>CAVLGL010000083.1:20715000-21315000 GCA_963668995.1 Parnassius mnemosyne
TTGGTAAAGAGCCGGGAATGAGCGGTCATTGACCGGCGGTGGAGCTTGCCTACTGGGGCGAGGATGAGGTGCGCAAGGGCAGCCTCTGTAGTTAGCCGGGTGGCCCGTTTGTTTACACAGGACACACGCGGGTGGGGATTCGGCGTCTTTGGGCCGAGGACACTCTTTAGTGTTGTGGGGTTCAAGGCACTTAACGCACCTGGGTGGGGCGGAGCAGTTGGCCGCCGCATGACCATACAGCTGGCAGCGGTGGCACTGCGCCGGGAACCCGCGCCTATGTGGAGGCTCAACCCTCACTCTCGACAGGCCGCACACTGTGCGTACCTGCCGGAAGATGGCTTTCGCCTCCGGCACGTTGGTTAAAATTACTAGGGCAAGAGAGAACCTCTGGCCTGTTCTACTGTGCATTTTGTGCACGGCTTCTACGGGGAAACCTTGGGACTTAAGGTCCTCAAGGATTTCTTCGTTTGGAAATTCGAAGGGGACGCCGCGGATGACGGCCCTGACTTTGCGCTCTTCCGGAAGAGCGTATGTATGATAAGAAACTCGTTCGGCTGTGAATAGCCTGGTGAGTCGCCGGAAGTCGTCGATTGATTGGGGGATGATCTTAATAGCCTCCCCGAGGTTGATGGCGTGGTCATATTTTATGCCTGCGTTGTAGCAGGTTTTGGAGAGTTCTGTGAATTTAGCCTTGTCTCTTAGGAAGACAGGGGGCGGGACTTGCTTCTTGGCAAGGACTGGAGCACAGCGAGAGGCTGGCTTGGTCGGAGCGGGAATGTCTAGTGACATAAGTGGGGCTGAGGCAGCGGCGGGGGCTGCGGGGGCAGAGGCGGCAGCGGGAGCTGCGGAGGTTGAAGGAGCGGCAGGGGCCGCTGAGACAGGGAGGGTGCGGTTTTTAGCGGCGCGTTTACCGTTGCGCTTGGAGTTCACCGTGGTGAACGAAGAATCCCCGGTTCCGTCGGAGTCACAGGACTCCGATGAGCCGGTGCCAGAATTGGTGGCGGGCCTCTTCCGGGAGGCCGATGCAGAGGACTCGGAGCATGCGTACTCCATTTCTAATGGGGCGAAAGAGTTCTTTGTCTCTAGGTAGGCCGCAAGTACGGGCGGCGGTTGGAGTGCCTGACGGGCAGGGGGAGTAACATGGGCGGCGATGGCGGCAAGGGCCGTCTCATCGAGGTTTAGGCCCAGACCAAGAGTTTGGTTTAGGGCGGCGACGAGGGACTTAATTTGGGTAATTGTGGACATGTTGAGGGCAGTAGTTTTACGAAACGTATTTGATACGGAAGGGGCTAGTGGGTGCTGTTCTGAAAAGAACAGAGACGTTATGTACCTAAACAGTAAGGGCGGGATCACCGTTCTGAGAAGAACGGGACGTTCTTAATTCTAGGAGTAAGTGCCCCTGCTCTCAAAAGAGCAGGGCCTTGCTCTGAAAAGAGCAAGTAACTCCCTAGAAACAGTATATACACGTACACGTTATACAAATAAATAACGAAAACAAAATTAGAAATAGTTAACAAAATAATTAACAATAAAAATAACAATAACAAGCAAGACCAACAGTCAAACCGCCCCGCCCGGAGACAGGGAGGTAATAACTGGAGTTAGCGTAAAATGACTCACCAAGGCGTCGACGCTGTAAGCGCGAGCAGGACAGCGGAGGCGCGAGAGCGAGAGAGCACTACCGTACGGGGACGGATGCGCGGACTACCTCAGTTTATTGGCCGATTGTTCGGCTTTTATACCTTTTTAGAGAGCTCCGCGCTCGACGGCGGATCTGGGATAAGAACGAAAAATTATTTAAATTAAAAGCAAATTTTTGTAAATGGCCAAGAAAAGAGTATTTTTGTTGAAGTATTGAAGTAAAAACATCAGACCGGTAACGAATTTGAAAAAAAATTGCCATGACAACCAGATAAACAACGATGTCCAAACATGTCAAATTTTGGTTTCAGGCTCGTAATAGAGAAACGGCAAGATTTAAGTGAAAAATAAGATATTATTGATATAGGAAAAAGGTAGCGCACTAGCGCGCACGAAGCCCGAAATTGCAGAGTTACGGAGAACTAAAGATCGAAAAAGGTAGACTCCATCGACACCGATTTTAAAAGTGCTGATAGCGTGAAAATACGAAGTGTAAATGATTTGTTATTGTGTTCTTATGGTTTAAAAACGTTACAGGATCCTATGGAAATAAAGGTGATACAAAATATCCAGTTTTGAGGTGAATGCAGAAAATCAAAACAGAATGGAAAAATGAAATTAAAATAGTGTAAAATGATATGTAAGTAGCATAACACTACATATTTTTTTTCTTATTTATCAGACATGCAGGTTTCCTCACGATGTTTTACTTCACTGTCAAGCACGTGGTAAATCAGCACTTAAAGTTACGGTGAGTGTAGAGAAACGGAGACCCTTTTTACTGTAAAAGAGGCATTCCATCTTAGTCCTCACGGCTGACAACGCATCTGCATTTTGATTCTTTATTGAGGATAGATGTAGATGTCTATGGGTCACAGCAACCATTTACCATCAGGTGGACTGTGGGCTTGTTTGTCACCCTATCCTATAAAAATAAAACTCTACCAACAGTATCCTAACCAAATTTGCTGACAAGTGAGGCTCCTGTACATGTAGACTTAAAAAATTGAGAAATATGTAATGTGTGCGAGATGTTTAGTTTGTTAATTTAAAAATCTATACAAATAAATAAAATTGAAGTGTCTGTTTGTAATGTCAAAATTACAGCTTTTTACTAAATGCATATGAAAGTATAAACGGTACTAATAACAAAAATACAATTTTTAAAGTTTTTGTCGGTCTGTCTGTCTGTCCGTCTGTCTGTCTGTTTGTTCCGGCTAATCTCCGAAACGGATGGACCTATTTTGATGGGATTTTCACTCGCAGATAGCTGATGTCACAAAAAGTAACTTAGGCTAGTTTTATTTTAGAATAAGAATCAGGGTTCCGCGCAAAAAAATTAAAACCCCAAACAACACGCAGGCGAAGTGGCGGGGAACAGCTAGTATTAAATAAAGGAAGTTAAATACACAAGTTTTAAGTTTTTTTTTTATTATTGTAATACTAACATCTAATCGCTTCCGATGTTGATACCATATCTTTTCCAGCCCAGTATCATGAAAACGTCTTTCAATGCAGCAGTGAAGAGTTTCGACGACATAACATCACCATGTCTTACACCTTTCTGCAGTTAGATGGGTTTCATACTGTGGTTCCGTACCCAACTTGCCATCATAGTCCTACTGTACCAACACTTCAGCACTTCAATATACCCACAGTCCAATTGGCACTTCTGAAGGTACTGTAGCACCGCCTAAATTCAACGGAATTAAAATCTTTTTTATAGTCCACGTACGCAAGACAAAGTGGCAGATTGCACTCCTCTGTCTTCTATACAATTTTCCGAAGGATGTGTTTATAGTGTATGGTGAATCCACTTACAAATGAGGCAGCTTTTAATCAGCATGCAGACTAAGTTCTGCAGCCTATGCTGTAAAAAAGATTAGAGGTCTCACTAGTGTCGAGACAGCTAGATTAGTTTATTTTAGTTATTTTCATAGCATAATGTCTTATGGGATTTTGCTATGGGGAAATGCGGCTGATTCAGAAACTATTTTTGTTTTACAGAAGAGGGCCATTAGAGCTATTTACAATCTAAAACCGAGAGAGTCTCTTAGAGATAAATTTAAAGAAATTAATATATTAACTTTGGCCTCTCAGTATATTTACGAAAATTTAATGTATGTTCACAAAAACAAAGATAGTTTTAGTAAAAGAAGTGATATACATTCTGTAAACACTAGGAACAAACACAAGCTAGTGATACCAGTTTCTCGTCTCCACAGAGTCAGTAATTCATTCTTGGGGCAATGTATACGCTATTACAACAAGGTCCCGGAAAGTGTACAGGTTCTCTCTATTACCAAGTTTAAATGTTTTATTAAGCTGAAACTGTATAAAAAGGGTTATTATAGTATAAATGAATACATGGTTGATAATAACCCCTGGGAATGAGGTGATCGCTTCCAAGCAGTTTCTAAAATAAATTTTGTAAATAGTTCCTAATCATTTATATTGTAAAATTTATTTAAAAAAAAAAGTCCCGCTGGGTTTCTTGCTGGTTCTTCCCAGGACAGAGGTTTTTTTCGAACCAGTGGTAAAGTAAAAAATGACTTTCAATAAGAATTACACATGTAATGTATATTGAATAAAAATATATTCTATTCTATTCTATATTCTATTCTATTCTAATCCATCTTTGTATTTCATGTTTGGACTATAATATTAATTTCGGCTTTAGCGACACATACCTTACAAATACTACTGAAAGTGGAACTGTGCCGAATATTATCATTCATTCATTCATTCATTTATACACCTTTCCCATAGATCGTCTCATAGGGAGCGATCTGTGAAGGAGGCTTATGTTAATATACACGTTTATTTGTTATAGTTGCCACGCTTGGCAGGCATTTAATAACTTTTAAGATGATGAAGGCCTCTTGGGTTCAATGGGTTTCGTACCAATGGAACGCCATTTATATAAATATTATGTAATATTATCGTTGAATACTCGAAACTTACTTAAACTTACTTCATCATCATCATCATCATTACAGCCCTTCACAAGTCCACTGCTGAACATAGGCCTCCCCCAAGGAATGCCACAAAGCACGGTCCTGAGCCACCTGCATCCATCGATTTCCTGCATGTCTTACCAGGTCGTCACTCCATCTCGTGGGGGGACGCCCTACACTTCGCCTACCGGTACGAGGCTGCCACTCGAGAACCTTTCTTCCCCATCGGTTGTCGGTTCTTCGAGCTATATGGCCGGCCCACTGCCACTTCAGCTTACTAATCCGTTGGGCTATGTCGGTTACTCTGGTTCTACTGCGGATATCCTCATTCCTAAGTTTATCACGCAGAGAAACTCCGAGCATAGCCATCTCCATAGCTCGCTGAGCGACCTTGAGCTTCCTCATACAGCCAGCAGTGAAGGACCACGTCTCAGTTCCGTAAGTCATCACTGGCAACACGCACTGGTTGTACAATTTCGTTTTCAGGTTTTGAGGTATGTCTGACGAGAAGATGTGTCGTAGTTTCCCGAACGCTGTCCAGCCGAGTTGAATCCGTCGATTGACCTCTCGGTCGAAGTTGGACTTACTTAGTCAGACTATTTGTCCCAGGTAAACATACTCGTCAACAACTTCGAGCTTAGTGCTCTCAACAACTACCGGCATAGGTGTGACATGGACATTGAACATGATCTTTGTTTTGTCCATGTTCATCTTAAGACCTATCCGTTGGGAAACACTATCGAGGTCATTGAGCATAGTGCTTAGGTCCTCCAGTGATTCTGCCATAAGGACTATATCGTCGGCAAATCGAAGGTGAGTGATGTACTCGCCATTGATGTTGATACCGTATTCTTTCCAGTCCAGAAGCTTGAAAACGTCTTCCAATGCAACGGTGAAGAGTTTCGGGGATATGACGTCACCCTGTCTTACACCTTTCTGCAATTGGATAGGTTTCGTACTCTGATTCTGTACTCGAATAGCCATCGTAGCCCTACTGTACAAGCACTTCAACACTTCGATATACCGACAGTCAACTTGGCACCGCTGAAGGAACTGCAGCACCGCCCAAATTTCGACGGAATCAAAGTCTTTCTCATAGTCCACATATGCCAGAAATAGTGGCAAATTGTACTCTTCGGACTTCTGTACAATTTGCCGAAGGGTATGTATGTGGTCTATGGTGCTAAAGCCCTTTCGGAAACCGGCCTGTTCGGGAGGCTGGAAGTCGTCAAGTCTGCGCGCGAGACGATTCGTAATGACTCTCGAAAACAGCACGTTGACGCGGCTCAGAAGGGAAATCGGTCTGTAGTTCTTCAAGAGAGCGTTGTCACCTTTTTTGAAGAACAAGACCACCGCGCTTCTGCTCCACGCCTCCGGTGTAATGCCACCATGGAGGACGGAATTAAAGAGCTTCTGAAGGACTTCAAGTACCGGTCTTCCACCCGCTTTCAGAAGCTCCGCTGTAATTCCATCCTCGCCTGGGGCCTTACCGTTTTTAAGGTGCTGGAGAGCCATTCTAATCTCGCTCAGACTGACGTCCGGGATATCTTCGGATTAGTGTCGGATAAGACTCGCTCTTGGATCGTTACTCACACTTGCGTGTGGCTCCAACGATGACGTGTACAGCTGCCCATAGAACCTCTCAATCTCACTTAAAATCTTAGGTGTCCCAGAAACGATGCTGCCACATTCTGTCTTCAGCTTTGACAGTTGGCTCTTTCTGGCACACAGATCTCTGGCAAAGACTTTGGAGCCTTGGTTCCGCTCGATCGCTTCTTCAATACGAGCTGTATTGAAGTTGCGTAAGTCCCGCCGCATGCATTTGGAGATCTGTCTGTTCAAATGCCTGTATGCTGTCAAGTCTGTTGAAGAATGTAGCTTCATCTCCCGTCTAACAGCCATGAGATTAAGAGTGTGATCGGAGAGTTTTTGTGTTCTTCTGCGGCGGGTCTTGCAGAACTTAGCTCCGACCGCATGGACAGTTTCCACGAGCTTGTCATTCATATCGTCCACTTCATTGCAGTCTTCTAGGCACTGACAACGGTTTTGTAACTCGAGCTGAAAGGTTTCGGGACTTTGGAACATAGCACGAGAGGGACGGAGCGTTGACTTCATTAGACGAGACCTCTCCAACTTAACGTTTAGGTTCAGTGTGCCTCTAACCATTTGGTGATCGCTACCAGTTTTCACCCTCGCGATCACGGAGGCATCACTGAACAGTTGTCGTCTGGTCGTCATAATGAAGTCAATCTCATTTTTTGTCGAACCGTCGGGGCTCGACCAGGTCCACTTCCTGTGGGGCCGCTTCTGGAAGAAAGAGTTCATCATAAAGAGTCCCTCTTTCTCCATGAAGTCGGCCAGCTGCTGGCCCCTTGGGTTCCGTTGCCCTATTCCAAATTTCCCTACTTTCAGCTCACCGTTCTCTCTTGTGCCTAGTTTTGCATTGAAGTCTCCCATTAACACCGTATATTGGGTTTTGGAGAAATGCATGGCTCTAGAGATATCCTCATACACTTCCTCCACCGCCTCATCGGGGTGTGCCGAGGTTGGTGCGTAAACCTGTATGACCTTTAGCGAATACCGTTTGGTGATTCTGTGTATAAGGTACGCAACCCTCGTCGACACACTCCCGATCTTTACAACGTTGTTAACGAGAGACTTGTGAACGATAAATCCGACACCTCCTTGGGACAGATGGTCGCCCTCCCGGTGATAAAGCAAGTTGTCGCGTGTCCTCCCCCTCTCTTCGGACTTCGGAAAATCCTATAATACGCCAGCGCAACTTGTCTATCTCTTCTTCCAGCTCCACGATCTTCTCGTCAGTCCTCAGGGTGCGTGCGTTGTACGTTGCCAGGTCGAGTCGTCTAAGGTGGCAACCGAAACTCCACCGGAGATTCTTAGCACCCCCTGCTCCGCCGTTACCATGGTCGCCACCGTAGCCAGGAATAGCGGGGCCGCCGGGGACTGGGGGCCGTCTGTTTGTTGCTTTAGTCATTGGGGGGTATTTGCCATAGTTGCCACGCTTGACGAGCGGGTTGGCAAACGCATTTTTTTTATTGTAATTTTGGCTATTATCAGGAAGATGCTGCTGCCCATCTCCTGCCTGTTTCCCTTTGTCGCCTTTTACGACACTCACGGGAGGATATGGGGTAGTGAATATTCTTAACTGCCACTACACGGCACTTACTTACTGACATAAAATTATATATTTTTAATTTACATCATATAGTCAAAACATATTATGATGCGTGACAAAGTGGGGAAGTGGAGCACTAGAGTAACAGAATGGTAACCAAGGGACAGCAAAAGAAGCCCAGGAAGGCAGCGCACATCGTGGGAAGATGAAATAAAACACAGTAAGACCAAACTGGAGAAGGGTTGCTCAAGATATGCAACAATGGGAATCGTTGGAGGAGGCCTTTGCCAATAGGCTTGCCGAACTAAGAGACATTTTGTAGTTTGCAGGTTCTTGTATTTTAGTTTTAATGTAACATGTTATAAGACTGAAATATAGGGCTCTATTATTATTATATAATTTACTAATCTGGTTGGGCTGTATAAATATATCATTGTAAATGAAAATGATAAACATACATAAATATCAACAAAATAAAATAAATGCATAAAAAATACATAAATATATAAAAAAACCCAACCAGATGGAAGCCCTCGGCAGGGGAGACCAGACGGCCGAGGGTTAGGGGGAAAGGGAAAGAAACCGGCGGACGATGCGGGCGGTATCGAGGAGCACCGCCTTCTGCATTTGAGCTTGGAGCGCTCCGTCACGGAGTCCCAGTCGCCTCAGATGACCCGAGAGGCTGACTGGGATTAACCCGTTCGCAGAAACGACTACAGGTATAATTTCGGCCGGCAGTCCACCCCACATGTCGGTCACCTCGTGAGCCAGGTCCAGATATTTTGTTCGCTTATCTGTTTCGGCTTTCACGAGGTTCTCGTCATACGGAATGGTAATGTCGACCAAAAATATCCTTGACTGTGCCCGGTCCATTACCACAATATTAGGCTTATTCGCAAGAATGGTCCTGTCTGTGATGATGGCCCGGTCCCAGTAGAGCCTGGCGCGGTCATTTTCGAGCACGGCTTCCGGCATGTACTTATAATAAGGCAGTTTCCGATCCACGAGACCGTATTTCAGAGCGAGCTCCTGGTGTAGAATCCTGGCTACTAGGTTGTGCCTATGCAAGTACTCAGAGTTAGAAAGCGCCGAACAACCGGAGATGACATGCCTAAGTGATTCACCGGGATGGCGACAAGCTCGACAAATGTCGACGGTGCCATCCCTTAGGATGTATCTCCGATAGTTGTTGGTCTTAATAACCTGATCCTGTATTGCACAGACAAAACCCTCGGTTTCCCCGAAGAGGTCACCAAAACATAGCCAGTGGAGGGAGGCACTGTATCTAGGAAAGGCTCATGTAGAGCCTTGTAGAACCTCCCGTGGAGCTCCTTCTCCTTCCATACGGTCTCCCGGTCAAAAATGCTCTGTACTGCCGGGTCTTGCCATTGCTCGTTGGCTAAGGATAGAGGGGTAAGTCCTTTATCACAAAAAATAACGTCTCTATAGAATGGATCATATGCTCTCGCCAGAAAATAATTACGGAGGCTGCACACTTCGCGATTATGCATGGTAAGCGCGCTTAAAAAGCCGCGCCCACCATGCTTTCGCGGCAAGTACAGCCTCATAACCGACGATCTCGGATGATGCACTCTGTGGGACGTCATTATAGTGCGGACTTTTCTGTCCAGAGCGTTCAGTTCGGTCTGAGTCTACCTGAGTATGCCAAAGGTATACATGAGAACAGGCATGATCCAACCGTTATAAGCGTGTGTCTTATTAACGCCCGACAAAAGACTGTTAATTTTCGTCAAGCGTGCATAAAACACATCGCAAACTGACTGCTTCATACCCGCCTCATCGACACCGATGTTCTGTGACATACCCAGGTATCGGTATGTTTCAGCCTCGAAAAGGGTGTTTATGCTGATAGGCATAGATAAGTCCATGCCCTCAGAGTTAGCAACCCTTCCCCTTTCGACATGGAGGATCGCACACTTATCCGTCCCCAGCTCCATTCCAATAGAATTGCTAAAATCACAAGTGATGTTTAGCAATTCCACAAGATGGGAGCAACTGGTGGCGAATAACTTGAGATCATCCATATAGAAAAGGTGGGTCACTTTTGTACCTCCTTTCCGAAGCTGAAATCCCCTTCCGGAACCCTCCAGTAAGGTACTGAGAGGGTTCAGAGAGAGGCAGAACCAGATTGGACTCAAACAATCGCCCTGGAAGATACCCCTTCTTATCCTTATGTGGTTCTCAGCAGCCGTCATCCGCTGGCCTAGATGATAAAGGATCGTACTCCACTGCCCCATACACTGCCCGAGGAAGTCTCGAACTGTACAGTCAACCTTGTACAGCTCGAGGACCCTCTTAAGCCATGTATGAGGTACCGAGTCGAATGCCTTTTTGTAGTCTATCCAGGCGGCGGAGAGGTTCCGACGGTTGCGTTTAACCACCTTGCCAATGACCGCGTCAATGAGGAGTGGTTCCTTGGTTCCACGACCACCGCCCCGACATCCATTTTGAGCGCGCGACATCACCTGATTTGAGTTCAGGTGACGAGTGATTCTCGCGCTCAAAATGGATGTTAGTGTCTTGTATATGGTAGGTAGACACGTTATGGGGCGGTACTTGCTCGGGTCTGTGGAATCCCGGTCTTTAGGAACCAAATGAGTGATCCCAGTAGTGAAGAGGCTCGGTAGCGACTTTTGGTCGAGAGCCTCTTGAAACTGTCGGGCGAGCACAGCGTGACACACCACGAACCCCTTCAGCCAGTAGTGATGCAGTCCGTCGAGTCCCGGACTTTTCTAGTTCGGGGCCCTACGGACTGCCTCAGCTACGTCATCCGGCGTTATGATGACGGGGTCCATGGGCGTAATATTCGCACACTGACTCGCCACAATTTCCGTCCAAGGGCCCTCGCTGTGGTTTACGGGCTCTGACCACAGGCCGCGCCAGAATGCGACAGTGTCGGCCTGATTCGGTGCTTGGCCCGTTCCACGTACCATTGGTCGCTCCAATGATTCATAGAGCCTCTTCTAATCACTCTGGAAGAGACGATTCTGGTTGAACCGTGTCGACCTCTCGGTATATCGCCGAATCCGCTTCCCCCAAGCAGCGATTCTCTGCTTCAGGTTGTCTATGCGCTCCGTCAGTTTTTCCGTTATATCCGTCTGGGACAAACTGATATTTGTCCCAGCAAACTCCATCCTGACGGTGCGCACAATTCTCGGCCTATTATTGCCCGACCTGAAGGTTATTAGTCTGCCGATGAGGACCCTTGCCTTTGCGATACGGTCCTCAATCCTTCTTCTCCAGGCTGGGATGGCGCTATTTTGTCTAGTAGCGCGTCCAGCCGTGGGAAGTTTGGCGCCAATAATACGGCAAACTGCCAGTGCGGCGCCAAAAAGAATTCAGTCCGTCTCGAAAAGGTCCCGGCTGGCTTCCAAATAGGTCACCAGCATTGGGTTAAGAGCCCTCACGATAGCCCGATTCCGCTTGCTTAGGGGTATGCGCGGTAGTCGCCGTCGATTTTCGAGAGGCGTACTGCGCGTTTCCACAATCGCCTCCTCCAATTTACTCCTCTACTGCTCTAGTTCTTGGGTGGCTATTCCATCATAGTCTGAATCAACTACAACTGGAACATCCGCAGCGGCCTCGACGTGTGCAGATTGTTCTGCAATTTGTGGCGTCGCATTACCAGCTATAGCATTTTCAACAGATGAGGGAACAGCCGCACGTCGTAGTCGTTCGAGTTCGGCGTCACCAAATATGTTGGAGCGCAGGATGTACCGAACTCGGTCTGCCAGGTTTTGCTCTGATACATGAACAGATGGCTCCAGCTCCGCGAAAAAGCGATGCATCCGAGCCCGATACGCCAACATTCCAGTTTCTTCCCCTTTTGCCCTAAAATACGCTCGCAATGCGTTTGCGTTCATCATTTTTGTCCAACGCATGCGACGTGTTGCACCAGTGGCGGGTGCCGCTTGCTGAGTCCGAGAAGAACCAGCCGATACCAAGCCCTCTGGTGGGGATGATGGATGCGGGCGGCTACTAGGTGGTCTTGCAGCCCCCCGCGCTTGACTGGCGACCCGCATGCTGTCGCGTCCAGCGCCAGCTCCAGACGCGCCCTGGCGACCTCCAGGCAGCGGCCCTTTGCGCACTCTTTTATTGTCCATCATCCATTTTATGGGCGTCAATTAACGGGAGACGCCCAGGCCCGGCACCGTTTCATGGTGCGGCCATAAGCACAGACGGACCTTTGCACCCTCAATTCTGCCGAGGCACGGCGCACACACCTCTTGGCAAGGCGCTGACTGACTGCACTGACGTAGCAGTTTTGTCACTTAACTGTTACGTCAGCGGGCGGTGGTGTCGTCACTTCCCTACGCCTATTATTATTATTATTAACTAGTTTATTAACCAGAAAGTCCAATAAATAGAGCCGTCACAGCTCAGGGAATAAGGGTTCGGCTAAAAATTTCATTGGTACACGAGCAAAATAAGTGCCATTCTTGTTGGAATCGTTACCGTTACAGCCTATCAAAAGTCCACTATTGAACAAAGACCTCACACGTAGGTTGCCTTATAGGGATATTCGTCATAGTTGCAATGCTTGGAAGGCGGATTGGGACCGCAGTTATTTTAAATTTTCAAATGTTATTAGGAAGATACTGTTGACCGTCCCGAAGTTTGTTTCCCTTTTTCGGCTCATACGACAACCACGAGACAATATGGTGTGGGGATATCCCTATACTGCACTACCCTGAAAATTACTTAAACCAATCCATTACAAATTTTCGCTCTCATATGCACTCTTCTTAAAAACTGCTGAATAAAATGAGTATTTTCTCTTTTCAAAGTATAAAATTTCAATAATTTCAAAGGCAGTTTTCTTTCTTTAACCTTTATTAACCTTTAACTATCTCATTTTTAATTCTTATTATGTTTTATTTCATCTGGGTCAGAATCATGTTTATCCGAGAAATTTATTTTTACGCGAAATGAGATCGTGCTACAGCAATTTAAAAGAAAACTAACACTTTTCTTGAAACTAATTTTTACGGATTCTATCGTGTTTAATTTAATGCGATAGAATCCGTAAAAAATTAGTTTCATTCAATGTGTAGTCTTCGCGTAAATATAAGAAATCATTATAACACTTTTCTTTTTAAACTTATGATAGCGAAGTAACCTGAATACTAAATTGAGTCCATCTTTGTGTCTCTTCGCTTTTTCTTCGAGATTTTTCTATTTTATAAAGAAGTATTATTCAAAGAAACAGATTGCTTAAAGGCCTATCTCAAATTTGATATTTTATAAGATTTGATGCATTTGATGGCAAGTAAATGACGATTACTTGTCATCAAATTTAAAAAAGCATTGCACGAGTATATAAAACGTGACTATCATCTTCGTTGCAAGGCTTGTGCAATAAAGCCACAAACCAAATTTGCTATAATTTATTCGAGAAGTACAAACAGGGCGTTGAATGCAATGACGTAAACTTCGCTAGTTAATGTATTCGACAAACAATGGTGTTCATTAGTTTTAGTTTACATTTGAAGCGCGGTGGTTAACTCTGTTTTATTAAGGGAATAACATTTACTCGGCTATAAATATTTGTGTTGTATTTGGCAAACGTATTATGATTTAAATAAATTAAACTTAAAATAAAAGAAAAATTCAATATTTACACGCACATGGTCAGGTTTTTTTGAAATTTTCTGCATGTTAAGAGCGAGCGTGCACACTCAAGGTATGTGATGGGTTGGATCGAAAACCAGTTATTATCACGGACACACAGTCACACATATGTATACCACTATACCAGGTCTGAGTGAAAGGTTTGTTTATTTTATGTTATGTTATGTCATGTTTTGTTATGTTTTTTTTTAAAGTTTATTTTTTATCTTTTTAAGTGTTATAATTCTAAGGAGTATCACAAGTCTAAGGTTATATTTGTTTCTTCACAGGTGATGAGCTTGGGTTCCATACAAGCCTGGGCCCGGCGTGAACAAAGTTAAAATATGTCTTATTTTGAAGATTAAAACATTTGCTACTTATGTCAAAAATCATATTTTTGCAGCACCTGGGGTTATAATATAAATAAAATAAAACATTATGTTTTATAACTTGTAGGTTATGTAGTAATAATACGCGTACTTGTGATAAGTTGTTTGAATAAATTGAAAAGGGTACGAAAGAATGAATTTTTGTTGTTATTATTAAATAAAATAAAACAAAATTCAACCTTCTTAATTATTTAATTATTTTCTTCATTTATTAATAAAATGTTATGGAGAAAAGCAGCCGAACGCTGTACATTGTCAGTTCTATTCTTCTCATAACCCAAGTACCACATTATTGTATTACGTGGGCGCAACAATTTACTATCCTGTAATCCGAGAGAAATGCAAAAAGGTCAAGTTAAGTAAACTCACGAAAGCAAAAACACTAAATATATACACAAAGACAGTCACAATGCCAAATGATAAGTTGAACTCTAAGTTGCCAAGTTAGCCTATTCAATGGTGTTGGATGATATTCAAATTGTTTTTTTTTTGTTTAATAACATAGCATATTCAATTGTTTTTTCTTAATAGTTGTTTTTTTTATTTAATATTAATCTCTACAGATTTGCCTCAATGTTATTATTACATTATATATTTTTTGTTATATTACAATATATTACGTTAATATATTTTTTGATCATAAAGACTATTTTATTATAAAACATAGACTAAATTATTTATTACCATAGACAAAATACAAAAAATATTTAAAAACCTTTCGTTTCTGCTATAGAAAAAGCATTAGCTTTCGTCTTTCAGTTTTTTTTTTTATGTTTGGCCCATATATTACAGATTTAAAAACCTTGTATTTATGCCTATAATTTATAGCTTTATTACCTATATACGAGGGTAACACTGAAAGTTCTTAGAAAATCTAAAACTGAACAAACTAGCAAGTCATTAGTTTTATTAAGTACATATATCTATTCTCTTCTTCTTCTAGGCTTAAGTGGGGATGTAACCTTGTACGCTGATGACACGTGTCTTTTCTATTATGGTCACTCAATTGAATCGATTGTATCGGAACCACAAAATGATTTGGATTCACTAAATGAATGGTTACAGAGCAATCTGCTGAAGATCAACATAACTAAAACTAGCTATATGACTTTCGCACCTAAAAACAAAAAGATTGGTGACTATAGTCCTTCGATGATTGACGGCATAAAAATTAATAAGACGGAGCATAAAATGTATCTAGGTCTTATTCTAGATAGTAAGTTAACTTGGCACCCCCACATTCTAAAAATAAAATCTAAGTTGATATCTCTAACGGGTATTGCTCGCTGTCTTCCAGTTCCTGTACGGTATGCAATTTATAATTCCATTGTGAAACCACAAATAGATTATCTAGTAGAAATATGGGGTAATGGAGCCAAAACTAATCTAGCAATACTACAAACTGCTCAAAATAAATTATTGAAAGTTTTGTTTCATTTTGATTATTTTACACCGACAGATAAGCATTACAGATAAATGATATACCAAAATTGTATATTAGTACGAAAAATTTTAAATAAAGATATACACAAAACACACCTTTTTCAAAGAGAATACAACTACACAAAATGAAACTTAGGCGAAGCAACGTTATTGAATTATTAACACCACGAACAAATTTCGGTAAAAAATGCACAATATATGAAGGTTCACAAATATATAAAAAATAACCCAAAGATATTAGAGACTCAAAATCAATGCACACATTTAATAGACTACTTAAGTATTGTTACGGCCTACGGCTGCTCCCATAAAGGTTTAATCCTCCGGGGCCCATCAGCGGAGTTTCAACGAACAGACGTAGGTCGGGCCTCAATATGGCCGCGTGGAAAGTCTCTAATTACAATAAACAATAAGGGTGAGCGTTCTATACTACTGCCATTCAACAGTGAGAATATTAAACCGAGCTTACTTACCTATATCCAAGGCGACTGGTCCCTCAGGATTCGGTCAGGTCGCATGTGGTTGTGTGGTGCAAGGAAAATAAGGTGCTGTGATGTGTATCTCGGTGTGACTGGTGGTGATTGACCTCATTAGACCTTTGCCGTCGGCAGCAGCCCGGACGCACCGCTCCGAATTGAGGTAATCTTCCGCGGTGCCGTCCACAGTCACTTCCTTCGTTCGTCACGATGACAGTCCATTAACTCTATCGTACGATTAACTAACTTACAGAAGCCACTAACTCTCGTTTGTTATAAAGCTTAACACACAAAACGAACACGGAGTGTCCGGATCAAAGGTCACTACCGTTTCGCGTGGCAACAGTTCTTTCTAGAATATCCAATGCCGCACTAGCTAATATTGTCGAATGCACTTATACAGATTCTGAGTCAAACACAATGAGTCCCGGGAAAGGCTATCCAACAAGGAATGCGCGTTACAAATCCTAGAAAGTATATTTACTAGACGCCTAAACTATTCCGCGTTTCCCGCACAAAAGTTGACAGCGTGCTGACGTTAGCACAGCTGGCAAATGACCCGTGCGCTCGCGCGCCCTCTACACGTTCAAGCTAGCCCGAACGTCAAACCGGTATCGCCGAGCCACGCGCCCTCTGACGTCAATCCCGAAATCAGCGTTCGGGCGTAAACAAACCCCCGTCCCGGACATAACGATTTAGGTCCGCGAGCAAACCGGTCAGCGGGACAGGGTCGCGACGGCAAGTTGCAAGACCGAATCTACAACCAAACTAGGCCACCTTAGGCACCCCTTCAGATCTTGCAACTCTAACCAACGCCTCAAAATTACAGCCCCAACGTGGGCAAGCCGGAGGGTTGAACAGGATTCCCTTCTTGGACATCGCAGCCCATAAATAAGTCCTATTCCTAGACAGAAGTCCGACGACATCCTTCAAACACCTATCTGTGCTCCAATGATTAGTTCCGCAATCCGACCGGATCAGGTCTGCAAACAGCGACACGACAGGAAGCGGTCCAGAGTGACCTCCTAAGCTTCACTGCAGAGAGCACCCCTAAATTCCCCATGAACGTCGTCTGTCGAGAGCCGAACGAATGCACAGATAGTCCCTAGTATGAATTTTCAAACAAGTAGGCATAACCAAGCCATCCACCATATAATCATTTACCAAATGGTGAGACAGCTGATTTCCATCTGATAATCTACAAACCAGCCAGCCTGTTAGACAAGTAGTCCTATGCTCATATTTCAACTAATTTTTCAAAGCATCAATGTTCACCTACAGAATCAATTCAACCAAATTAATCACCGATGCGCATAGGTCAATTTGACAAATTAAACAAAACAATAAACGCAAGAGACAGCCCTATTTTTTATTTAAATAACTTAGACAGTGCCAACAAAATGTAAACCAAAGGAGAATGGACTTTTATTCCCTTCGGCACAAATAGGGTTATCTAATTTCAGCCTTCCTTTTCACAAAGCAAAATGATTAAACACTATCACAAAACATATATATAATTTTCCAAATAGCGCGACATTCAGTTTTAAATGAATTCAAACTTTCCTTTCAGCAAACAGACGCAAAAATCAAATACAATTACAAAGCATACGCACAAGCATTCAAAAGGGCACAGAATTTAATTTCAATTTTCCGTGCAACAACAAAGACTGTGATTAAATATATTTAAGGCTTAAGGCTCAGTGGAGGCGGCCGTGGTGGGAGCTAAGGCGGCAGCTAGCCAGGGCCGCCTCCATCGAATGGGGAACAGTGGTACACCAGTCGCGGCCACTCAGCTAACGGGAGTGAGAAGGGTCCAGCGGACCGATGAGTGGCCGTGAAGTTCCTCTCCACACGCTGAGGGGGGGTGATGACACCCCCACCTCTGGGGGAATTACCCCCCGACTGGTCGGGGGAGGGACCCTTTTCAAACCTAGGGGCCTGGTGACTAACCAGCGGGCGCCGAGAGTCGCCCGTAAGAGGGCGTGGCTGAGCGCCCCCGCCCGTGAGAGTCGAGGGCCTGTAAGAGCCCCGAGAGGAGACGCCGTTCGCACCCAGGCACAAAACTGCATGGTGATTGCCCTGGCAATGCAGACAGGGCCGCCGATGCGGACAGTCTCGCTGGAGGTGCCCTTCCAAACATGAGCAGCACCAGCGGCGCTCCTTGGCGATAGTTCGCCTCGCCGGAACCGGCTTACCTAATAATTTCGAGCACGACATTACCCGGTGATCAGATGCTCAACAATAGGAGCAGGGGGGGTTGACGACGACTTGCCTGGCGGATTCAGCCTCTCACTGGGCACGGCTCGTAAGTCGTCAACGATGCCCGCCGCGTTCTCGATCTGCCGGCACTGCTTTCGCCCACTGGTAAATCCAGCCGCCTCAATGTATTACAGGCCACCAAGACTGGATCCAACAGGTCCGGACGTAGTCTGGCCCGGTCACTAAGCAGCGGGAGGCTTAGAAGCGGCTTAACATGTTCGTCCGCAATTCGCCGGACGTTGGCGTATCTTCTGGCTAGGAGGTCCCGAGAAGTCTGGTAGGCCTCGTCCGACAATCTCAAGTGGCCGACGACGCCCAGGGCCTCCTCCTCCAGTGAGGCCAGGAGGTACACCATCTTTCGGCTCGGGGTCAAGTCACTCCGGGCGTCTACTAGGCTGTCGAAAAGACCAACGAAGATCAGCCATTCGGAAAGGACCCCGGAGAACCTTGGCAGGTCCAGAGTTGGGAGTCGTCCCAACAGCTCCGGCTGAGGGTGCTTCCGAGAGGACTCGGGCAGGCCACTCATCCGAGCTTCACGCGCCTCCTCGGCATACCTGCCTTCAGCCTCGATCAACTCGTCCATGAGCGAAAAGAACTGCTCGTAGTCCGCGAAGCAGGAGTCCAGGACTCCCTTTTCCACATCCGAATCCTCGAGCTCAGCGTAAGCCTTCGAGCATCGACCTGCTCGAACCGCTTCATTGCGCATTCATCGCGTTATGGACCCTATCCGGTTGACCTATCAAAGCATGGGCGCTGGTGGCCCAGCGTAACTCAGTCCGCAGGCAACGGATTAGTAGCTTGGGCGATGACATCACTACTAAATACAAATTACGACGCGGCTCGAGCACAAATTACAAAGATAACAAATAACAAATACAACAAAAAATTTACACTTAACAAATGCAGTTCCTATCAAATCGAGTTGAATAGAAATTACACAAATACGAATTACTACTTATCAAACCAAATACAAGTTAGCACAAAAGAAAAGACACAAATCAAATTAACAAATAACAAATACTAGTGCGATCAAATCAAGTTAAATTTAAATTGCGCAAATAAAATTACTACTCTTTAGTGCAAATACAAATTACAATACAAACGAAGATACTTATCACGGCCGATCAACAAAAATGCCTAGCTCGGAAATCGACCCTTCGATAACCAATCCACTACAACTATCCGATAACGATAATTAACCGATTACGTGATAATAACCATCTGCCTACATGATGTATACCTCTAGAAAAACTCCCGCTTGCGCACTAAACGGGCGCGGCTTTTCAATCTACCCGCTAACCAAATATCATCATCATCATCATCATTACAGCCCTTCACAAGTCCACTGCTGAACATAGGCCTCCCCCAAAGAATGCCACAAAACACGGTCCTGAGCCACCTGCATCCATCGACTTCCTGCATGTCTTACCAGGTCGTCACTCCATCTCGTGGGGGGACGCCCTACACTTCGCCTACCGGTACGAGGCTGCCACTCGAGAACCTTTCTTCCCCATCGGTTGTCGGTTCTTCGAGCTATATGGCCGGCCCACTGCCACTTCAGCTTACTAATCCGTTGGGCTATGTCGGTCACTCTGGTTCTACTGCGGATATCCTCATTCCTAAGTTTATCACGCAGAGAAACTCCGAGCATAGCCCTCTCCATAGCTCGCTGAGCGACCTTGAGCTTCCTCATACGGCCAGCAGTGAAGGACCACGTCTCAGTTCCGTAAGTCATCACTGGCAACACGCACTGGTTGTACAATTTCGTTTTAAGGTTTTGAGGTATGTCTGACGAGAAGATGTGTCGTAGCTTCCCGAACGCTGCCCAGCCGAGTTGAATCCGTCGATTGACCTCTCGGTCGAAGTTGGACTTACCCAGTCGGACTATTTGTCCCAGGTAAACATACTCGTCAACAACTTCGAGCTTAGTGTTCCCAACAACTACCGGCATAGGTGTGACATGGACATTAAACATGACCTTAGTTTTGTCCATGTTCATCTTAAGACCTATCCGTTGGGAAACACTATTGAGGTCATTGAGCATAGTGCTTAGGTCCTCCAGCGATTCTGCCATAAGGACTATATCGTCGGCAAATCGAAGGTGAGTGATGTACTCGCCATTGATGTTGATACCGTATCCTTTCCAGTCCAGAAGCTTGAAAACGTCTTCCAATGCAGTGGTGAAGAGTTTCGGGGATATGACGTCACCCTGTCTTACACCTCTCTGCAATTGGATAGGTTTCGTACTCTGGTTCTGTACTCGGATAGCCATCGTAGCCCTACTGTACAAGCACTTCAACACTTCGATATACCGACAGTCAACTTGGCACCGCTGAAGGGACTGCAGCACCGCCCAAATTTCGACGGAATCAAAGGCTTTCTCATAGTCCACATACGCCAGACATAGTGGCAAATTGTACTCTTCGGACTTCTGTACAACTTGCCGAAGGGTATGTATGTGGTCTATGGTGCTAAAGCCCTTTCGGAAACCGGCTTGTTCGGGAGGCTGGAAGTCGTCCAGTCTGCGCGCGAGACGATTCGTAATGACTCTCGAAAATAGCACGTAGACGCTGCTCAGAAGGGAAATCGGTCTGTAGTTCTTCAAGAGAGCGTTGTCACCTTTCTTGAAGAACAAGACCACCGCACTTCTGCTCCACGCCTCCGGTGTAATGCCACCATGGAGGACGGAATTAAAGAGCTTCTGAAGGACTTCAAGTACCGGTCTTCCACCCGCTTTCAGAAGCTCCGCTGTAATTCCATCCTCGCCTGCGGCCTTACCGTTTTTAAGGTGCTGGAGAGCCATCCTAATCTCGCTCAGACTGACATCCGGGATATCTTCGGAATAGTGTCGGATGAGACTCGCTCTTGGATCGTTACTCACACTTGCGTGTGGCTCCAACGATGATGTGTACAGCTGCCCATAGAACCTCTCAATCTCACTCAAAATCTCAGGTGTCCCGGAAACGATGCTGCCACATTCTGTCTTCAGCTTTGACAGTTGGCTCTTTCTGGCAGACAGATCTCTGGCAAAGACTTTGGAGCCTTGGTTCCGCTCGATCGCTTCTTCAATACGAGCTGTATTGAAGTTGCGTAAGTCCCGCCGCATGCATTTGGAGATCTGTCTGTTCAGATGCCTGTATGCTGTCAAGTCTGTTGAAGAATGTAGCTTCATCTCCCGTCTAACAGCCATGAGATTAAGAGTGTGATCGGAGAGTTTTTGTGTTCTTCTGCGGCGGGTCTTGCAGAACTTAGCTCCAACCGCATGGACAGTTTCCACGGGCTTGTCATTCATATCGTCCACTTCATTGCAGTCTTCCAGGCACTGAAAACGGTTTTGTAACTCGAGCTGAAAGGTTTCGGGACTTTGGAACAGAGCACGAGGGGGACGGAGCGTTGACTTCATTAGACGAGACCTCTCCAACTTAACGTTTAGGTTCAGTGTGCCTCTAACCATTCGGTGATCGCTACCAGTTTTCACCCTCGCGATCACGGAGACATCACTGAACAGTTGTCGTCTGGTCGTCATAATGAAGTCAATCTCATTTTTTGTCGAACCGTCGGGGCTCGACCAGGTCCACTTCCTGTGGGGCCGCTTCTGGAAGAAAGAGTTCATCATAAAGAGTCCCTCTTTCTCCATGAAGTCGGCCAGCTGCTGGCCCCTTGGGTTCCGTTGCCCTATTCCAAATTTCCCTACTTTCAGCTCACCGTTCTCTCTTGTGCCTAGTTTTGCATTGAAGTCTCCCATTAACACCGTATATTGGGTTTTGGAGGAATGCATGGCTCTAGAGATATCCTCATACATTTCCTCCACCTCCTCATCGGGGTGTGCCGAGGTTGGTGCGTAAACCTGTATGACCTTCAGCGAATACCGTTTGGTGATTCTGAGTATAAGGTACGCAACCCTCGTCGACACACTCCCGATTTTTACAATGTTGTTAACGAGAGACTTGTGGACGATAAATCCGACACCTCCTTGGGACACATGGTCGCCCTCCCGGTGATAGAGCAAGTTGCCGGATTCGAGGATTACCGTGTCCTCCCCCTCTCTTCGGACTTCGGATAATCCTATAATATGCCAGCGCAACTTGTCTATCTCTTCTTCCAGCTCCACGATCTTCTCGTCAGTCCTCAGGGTGCGTGCGTTGTACGTTGCCAGGTCGAGTCGTCTAAGGTGGCAACCGAACCTCCACCGGAGATTCTTAGCACCCCCTGCCCCGCCGTTACCATGGTCGCCACCGTAGCCAGGAATAGCGGGGCCGCCGGGGACTGGGGGCCGTTTTTTTGTTGCTCTCATCATTGGGGGATATTTGCCATAGTTGCCACGCTTGGCGAGCGGGTTGGCAACCGCAGTTTTTTATTGTAATTTGGCTATTATCAGGAAGATGCTGCTGCCCATCTCCTGGCTGTTTCCCTTTGTCGCCTTTTACGACACCCACGGGAGGATATGGGGTAGTGGATATTCTTGACCGCCACTACACGGCAGCCAAACCTAACCAAATAAGCAAGCCACAAAGGAAAATAATTTTATTATTACGTACAAAAAAAATATTTTTACGTATTACGGACGGGCGTGATTGTAGACACAAAATTAAATCAATCAAACCAACGCTCCCTGCCAACAGAATTGTTTAATTTTTATCAAACACTATGGTCGGGATCGACCGGGGAATCGAACCCGGAACCACACTCTGCAGTTTTTTACGGCCTACGGCTGCTCCCATAAAGGTTCAATCCTCCGGGGCCCATCAGCGGAGTTTCAACGAACAGACGTAGGTCGGGCTTCAATATGGCCGCGTGGAAAGTCTCTAATTACAATAAACAATAAGGGGGAGCGTTCTATACTACTGCCATTCAACAGTGAGAATATTAAACCGAGCTTACTTACCTATATCCAAGGCGACTGGTCCCTCAGGATTCGGTCAGGTCGCATGTGGTTGTGTGGTGCAAGGAAAATAAGGTGCTGTGATGTGTATCTCGGTGTGACTGGTGGTGATTGACCTCATTAGACCTTTGCCGTCGGCAGCAGCCCGGACGCACCGCTCCGAATTGAGGTAATCTTCTGCGGTGCCGTCCACAGTCACTTTCTTCGTTCGTCACGATGACTGTCCATTAACTCTATCGTACGATTAACTAACTTACAGAAGCCACTAACTCTCGTTTGTTATAAAGCTTAACACACAAAACGAACACGGAGTGTCCGGATCAAAGGTCACTACCGTTTCGCGTGGCAACAGTTATTTCTAGAATATCCAATGCCGCACTAGCTAATATTGTCTAATGCACTTATACAGATTCTGAGTCAAACAATGAGTCCCGGGGAAAGGCTATCCAACAAGGAATGCGCGTTAAAAATCCTAGATAGTATATTTACTAGACGCCTAAACTGTTCCGCGTTTCCCGCACAAAAATTGACAGCGTGCTGACGTTAACACAGCTGGCAAACTCGTGCGCTCGCGTGCCCTCGACACGTCCAAACTATCCCGAACGTCAAACCGGTATCGCCGAGCCGCGCGCCCTTTGACGTCAATCCCGAAATCAGCGTTCGGGCGTAAACAAGTATCATGTACAAAATGGATTTATATTTACATTATAAATGCAAACATTAAAAAAATATAGATATTTTAGAAATCGATTATTTGTGAACCGATACATCAGCTTACGATTTGAATCGATTTAAAAATCGACCTTTTCGGAAAGAATCAACATCCCTATTGACGTCGACAATGACATAACAAAATGGCGCCAGTTTTACGGTAGAATTAGACATAAATATTGCAAGAATAATTGATTTTATATAAATTTTTTCTCAAAAATTACACGTTTCCGCATGTTGAAACTATGTGTGTGTGCTTACAATAGTGTAACATTTCTGTAAAAATACGTATCAACACCCAACTCGACGGACGTCAATGGAAAGCTAAGCCTAATAAATAATATAAATATTACAAATTTTACTAAATATATAAATTATTATAACCGACACTTAATCAGACTTTTTGCTCTCTAAACTATTGAATCTAATCAACTGCACCACTCTACTGTGCGAGTTATGCTTATGTAATCGGCACAAAGAAGTCGGCGGTCGAATTTGCACAAAACGAGCCATCGCTGTCGCTAGAAACTTTTTACAACCACCTACATTTTGTATTTTTCGGTAGTTTAAATTATAATTTGCATTGTTACATTGTACGAATAGCCCAAACCAATTTATATTAAGCTATAGATATATAAGTCTCAAAAAGTGAATGTAAAATTCTTTGAGATAATAAAGTTCTTCTTAAACCGTATATATCTTTTCAAAATAGTATACATTTACATCCATACATCGCTACATCCGACCGAATCACTGAGAAAACCATGTTGCCCACTTGTCCTTAGGGGTATCTACGACGGTATTTTGAAACGCAACCACTGCTTCCTCGGCGACCATAAAACTTTTTCCTCGAGGGTGTTTTTTATTTTCGGAAATAAATAATAATCGCAAGGTGCGGGGTCGGGGCTATAGGGCGGGTGACCCAGTAATTCCACGTCTGACGTCGCCAAGTAGTCGAATCTTTGTTTGGCGGTGTGCGACGAGGCGTTATCGTGGTGAAGGAGGATCCTACTGCGAGGTCGTTTCTGCCAAAAATTTTCCAAGACAAGTGGCAAGCAATTGTTAGTGTACCACTCTGCAGGAACTGTTTTTCGATACTCTGACAATTGTTGCGTAATGACCTGTCCTTCCGAAGAACGAGGCCACCATCTTTTTTCCCACGCTTCGGCCTCTCTTTACTTTAGTTGGCAACTCCTCGGAAGGAAACACCCAGACAGCAGACTGTCTCTTAGTTTCAGGATTATAACAATAAATACAGCTTTCGTCACCCGTAAGTATGTCGAACACAGCATTTGAGTCGCCTACGTTAAATCTTTGAAACATTTCACGACACCAATCAACACGACGGAGTTTTTGGGCCTCTGTCAATTAATGAGGTATCCACCGGGCACAAAGCTTCCTTACCGCTAAATGTTCATGGCGAATTTTGTGTACTTGACTCATTCCTACGCCTAAGCTTGCCCGAATCTGCAGACAAGTTTCTCTATTGTCTTTTCTATTGTCAGTATCTATCATACGCTACACAACACTGATGTTATCTTCAGCCGTCGCGGTAGAAGGCCGTCCCTCACGCAGATCATCGGTGAGATTAGTGCGACCACGTTTAAACTCATTAAACCAGTTGTAAACAGTGGCACGAGAAATCATCGTGAAAGGCCAATCAAAGTCTATCATAACTTTCTTGTTGCATTAAATGACATCAAAAGTTATAAAAAATCATTGCAGGAAAATTTTCTTGTGATAAATTCATGCTGATGTGACACAGGCAATTTTCAATTTGCCGCCAAATTGTAAACAAATGACAAATTAATAAAATACATACACAATAATATTGGCAATGAGTTCCATTTTCAAACTTTGAACTCATTTGTTTATTATATCGTTTACAAGTGGCCAGTCTAAAAACTTTCAGTGTCGCCCTCGTATTTTTGTATATCTGTTACGAACTATGTCAAGCACCCAAATAGGGTAAACAGTACTAATGTTGGCACTCCTTCAATGATTTGCACTTTGCTCTTTTAATCTGAATATTAAGAATGTTTTCCTTTTTCTATATCACAGCTACACAGATATTGCTAAGATATATAATTACTTATACTAACAATACACATTTATATTTAAAGCGTCAACTATTTTCCTATAAGGGCTGTTTTAAAAAATGTGTGCGGTCAAATTCGTTAAAATTTAACAAAAAGTTAAGGTTTTGTGGCTATATTTTGAGACAAAAATGTGATTTTTAGGTAAGTTTATATGCAAGTTTCTGTCTATTTTTATCAATTTACGTCAATAAAACATATAAAACGTTATTTTATCGTTGTGAAATAGAAGGATCGGTTTTTTTGATTGTGCCAATGACTATACTTTACTTTGTTTGACTACATAATCATTGGCATATATGTCAATCACTATACTTTCTTTCTTTTGTCCAAAATCTATTCTTGACACTGCCAATGACTATATCCTTTGAGTAGTGTCAATGATTATGACTGACCTTTTTTATATTTTGAATTGATGAAGAATACAGCTGTAAAGTGCGGGCGCTTTAGAAAAATAACTACCGCACTAACATTTAACATTCCACGCGCAAATTTACAGTTCCCTAAATAATTAAAGTCAAAAAAAATAAGAAGCTGAAAAGCCGACTTGGTGCTGGCATAATTTTTGATGTCATAAAAATTTCAATGATGTGAGGTTTTTCAATAAATACCCCATATTTTATAGAGGGAGAATAACGTCTATGAGGTGGATCATGCCTAATCGAAGTCTTGCATCACTGTTCTTTGGAGTAGACGGTAAAAGCTATTATTTTCCCCCTATAGAAAATGTGATCAGACGTTCAAAAGTAAGTGCCAAGAGAGAGGGTTATTTACTGTCTTAAATACGGCGCAACTTTGCCCAAGTCTCGCCATAATACTTATAACACTTAACCTGAATGCAATTTTGCAACCAGCTGATATCACTGCATTTCGGCCCATCAAAGATATGTGGCGTAAATCTGTCTTTGAATGACGGACAAACAATTTAACAAAAATGTTACTGAAACAGATGTGGGCCTATATTAGCAAGAGTTTTACCGTATTGAAATAAATCTACATTATGAAATGGTTTTGAGACATGTGGCTTGTGCCCATTTAGTCCAGACTAAGTGGGTTAAACAAAGTGTCCGATGCCCTCGAAATCACAGCAAGCCATTTTAGAATGATCACCGTTCCGTGCCATTACGCCGAATTAACAAATATTTTAAGAATAACGACTAGTAATGACTGAATTAGAAATACCTGTATCAAATTTGCCTTGCATCCTTTCACTTAATAATGGTTTATCAGTACCAGACGTATACAACCTGCAGATATTATTGTTGAGTATCAGAAAGAAAACTAACCCTTATGTTTTTCATCAACTAGGCAGCAAATTTAGAATTTGTTGGAGGTGAACGGGTGATCGTGGATGTCGAAACAAACAAAAATCTTTTAGAAAGCCCTAAAAATATTTATAGAGTTTTTTCCATTGCTAAATACGTATCAAAAAGCAAAACTCAGGTAAACTGGAATATCATAGGATTATCCGAGGTCTGAAGAGAGGGGGAGGACACGGTAATCCTCGAATCCGGCAACTTGTTCTATCACCGGGAGGGCGACTATCTGTCCCAAGGAGGTGTCGGATTTATCGTCCACAAGTCTCTCGTTAACAACGTTGTAAAGATTGGAAGTGTGTCGAAGAGTGTTGCGTACCTTATATTCAGAATCACCAAACGGTATTCCCTGAAGGTCATACAGGTTTACGCACCAACCTCGGCACACCCCGATGAGGAGGTGGAGGAAATGTATGAGGACATCTCTAGAGTCATGCATTCCTCCAAAACCTACTATACGGTGTAAATGGGAGACTTCAACGTATAACTAGGCACAAGAGAGAACGGTGAGCTGAAAGTAGGGAAATTCGGAATAGAGCAACGGAACCCAAGGAGCCAGCAGCTGACCGACTTCATGGAGAAAGAGGGACTCTTTATGATGAACTCTTTCTTCCAAAAATGGCCCCACAGGAAGTGCACCTGGTCGAGTCCCGACAGTTGGACAAAAAATGAGATTGACTTCATTATGACGACCAGATAATAACTGTTTAGTGATGTCTCAGTGATTGCGAGGGTCAAAACCGGCAGCGATCACCGAATGGAGAGAGGCATACTGAATCTAAACGTTAAGTAGGAGAGGTCACGTCTCGTGCTCTAATCCAAAGTCCCGAAACCTTTCGGCTCAAGCTACGAAACCGTTTTCAGTGCCTAGAAGATTGCAATGCAGTGGACGATATGAATGACAAGCTTGTGGAAACTGTCCATGCGGTCGGAGCTAAGTTTTGCAAGACCCGCCGCAGAAGAACACAAAAACTCTCCGATCACACTCTTAATCTCATGGCTATTAGACGGGATATGAAGCTGCAGATTTCAGTAGATTTGAGAGCATACAGGCAACTGAATAGACAGATCTCCAAATGCATGCGGCGAAACTTACGCACCTTTAATACTGCTCATATTGAAGAAGCGATCGAGCGAAACCAGGCCTCCAAAGTCTTTGCTAGAGATCTGTCTGCCAGAAAGAGCCAACTGTCGGAGCGGAAGACCGAGTGTGGCAGCGTCATTTCCGGGACACCTGAGATTTTGAGTGAGATTGAGAGTGAGAGGAAGTACGGTGGTCTTGTTCTTCAAGAAAGGTGACAACGCTCTCTTGAAGAACTACAGACCGATTTCCCTTCTGAACCGCGTCTACGTGCTGTTTTTGAGAGTCATTCCGAATCGTCTTGCAGGCAGACTCGACGACTTCCAGCCTCCTGAGCAAGCCGATTTCCGAAAAGGCTTTAGCACCATAGACCACATACATGCCCTTCGGCAAATTGTACAGAAGTCCGAGGAGTACAATTTGCCACTATGTCTGGCGTATGTGGACTATGAGAAAGCCTTTGATTCCGTCGATATTTGGGTGGTGCTGCAGTCCCTTCAGCGGTGCCAAGTTGACTGTCGGTATATCGAAGCGCTGAAGTGTTCGTACAGTAGAGCTACGATGGCTATCCGAGTACAGAATTAGAGTACGAAACCTATCCAACTGCAGAAAGGTGTAAGACAGGGTGACGTCATATCCCCGAAACTCTTCACCGCTGCATTGGAAAACGTTTTCAAGCTTCTGGACTGGAAAGGATACGGTAGCAACATCAATTGCGAGTACATCACTCACCTTCGATTTGCCGACGATATAGTCCTTATGGCTGAAACGCTGGAGAACTTAAGCACTATGGTCAATGACCTCAATAGTGTTTCCCAACCGATAGGTCTTAAGATGAACATGGACAAAACAAAGATCATGTTTAATGTCCATGTCACACCTATGCCGGTGGTTGTTGGAGCACTAAGCTCGAAGTTGTTGACGAGTATGTTTACCTGGGACAAATAGTCCGACTAGGTAAGTCCAACTTCGACCGAGTGGTCAATCGACAGATTCAACTCGTTTGGGCAGCGTACGGGAAATTACGGCACATCTTCTTGTCAAGTATACCTCAAAACTTGAAAACGAGACTGTACAACCAGAGCGTGTTGCCAGTGATGACCTATGGAACTGAGACGTGGTCCTTCACTGCTGGCCTGATGAGGAAGCTCAAGGTCGCTCAGCGAGCTATGGAGAGGGCTATGCTCGGAGTTTTTCTGCGTAATAAACTTAGAAATGAGGATATCCGCTGTAGAACCAGAGTGACCGACATAGCCCAACGGATTAGTAAGCTGAAGTGGCAATGGGCCGGCCATTTAGATCGAAGAATCGACAACCGATGGGGAAAAAAGGTTCTCGAGTGGCAGCCTCGTACCGGCAGGCGAAGTGTAGGGCGTCCTCCCACTAGATGGAGTAACGACCTGGTAAGATATGCAGGAAGTCGATGGATGCAGGTGACTCAGGACCGTGGTTTGTGGCATTCCTTGGGGGAGGCCTATGTTCAGCAGTGGACTTGTGAAGGGCTGTAATGATGAATAATGATGATAAACAAAACTAATTTATGGAAAAGATATTAGATACGCTACTTCTCTAGAAATTCTGCCTGCTGCGTTTGTATTTAATTGCCTAGTTCTCAGTCTTACTTTAAATACGTATCTGGGTGGCTAGAAATTTCAAGAATAGGTTTTAAGCGATGTATTGCTTCTTTCATTTATTGTTTTCTTACTTGCTTTGCCTGAAATATTGCGCTAGGCAAAACTAAATTGATTTAAATTTTTTTTTAGAAAATTTATAAAAGTAAAATACTTTTGCCCCCGTACATACTATCCAGAGAGAAAACAGACAAAAGTGGTTTCCATAGGCCAAATTCCGCCTTATTATTTTTTAAATAGATTTTTTTAAATAGAAAACTTCATACTGTAACGTTAAATTACCAATAACAAAGAATATAACATGGTGGTAAAAATACAACCTAAATAATTATGAGCTGACTATAATATAGGTTCAGTAATTTTACTTCAGTTAGGGGGATTGCCAAAAGTCATTTACTGGATATTGGTAGAGATAATTGTATACTTGTTTGTTATTTTATGCACGCGTTTATTGGCGATATTCCAAAGTGATGTAGCAGACAGTCATTTTTTTACAGAATAAGGGAGACAAGCGAGTACACATTCCACCTGATGCTAAGTGGATGCTGGGGCCCATAGACATTTACATCTATCCTCGTTTCAAAATCACAATGTAGATGCTTTGTCACCCCAGAGGACTAATATGAAATGGCTACTTACCAGTGATAAGGGTCTCCGGTTCTCTACACTCACCGTACGAAATACATTAGCATTATTCTGCGATTTTACGCTGGTATTCTGTGAGAGTATAGTCCTATCCCGGCCGAACCGATATATTCGTGCCGCTTCCATATATAGCTGAAGTGTGGTCATACATACTTCCTTGTGGAATCGATTACCACCAGCGATTTTTCCGGACCGCTACGACTTAGGGACCTTTAAAAAAGAGCCTACTCCTTTTTAAAAGGCCGGCAACGCATCTGCAATTCCCCTGGTTCCCCTGGTTTTGCGGTTGATCATGGGTGGCGGTAGTCACTTACCATCACGTGAGCCGCATGCTAGTTTGCCCCCTCTTCTATAAAAAAAGCATATAAGGTAGTAATTTAAAATCTTAGCTATAAAATGCACAATGTTAATACATTTCCTCATCTTCTTTATCAACCCGTAAAAGTCTACAGCTGGACATGGGCCTCTTGCTTTGTAGGGAGGATTTGCTTTGATCATCGCGCTGGGTTGGCGGACTAATGATTGCAGTACCAATAAGTAGCCTGGGAAGCTTACATACGGCGAAAACGGGATGATTATACCGCTGTCAATTTGAAGCCATGAGATTTTACTGGCATTTATCATACTCGTCTCTTATAAAACCCTTGTACCACTACCTCCCAGCAATCAATATACTTAGGAATTATATTTTCTGCTCTATTATCGTCATCATTACGGCCCTTGATAAGTACATTTTTGAAAATAGGACTATTCCAAACAACGTTACAAAACATGGACCTGAGCCACGTCCACCTATCGACTTCCAGCTTATTTTATCAGGTCGTTATTCTATCTAATAAGAGGCCGACATTACTATTCGATTACCAGTACCTAGCTGTGATTCCATAACTTTTCTTAATAATTGGTTGTTGGTTCTTCGATCTATATACCATTTGCCACTTCAGATTACTGATCGCTTAGACTTTGACTGTCACTAAAGTTCTACTACACATATCCCCATCACAAATTTTATCACTTAGAGAAACTCCGAGGGTAGCTCTTTCCTTCTCTTTCCATAACAATTTAATATAATTAAATACAAATGCAAAATTTTAGGGTACAGTGAGCTCATTGTGCGTAGATTGAATCAAAATTTATAATTAATAGCCGAGGGTAGCCAGGTTGTTTACGGTCATGATTTTTCGTGACCATGGATACCACTCGAAGTATTGGGATATTTTATTTTCAATCGTTAACCGTGATGAAATCGCATAATTAATGTTCCTAATTTTAATTTTATATGAAAAAGTAATGATGTCACCAATGATCGGATCACATCAAATGCATACGTTTCACGCGAACCAGAACCAGAAAGGCCAGTTGACATATATTGTACACGATAGATGTCATGCCGTTTGTGTTCATATCATACCAGTACATCGAACGCATGTGACGTAACTTCTTTACAGTTTCATAAATATACTAGTGATCCGTCTCGGTTTCTCGGTTTTCTGGATCTCGACGACAATGCCACCTGCCGGGTCCATCTTTGTATTTTTCTTTGTATTTTTTTTAAAACGATACCTCCACACTACGATTTTCTCCTGTATCGCAGGGTAATTTACATACATAGATTTAACAAGAACATCTAATCTAAGAACCATCCAGGTGACCCCATAAGTACCCCATAAAAGTTTATGAATCAGAATCCGTCGAGCTATTTAAGAGGAGAAGAATTACGAACACACGTACACCGGAATTTTATATATTAAAATATTTCAAACAAGATCTACAAAGCACATGCATCAAAAGACCGGAAAAGTCGCACAGAAAAAGTTGTATCAACAAACGTAGAAGACAGTAAATTTTATATTTACATTTCATACTCGTAGAATGTTTTACTTCTTTCATCTTAATGAAAACATATCGTTCAAAACATTTTAAATTTTGAAACATTAAAATACAATTTTAGATGTTTAATTTGTTGTTTCTTTTACAAGTAATTCTCATTTAATTTATCTCATTAAATTGGAAAAACGTACAAACAAAATTAAATCACCAGCTCAACTCATTTCAAAGTAATTTTCATCTTAATTTGAAAATCAAAATATAAATAAAAACATAATAAGTCATTATTTTTGTGCGCCAACCGTGATACCTTCCGGTGATTGAAAATAAATATAAAAATTGTAACTTTCGTTTTAATACGAGTACGTTTCATTTTATTTGATGTATAATATTGTCGTTGCTTAATAAGAGATATAATATGATATTTAATGTAATGTCCCGTTGTAAAAAATACTTAAAAAGTAAATAGACAATTACTCTGAGTATAATAAACATTCTTATTTTATCAACATCTCTACCGATAGTAAAAATTTACTATTCGGGTTTACCGCGAAATTCCTGAAAAAGTTAATTTAGAGTTTGCCTCAAATCTCAGGATAAAAATGGCGTCTCCACACCAGCTGATTGAATTAATAAGTGTCTTGTTATAACAAAATTAATTTCAAACTATTTAGATTTTACGTCAATGATCGCAGTATCATGAACTACTTAGGATACCAACAAATGTCTGACGGTCTACAGTTAGAACTGGTCGAGGTGATACACCAGAAATTAAAAAACTAAAAAGTCTTTAATTAGTAAATCCATAGAATTTTACAATAAAATTTATAAAAATATGGTGCAGATTGGATACATAAAAATTTTATTAAGGATATTTTATTAAAAAATCAGTTAATGTTAAGGACAAGGCGTGGAAATTGTTCTTACTCCGCAGCTCATCATTGGCAAGCCCCCTGGCTACTGATATTATTTTGATATAACTGACATTTACAAATTTTTTTTTTGTAAATGTCAGTTAAACCTTTGAATGTCGGTCATTGTAATTATTTCGTTGTTTAATAAACTTGCGGATGTGCGCGCGCGCGCGTGCGTGCGTGCATGCGTGCGTGCATGCGTGCTGGTATACCTTTATCGTGGGAAGAACCACAAAAGAAACCCAGCGGAAACAAATAAGTACCTATACAAATCAAACTAGAAATAGCTTGATACATGCACATAGATTCCGAAAGATAAGAGTTAACTATAAACAACCTTGTTTAAATCAGGTATACAATACCTAGACCACCTTTGGGGAGCAGCATCAAAGGCGCGAGACTTTTGAAATCCTGCATATAGCTGGAGAGGCCACGTCCAACCGTGGAATTATTTGGGTTAATAAAATAAAACATGATGTGGCCTTGCAAAAGTGGCGATACTTTACGCAACACCGACCCGATATTAAACTCAAGTATGGTCGTGGAATGAATACAGCTATGACATAGGGACTGGTACTGTAAATTATCGCCTTGCAGCGTTGGACTCAGTAGGAAGACGTGCTATGATTTGGTTGAAATCAATCTTACAAATGTCAACCATTAGTGCCTTCTCCCATTTTCACTTTTCAACTTGTTGATATTTCATACATAATTTAATCATAATAGTTTAAATGAAACTAATTTTTACGGATTTTTTCACGTTTAATTTAAATTTTTAATTCCCGACGTTTTGGGTGCTTTACAGCATCCATGGTCACAGGGGTCTGAGGTGTTTGACGTCCCGATGTCATAGTTAGCCCGGCTACCGTCAGTTTTGAATATTAATTTTTGGTCCGATCTACGCAGAATAAGCTTATAGTATCTTGAAGTCTTGCAGTGGTATTTGGATTTAATTTTATTAATTATAGGATCCCAAGCAGATGACAGCACCCATCCCTCTTCTCTATTGAAATTAGGATGTCTCTTTTTAATTTCAATAGCCTCGCGAATCATCCTTGGTAGGAATCACACCTCACAACACCTCAGTCCTCCCCGTGACCATGGGTGCTGTAAAGCACCCGAAACGTGGGGAATTAAAAAGTTAAATTAAACGCAAAAAAAAATCTGCAAAAATTAGTTTCATTTAATGTGTAGTCTTCGCGTAAATATAAGAAATCATTATGTGAACCAGTACGGATTGGTAATAGCCAATAAAATTCGCCGATCAGAAGATCTTAAGACCAGGCGCGCAAGATATATAACATCTTTAAATTTCTTGAAAAGATGCAGAGCAGAGACCATAATCTCATTCTTACGTGTGTCAAAATGTCAACCAAAAAGGGCATTCGAGGAAGCGCTACGATCTTAAATCAGGCAAGTAAAAAGTTGTTACGATTGGTGATTCAGCAAAACGGTTCGATCTACAATTCATTAATAATAACATAGACCATGTGTCCAGTGAGTTAAAGACAGTTTTAACATTTGATTTTAATAATTCCATTGAAACATTAAACAAACGCGAAACATCAAAATGTAATGAATGCAAAAATAAACAAATAGAAAAATACCCAAAATTAACAATCAAGTCAAATGCCAAACATCAATGTCAACGTAGAAACGAAACGCAATCGTTGACTACAGACGCAAACAATAAACAACGCACGGTCCATAATTTGTCAAAACAAACACTGGACGAATCTACAATAAAAGTTTTTTTTTTTTAGAAGAGGGGGCAAACGAGCATGCGGCTCACCTGATGATAAGTGATTACCGCCGCCCATGAACAACTGCAACACCAGGGGAATCGCAGATGCGTTGCCGGCCTTTTAGAAAGGTGTAAGCTCTTTTCTTGAAGGTTCCTAAGTCGTATCGGTCGGAAAATTCGCTGGTGGTAATTGATTCCACAAAGAAGTTGTACGAGGGAGAAAACTTCTTCTAAATCGCACAGTGGTGGACCGCCAATCATCCAGATGGTATGGATGGTAACGCGAGTTTTGTCGCGATGTGCGATGGTGAAATTGAGCGGCTGGAATTAATTCGAACAATTCCTCAGAGCACTCCTCGTGATAGATGCGATAAAATACGCAAAGAGATGCCACATCTCTACGCAGTGCCAGTGTATCGAGCCGATCAGAAAGAACTCGGTCGTCGACGATTCGAACCGCTCTGCGCTGGATGCGGTCAAGTGGAAGGAGCTGGCACTGGGGTGCCCCGGCCCAGAGATGAGAACAGTATTCCATGTGGGGCCGAACTTGCGCATTGTAAAGTTGCAAGCGATGTGCCGGCATGAAATACTGTCTCGCTCTGCTGAGCACGCCAAGCTTTTTAGAGGCCAATTTGGCCTTCCCTTCCAAGTGACCACGAAACTGCACACTATTCGATATGTCGACGCCAAGGATTCCGATACTAGCTGAGGCAGCAAGGGGAGTGCCTTGAAACTGAGGAGATACGACAAAGGGGTTCTTTTTAGCGGTAAACGCGCAAACTTGTGTCTTCTGGGGATTGAACTGGACTAGATTTAGTCGGCCCCAATCCGAGACTTTGTTAAGCAAAGACTCGACTTCAGACACAAGTTTGTCCCGGTACTCAGCGACGTTTTCCCGAGAAATATTGGCACGGCCGGTATATAAGGCATCACCAGTGCTGTCGTCCGCATAGCAATGAATGCTACCAGTTAGCAACATATCATTGATATGCAGGAGAAACAGCGTTGGTGATAGCACGCAGCCTTGTGGAACACCAGCGTTGATAGGCTTGAAATCAGAGCATGCAACGTCTACTACGACCTTGATACTCCGATCAGCAAGGAAACTGGTGATCCATTTGCACAATTTCTCGGGAAGCCCATAGGAAGGAAGCTTCGAAAGAAGCACTTTGTGCCAGACCCGATCGAAGGCCTTCGCTATGTCCAAACTAACGGCCAATGCCTCCCCCTTGGACTCTACTGCCTCCGCCCATCTATGAGTCAAATAGACTAGAAGATCACCAGCTGATCGACCTCGACGAAAACCGTACTGGCGGTCACTAATCAGCTGGTGATCCTCAAGGTACCTCATGAGCTGGCAGTTTATAATGGATTCCATTATTTTGGAGAACAAGGAGGTGATGGCAATAGGCCTGTAGTTGGACGGGTCTGAGCGGTCGCCTTTTTTAGGGATCGGGTGGACCAAAGCTGTCTCCCATGAATTCGGGACTACGCCTTGGGAGTAGGAGTACCGGAAAAGACGCGTTAAAACCGGTGCCAACTCCAGAGCACACGTTTTCAGCACAATAGGAGGGACTCCATCGGGCCCACTCGACTTGCTGACGTCCAGGGAGAAGAGTGCTTTGCGAACCTAGCGCTGTGTAACTCGCACATCCGGCATGGAGCACTCACATCGCGGGATGGTCGGCGGTGTATTCCCCCCGTCATCTAGAGTCGAGTTGGACGCAAAAAGAGAGCTCAACAGATCGGCTTTCTTCTTTGCGGCATGGGCCAGTGAGTCGTCCTCCCTGTACAGAGATGGAAGAGATGGCTGACAGAAGTTCCCTTGGACAGCTTTGGCGAGAGACCAGAATGCACGGGTTCCCGAAGGAAGGCGTACTAGCTTCTTGCCAATTCTGCCGATGTGCTCAGACCTTGCCTTGGCAATGACGCTTTTGAAGTACCTGGAGGCGGAATTATACTTCTTTTTAAGTGCGCTGGTGTTTACATCCCAAGATGTTGATGCATCAGCCCAGGCCCGGTAGCACTCCTGCTTATAGCGTGATGCTATTTTACAGGAGCGACCAAACCATGGCTGGGATTTGCCTCCGATGGGCACCACAGAAGATGGAATAAAAAGTTCTATACCCTGAAGTACCACATCAGCAACAGAATCGGCAACAACGCTGGGATCTTCCGGCGAGAAGCAAACCCGCCCCCAAGGGTAGGATGCAAAAAAGACCGCATCCCGTCCCAATCAGCTGACCTATAGTGCCAAACACGGCGGCAAGCTGCAGATCGCGACTGCGATTGGAGCGTGAGTGGCACCGTACTCCGGATCAGACAATGGTCCGAAGAGCCCAGAGGGGCATCGACGGAGACCTGATATCCGTCCGGATGAGAGGTCAGCAGAAGGTTCAACAGGGAAGGTACATGGTCTTCCACATCTGGGATCCGCGTAGGCGAAGTAACCCGTTGTGTTAGACCATATGCCAAAGCAAAGGCATAGACAGATCTACCCGCATGATCGGTTAAACGAGAACCAAGCCATTCAGCGTGGTGGGCGTTAAAATCACCGAGTATCACGATCTTTGCGGATGGGACCTGTTGTAGGACGGAGTCTGCAGCCATTTGGACGTGGTCGATAAGTCGGTCTGTGTCAGCATTACCGCTATGGGACCTATAGAGGCACCCGTGGACGCGGGGATGGTCGTCGCTGTCTACGCGCAGCCATAGGATGGACAGGTCCGTATCTTCAAGACTGCCGAGGCGTCAAAAACAGATGTCCTCTCTGACGTATACGCAAACTCCAGCCCGGGGCACAAAGGAGTGTTTGCAATTTGTACCATGGGTAGGAGAGATATGAAGTATCAGCCGGAGAGGACACCTGAGTCTCGGTTAAAAAGAGCAAGGCCGGCTTCGTCGTCTCTAGATGGTAATGGACAGCGTTAAGGTTGGAATGAAGTCCCCTGATGTTGCAAAAATTCACGGATAGCGTGACAGGGGTCGCCTTGGTTGCATTTCTCCGCTTGCCCCGAGCAGCATTAGTTACGAGCGGAATTTTGCCCCCCCCCCCAGAATACGCGGGGCAGCCTAAGCACCCACGCTCAGGAGTGAAGTAGTTTGGTCGTGAATGCTCAGCGAGGGATTCTCCAGGGGTGCTGGTACCCTCCTGGGGTAGTCTCTTATTTAATTCCACTACCATGTTGATGGGGGGGGGGGGATTGGGCCTCCGACCACCTGCACTCACCAAGCGCAACGCAGAGGTAAACCTCTACTTCACGCTGGTATTCTGTGAGGTCGTGGTACCACCCCGGTTCGAGCTGGCCCATCCGTGCGACAGCAAAAGCAACCGCTTAGCTCTACCACTGTTAAAATTGTACGACACTGTATTATCGAAATGCTTGAATTTTGCAATAACACCGCAAAAAATCCCGTACGAGGAAATTATCTGTAGTGTTGAGGATTGTCTGTTTAAGAATAATATTGGTAAGGGAGATTTAGAGGCCATACATCAAGACATTTCTCCTTGTTACGTCGAAGTTCAGCGCCGAAACTAAAGCTCCTCAAAGAGGAGATTAAAGCCTTATACAACTTACGCAACAGACCAGAGCTCACGATTCTCCGCGAGGATAAAGGAAATGCTACGGTAATAATGGAGACGTCAGAGTATTATTCCAAAATACAACAACTTTTATCGGACGTAAGTACATACAAAAAGGTCAAAATAGACCCTACAACTAATACACTTAAAACCATTACCGACTTAATAAAGATATACTACGAAAAATTAAATCTCGACGTCAATTTGACAATACCATCATGTGTCAAACCACCGAGGTTGTATGGGTTACCGAAAATACACAAACCACACGCTCCATTACGTCCCATAGTAAGCCAGATCGATTCACTAACTTATAAGTTGGCTCAACACTTGGCAAAAATATTGTCACCACTGAGAGGACACACCAGAGCACACACAAAGAATTCCTACCATTTTGTTGGTGAGATAAAAGACCTACATCTCGCTGACATTGAAACTATGGTCAGTTTTGATTTTCAGCCACTATTCACATGTTTACCTATTGAAGACTGCATCTCAATTTTTTTTTTATATTTTACTAAGCCAGCGCTTATCTACGATCCCACCTGATGGTAGGTGGTGATGTAGCCTAAGATGGTGAAGCGCACTGACTTAACAAAAGCCTATTCACTCTTGCCTTGAAGACACCCACACTGTAATCGGATGGAAAGACGGATGCTGGCATCTTATTCCACTCCTGTGCTGTACGCATGATGAACGACGTGGCGAACCGTTTAGTTCGAATGCATGGTAAGTCAACAACGAAAGGTTGGACCGGCCGATAGTCTGGTTGTCCGATGGTGGAAGGGAGAGGGTGGAATTAAATTATGTAATTCCTGCGCACACTCTCCGAAATGCATCCTGTAGAAAACCGAAAGGCTGGCTACTTTACGTCGGTGTTCGAGGCTGGTAAGATTGGTTTTAACCAAATTCAGGTCACCATTAAGCCTTTCTATTGAGTCCAAAGCTGCTAGGTGGCATTTTGCAGCAGCGGCCAATATATGGCAGCAATACTCCATGTACGACCGGACTTGCGCTTTATATAAAGTAAGCAGCTGTCCTGGCGTGAAGTATCGCCGCACCTTTGCAAGGACTCCCAGCTTCCTTGCAGCTGCTTTGGCCTTGGACTCAATGAACCTACCGAAATTTGAGGATATTTCAAACCCTAACAACTGAAGGCGGTCGGTATATTTCAGTGATATATTTCGGAAAGAAGGAGCCAATGTGAGCTGGCTCCTTTTTGCAGTGAAGAGACACGCTTGTGTTTTGGAGACGTTGAACTTCACAAGATTGGCATCACCCCAATCGGAGACTGCCTGTAATGTAAGAGCAGCTAGGGGCGTGTACAATCTGGTAGCAGGGCGTGGTTCCGGGTTCGATTCCCCGGTCGATCCCGACCACAGTGTTTGATAAAAATTAAGCAATTCTGGTGGCAGGGAGCGTTGGTCTGATTGGGTTAATTTTGTGTCTACAATCACGCCCGTCCGTAATACGTAAAAATATTTGTTTTGTACGTAATAATAAAATTATTTTCCTTTGTTGCTTTGTTGCTTGCCTTTTTTTTGGTTAGTGGGTTGATTGAAAGCCGCGCCCTAGGTTGCGCAAGCGGGAGTTTTTCTAGAGGTATACGTCATGTAGGTAGATGGTTATTTTTACGTAATAGGTTAATTATCGTTGTCGGATAGTTGTAGTAGATTACTTACCGAAGGGTCGATTTCCGAGCTAGGCATTTTTTGTTGATCGACCGTGATGTGTATCTTCGTTGTATTGTAATTTGTATTTGAACTAAAGAGTAGTAATTTGTATTTGCGCCATTTGAATTTAACTTGATTTGATCGCACTAGTATTTGTTATTTGTTAATTTGATTTGTGTCTTTTCTTTTTTGCTAACTTGTATTTGGTTGATACGTAGTAATTCGTATTTGTGTAATTTCTATTCAACTCGATTTGATAGGAACTGCATTTATTGTTAATTTTTGTTGTATTTTTTATTTGTTATCTTTGTAATTTGTGCTCGAGCCGCGTCGTAATTTGTATTTAGTAGTGATGTCATCGCCCAAGCTACTAATCCGTTGCCTGCGGACTGAGTTGCGCTGGGCTACAGGCGCCCATGCTTTGATAGGTCGACCGGATAGGGTCCATAACTTGATGAAGCGGTTCGAGCAGGTCGATGCTCGAAGGGCCACAGTGGAGGAGGCTTACGCTGAGCTCGAGGACTTGGATGTGGAGAAGGGAGTCCTGGACTCCTGCTTCGCGGACTACGAGCAGTTCTTTTCGCTCACGGACGAGTTGATCGAGGCTGAAGGCAGGTATGCCGAGGATGCGCGTGAAGCTCGGATGAGTGGCCTACCCGAGTCCTCTCGGAAGCAGATTCAGCCGGAGCTGTTGGGACGACTCCCAACGCTGGACCTGCCAAAGTCCTCGGGGATCCTTTCCGAATGGCTGACCTTCGCTAGTCTTTTCGACAGCCTAGTAGACGCCCGGAGCGACTTGACCCCAAGCCAAAAGATGGCGTACCTCCTGGCCTCACTGGAGGGGGAGGCCCTGGGCGTCGTCGGCCACTTGAGATTGTCGGACGACGCCTACCAGACTGCTCGGGACCTCCTAGCCAGAAGATACGCCAACGTCCGGCGAATTGCGGACGAACATGTTAAGCAGCTTCTAAGCCTCCCGCTGCTTAGTGACCGGGCCAGACTACGTCCGGACCTGTTGGATCCAGTCCTGGTGGCCTGTAATACGTTGAGACGGCTGGATTTACCAGTGAGCGAATGGGCTTTTTTAATGCTCCGCATCGTGCTGTCCCGTCTACCTCTCGACCTTCGAATCCATTTTGAGGAGAGGGACAGCGGGGACGAGGCCTCCTATATTCCGCCCTTCTATGACCTGCTGCGGTTTTTGGAGGAGCAGTGCCGGCAGATCGAGAACGCGACGGGCACCGTTGACGACTTACGAGACGTGCCCAGTGAGAGGCTTAATCCGCCAGACAAGTCGTCTTCAACCTGCTCCTATTGTCGAGCATCTGATCACCGGGTAACATCGTGCCCGAAATTATTAGGTAAGCCACTTCCAGCGAGGCGAACTATCACCAAGGAGCACCGCTGGTGCTGCTCATGTTTGGGAGAGCACCTCCAGCGAGACTGTCCGCATCAGCGGCCCTGTCTGCAATGCCAGGGCAAGCACCATGCAGTTTTGTGCCTGGGTGCGAACGGCGTCTCTTCTTGGGGCTCTGCCAGGCCCTCGACCCCCACGGGCGGGGGCGCTCAGCCATGCCCTCTGACGGGCTACTCTCGGCGCCCGCCGGCCAGCCACCAGGCCCCAAGGTTTGAAAGGGGCCCCTCCCCCAACCAGTAGGGGGGTAATTCCCCCAGGGGCGGGGGTGTCATCACCCCTCCTCAGCGTGTGGAGAGGAACTTCACGGCCACTCATCGGTCCGCTGGACCCTTCTCACCCCCGTTAGCTGAGTGGCCGCGACTGGTGTACCACTGTTCCCCATTTGATGGAAGCGGCTCTGGCTAGCTGCCGTCTTAGCTCCCACCACGGCCGCCTCCACTGAGCCTTAAGCCGTCAACAGTCCACTTGTCAAAATGTTCTGTTGCCGACGGCCTCAGTGAAGGCGTACAACCCGAGTGGCGACTGTTAGCGGTTGCGCTCTATTGGTCTCGGGTTCACGCCGTGTGGCCTCCACTTGGTGGTGGGAAGATTAGGGCCCCCCTGGAGCGTTGAATCACGCTGTCAAGGGGTATTAGATTTGGTTTGGTCGAGCACTTAGTTAAAAATTCTTTAAATTAAAATTAATAAAAGCTTTTGGGTTTCCCCCGAAATTTTCATATTTGTAGCGGTTGTGATTAAAAGAATTGAATTTAATCTACTCCTTTTAATGCTGCTGCATATGTTTTGTAAATATATTTAATCACTGTATTTGTTGTTGCACGGAAAATTGAAATTGAATGTCGCGCTATTTGGAAAATAATGTATATGTTTTGTGATAGTGTTTAATCATTTTGCTTTGTGAAAAAGAAGGCTGAAATTAAATAACCCTATTTGTGCCGAGGTAAATAAAAGTCAATTCTCCTTTAGTTTACATTTTGTTGGCACTGTCTAAGTTACGTAAATGAGAAAAAGGGCTGCTTCTTACGTTATTGTTTTGTTTAATTTGTCAAGTTGACCTATGTGCATCGGTGATTAATTTGGTTGAATTGATTCTGTAGTTGAACATTGATGCTTTGAAAAATTAGTTGAAATATGAGCATAGGACTGCTTGTCTAACAGGCTAGCTAGTTTTGGAGATTATCAGATTGAAATCAGCTGCCGCACTATTTTAGTAAATGATAATATGATGGGTGGCCTGGCTAGGCCTACTTGTTGAAAATTAATACTAGGGACTATCTGTGCGTTTCGTTCGGCTCTCCACAGACGACGTTCATGTGGAATTTGTGGGTGCTCTCTGCACTGAAGCTTAGGAGGCCGCTCTGGGCCGCTTCGTGTCGCGTCGCTGTTGGCAGACCTGATCCGGTCGGATTGCGGAACTAATCATAGGAGCACAGATAGGTGTTTGAAGGAGGTCGTCGGACTTCTGTCTAGGAATAGGACTTATTTATGGCCTGCGATGTCCAGGAAGGGCATCCAGTACAACCCTCCAGCTTGCCCACGTTGGGGCTACAATTTTGAGGCGTTGGTTAGGGTTGCAAGACCTGATGGGGCACCTAAGGTGCCTAGTTTGGTTGTAGATTCAGTCTTGCAACTTGCCGTCGCGACCTAGTCCCGCTGACCGGTTTGCTCGCGGACCTAAGTCCTTATGTCCGGGATGGGGGTTTGTTCGCGCCAAACGCTAATTTCAAGAATTAACGCGAGAGGGCGCTCGGCGTGGTGCATTCATACCGGTTTGACTTTCGGTCGTGCGTAGAACGCGCAAGTGCAGCAGTCGTCTGCCAGCTGTGCTAACGCTAGCATACTGTAATTTTGTTAGAGAACTCGGAATAATTAGGCGCGGCCAGTAAATATACGGTCTAGGATTTGTGACGCGCATTCCTTGCTGGAGAGCTTCCCAGGGACTCATTGTGTCTGACTCAGAATCTGCATAAGTGCATTCGGCAATATTAGCTAGTGCGGCCTTTGATATTCTAGAAATAACTGTTGCTACGCTAAACGGTAGTGACCTTTGATCCGGACACCCCGTGTTCGTTTTGTGCGTTAACCTTATAACAAACGAGAGTTAGTGGCTTCTGTAAGTTAGTTAATCGTACGATAGAGTTAATGGACTGTCATCGTGACGAACGAAGAAGTGGTCCGGCGCCGAAGCAGTCTGAAGCGATGCAGCATTTTGGAGCAGCCTGGAACTCGACCGCTGCTGGTCGCCTATGCTTGTCAAGGCCCCACACATTCACACCTCACTGTACACTACTCGCCATCCACTATTACACACACTCACGGCCTGCCCAAGCCTTGGTGCGTAGTTAGCTTCGGATAATGTTAAGTACTACGTGTTTTTAGCTTTCTCCCTTATTGTTTATTGTAATTAGGAAATTCCACGTGGCCATATTCTGGCCCCGTCCCTCTGCTGCTCATCGATGGGATTACTCATGGGCCCTCATCCCGTCATCCTTGGTTGGGGCAGCTAGGGGCGTGTACAACAACATACCTACAGAATATGGAGTATTACTCAAACACTGCCTCACATCTGGTTATCTATTGTGGAAGGAAGAGTTCTACAACCAAGTAGATGGTGTGGCGATGGGCTCGCCTATATCTCCCGTAGTCGCCGACATATTCATGGAGGACTTTGAAGAGAAAGCCCTCTTACTGATCCCGTAAATCCAAGATCCTACAAGCGGTAAGTAGACGATACTTTCACAATTTTACCATCTGACAAAGTAATTGCATTTTTAGACCATTAACTCTAAAATACAATTCACAATGGAGTTAGAGGCAAACAATTCTTTAGCTTTCTTAGATGTTTTAGTCATCCGAAATTCTGATAACACTATTACAACACTATTAGTCACACTGTGTATAGGAAAAACACCCATACCAACGATAGATGATGGTGTGAATGACGATTTAAATATCGATTTAAATCGTCATTCACACCATCATCCATCACAGTTAGCTACCGTGGGAAAATCTTTGTTTCAAAGAACACGAGAGATCTGTGACAGAAAACATCTGGCCGCCGAGCTTCAGCACGTCGAGTAAGTATTGCAAGATAACAAGCTTCGGGTCCCGCGCCTACGTCATAGTGACCGAGTGAAGCCGGCCACAGTCGAGCGTGTGCCTGCTGTACTACCCTATCTCTGGGGAATCACAGACATGGTTGACTACATCTTGAAGCGAGATTCCATTAAAACATACTTCAAGCCGCCGAAGAAGATTAGTCAGTTTTTACCATTCGTCAAGTGTCATATTCCTCTAAAAGATGCAGGAGTGTACAAGCTGGATTGTGAATGTAGTCTCTCTTACATAGGACAAACCAAAAGATCTATAAAAACCCGCGTCAAAGAACATATAGCTGACTTGTAGCACCGACGTTCCGGGAAGTCTGCAGTATGTGAACATGTTCAAGATCGTCCCAACCATTACATTAGATTTGATAGACCACAAATCCTCCCAAAGAACACCGATTCCTACCAAGGATACTCGCGAGGGAGGAAATTAAAAAATATCCTAATTGAAATAGAGAAGATGGATGAGTGCTGTTATCTACTCGGGATCCTATAATTCATAAAATTAAATCCAAACCCAAGCATACCATTGCAAGACTTAAAGATACTATAAGCTCATTCGACGTAGATCGGACCAAAAATTAATATTCAAACTGAAGGTAGCCGGGCTAACTATGTCAATGGGGAGTTTCATTTTATGGGTAGTCTTCGCGTAAATATAAGAAATAATTACTTAATTGTTTGCTTCGCATTTTGTTATGCTGAATAATAAGAAAGGAGTGGAATAAATTGCTGGCGTCTGTCTTTATGTCAGATTACAAATCTGGGTCTCTGCAAGCAAGAGTAAATAGGTACTTTATACCCTACATTCATCACCACTTACCACCAAGTGGGATTTATTGAGGCACTGCTTTGTAGTAAGTTAAAAATTTGAGAATGTCTGAGAATTCAAATATTTCGAAGACATGTGAAGTCCGTTTACACGCGCTGAAGCAGCGGCAGACTAACTGACTTCTCTCAGAAGTGAGAATACAGAGGGCACCTGTGCCCTTTTTTACTGTCTGCCCTTTTGTACTGTAGAGACTCGATGTTATACGTGATAGAGCGACGCTGCAGCTATATTATAGTTTTAGCACGAATGGGTCAACACGATATATATATATATATAACAAAAAGATATAGATATTCTATAACAAAAAGAAGGACGTAGATAATTACAATATAATTATTCGTGGAAACCAACAATATCTGTTTTTGCACGAATTTTGGCTCCGGCTATAAACCGGGCTCAGTACTCGTGACTTATTAAGGAAACACTAACAGGGACTTGGCTGGATGTCAAATGTATATTTAATACGTACACTATCTTAGATTATTGTGAACTTTATGTCAGCGTGGTTTATTGTTTATCGTTTATACCTAGATAATAATAGTGAAGCCAGGGTTGGTTTTGGCGGTATATCATGATATTTCCATTATATTTGTTACGGATCGCCGTTCGAAAAATGAATAAAAACGCACTGGTCTTGCTTAAACTGGAGGCAAGCGGCGGTGAGGAGGAACTTGTAATTTTTCTTGCTGTTGTCTTCTTTCGGTGGCTGGAGAGCGACTGCCGACCGTTCTTTTTTTTTTTTTTTTTTTTTTTTGCGCCCGAAGCAATTGGAAAAGGGCTACCACTGAGGGAGGCGGAAAATGCATTATGCATACCACGACAGCCGGTCTGTCCTGGTTATGTGGGACTCACTGCCTACCGGGGGACCTAAGTGATACCCACTAAAAACCGCCTTTGGGGACTGGCAACTAGCTCTATTAAAGCTGCATATGCCGTATCTAAAGCGACCCTCTTTTGGGAAAAGAGGGCGCAGACGGCTAAGTGCCGTTTAGGGACTGCCTACGAAGGCATATTATTAATTTTAACTAATTTTTAATTTAATTAGGATTGGCCTGAGCCGCCAGGAGGCAGTTCAGGTCGTTTGACAACTTATTTGGCGGGTCCAAGAGAGTGTTTCTCGGCCTGCGGACGCTATAGCGAGAAGGGAGTGGGGCGGTATAAGTAACTGCCTCACGAATAAGTGTGTTAGTATGCGACTCTGATACTTTAAAGAAGTTTTCAGAGAATTTTTTAAGACATTGCTGGATTGTTGGGATTTCTAAATCCCGGTGAAGGTCGGCATTACGGACGTACCAAGGTGCGTTCGTAGCTCGACGACAGAAGAGGTTTTGAACTACTTGGAGTTCGTTAATAATTTTATCGTTAGCGTGTGCAAAAATAGGAGCCGAGTAAGTCATAACCGGTCGTATACAAACCATATAGAGGGTTCGCTTATTTCGCAATGACATTTTGCTATGTCTGCCTAACATACTGTTAAGCCGACCTAAATAGAAACGTGCTAAACGCGTTACTCTTTTGACATGAGACTCAAAAGTAAGCCTATAGTCAAGGGTGACGCCTAAATATTTTGCTGACATGTGCCATGGGACAGGGGTCCCTAGCATTCGTATAGGTGGAGTATTTTTCTTGTTTTTATTACGGCGTCTTTTAATATCGAATTGAACTGCGGAGCTCTTCTCCGGGTTCACATCGATACGCCATTTTTGGAACCAGTCTCCTAGGTCATCGACTGACTTTTGGATCTTGTTCCTTGCTGAAGATATTCTAGGACTTTTGAAGTATAGTGCAGTGTCATCTGCGAAGAGTGAGAGCTGTACACCATTCGACGGGATAGGAATGTCGTTGGTGTACAAGATGTACAGGAGGGGAGCTAGTACTGATCCTTGAGGAACACCAGCTTTAATGGGGCGCTGAGAGGATAACGTGCCTTCGTGTCTAAAACGAAAGGTACGATGTTGTAAATAAGAGGCTACGAGACGTACTAGACGATCGGAGAGTCCTATCCTATATAATTTGAAAATAAGGCCTTCATGCCAGACTCGGTCGAAGGCTTTGGCAATGTCGAAAAAGACCGCGATTGTCTTTAGTCGACGTGGATAAAAACCGCTGAGGATATATTCCACAATGCGGTGTACCTGTTGTGGACACGAGTGTTTTGCGCGGAAACCAAATTGGTGTGGGATGACAATGGGGTCACCGTCTGTGGGAAACAGATGGCGCCTCATTCGATTTTGAATGACTCTTTCAAAGAGTTTGCCCATGGCCTTTAGGAGGCTAATGGGACGATGACTGGAGGGGAGGTTAAGAGGCTTGCCTGGCTTGGGAATACCAATGACAATTGCCTCTTTCCAAGAAGTGGGAAAGTAACTAAGATTAAAACAGGCGTTAAAGATAATGGCTAAGAGGGTTAACACCTGCTCTGGAAAGTATTTAAGGGCTTGATTGGATATGCCATCCGCGCCCGGAGATTTTTTGGGCTTAAGTCCTTTGATGAGGGAGGAGATCTCATCATTGGACACAGTGATAGGGTCAGAGGTTGTGGGGGGTGAGTTCCGGCGGCGGACCTCATCCTCCACTTCCTGAATATGTGAGGGGTCGACAGGTTGAGAGCTAGGAGAGCATTGTGCGGCAATGCTGTCTGCAAAGCACTCAGCCTTCTCGTCGTCCTCGAAGGCAACCGTACCGTCGGGGCGGGAGAGAGGGGGAGTGTGAGTTGTAGCGTCTATACGGAGGGCTCTAGCCATCTGATAGTACGCTGTATGTGAGGGAGATATATTCTCCATGAGTTCACTCCTTTGGAGCTCTCGAAATTCATAAAGGTGCGAACGGAGTTTTCGTTGAAGACGATTAGCCGTATGCCTATATTCGGGGGTGGGATATTTAGCTGCTCTCCGGAAAGCAGCTTTTTTAGCTTTTAATATGTTGCTAATATATAGGGGAAGCCCATTAGTATTAGCAACCGGAACGACCCTTTCATTCTCCTTAAGGGAGGATTTAATTAGGGTTGAAAGTGATTCGACCGCGGTGTCGATTTTTACAGGACTGTCTAAGTCTAAGTCCGACGATAGGTAATTAGGGGAGTCCTGCGAGTCCATAGCTTTTGCTAGTGAGTCCTTGAAACCCTTCCAGTTAGTGAAGGTTTTCGTAGTTATAATAGGGGGTGGCTGATGGCCAAGAATAAGAGAGACCGGTCGGTGATCGGATCCTATATCGTCTAGTGTCTCAATAGACCTGAGGTTGAGTGAAACTCCTTTGAGTAACGCAAAATCTAGTACATCTGGGTTATAATCGGTATTATCGGGATAGTGCGTTGCACCGAGCGGGCTGAAAACGGTTAAGTCAAGAGACTGCGTTATATCACGCAGTATCCTACCATTAGTATTAATCGTACGGCATGTCCATTCAGTATGTTTAGAGTTGAAATCTCCAAACATAATGACTGAATTACTTTGAGATAAGATTGCCTCAAAATCATCTTTGAGGGGGAGGTTTTTAGGGGGAATGTAACAGGAGGCTATGACTAAGGACTGATGTCCCGTCATAGATATCCTGCATAACGTAGCTTCCATATTGGTAAGCTGTGGAGTATCAATAAGAGAGCAATGTAGTGTCTTCTTGTAATAAATGGCCGTGCCGCCGCCTCGGCGGTCGTGCCTATCATTACGAAGAAGAGAATAATTTTTAATGGATAAGCCTTTATTGTCTGTGTGTTTAAGATTGGTTTCCTGTAAGAGGAGAAAATCAGCTTCGCGATCTTTAAGGAAGAGCTTAAGCTCTGGGAGATTATTACGCAATCCGCGAATATTAAATGAAATAAGCGATAGCCCTTTGGGCTTGATACGACCGTGACTTCTAGGCAGAGCAGAAGGCTCTGTCATTATAAGCTAAGTTAATTAAGTTAACTTAGCTTACAACGAACGCAATAAATTACTGTGTTCTGCGAGAGCCAAAAGCCGGTCCTGAGGGGATCGGGCGGCGCGCAGTTTACTCGCTAAAACCGAGATTTCGTTAATGTCGATGTTCCTTATCGCGGCGTAAACAGTGTTAAAGTCATCGCCTATTGTCGACTGTTTCTGCTGCGGAGCAGAAAATACCTGTGGCGGTGGATCTACCTTTTTGGGGCCCCAGGCAAAAACTGGAGCCTGCATAGGCTTTGAGAAGCCCGGTGGTGGCCTAAGCGGTGCCTGCGGTGGTCTCGGGGGACCCTGAGGGGGTCGTGCAAAGCCCTGAGACGGCTGAGATACGCCCTGACGGGGCTTCCTAACATATAAGGCCGGGAATGAACGGTCATTTACCGGCGGTGGTGCCTGTCTTGCTATGCGCGGACGAGGAGCGCACGGGCATCCTCTGTAGCTCGCCGGGTGGCCTGTCTGTTGACACAGGACGCACGCGGGCGGGGATACGGCATCTTTAGGCCGGGGACACTCTTTGGTGATGTGTGGATCTAGGCACTTAACGCACCTGGGTGGGGCGGAGCAATTGGCCGCCGCGTGACCATATAGTTGGCAGCGGTGGCACTGCGCCGGGAAACCGCGCCTATGCGGTGACTCAACCCTAACTCCCGACAAGCCGCACACCGTGCGTACTTGCCGGAAGATGGTTTGCGCCTCCGGAACGTTGGTTAAGATAGCTAAGACTATCGGGTATCTCAACCCGGTCCTACTGTGCATTTTATGAACAGCTTCGACGGGGAATCCTTGTGACTTAAGGTCATCAAGAATCTCCTCGTTGGAGAGTTCGAACGGGACGCCTCGGATGACGGCCTTGACTTTACGCTCTTCCGGAAGAGCGTATGTATGGTATGATACTCGTTCGTTAGTAAAAAGCCTAGTGAGTCGGCGAAAATCATCAATAGATTGGGGAACTATTTTTATCGCTACGCCCATGTTCGTAGCTATGTCATATTTAATTCCAGAGTCGTAGCATACCTTGCTCAGTCTAGTGAACTCGGCCTTGTCTCTCAAAAAGACAGGGGGCGGAACTGGTTTTTTCGCGAGTTGCGGAGCGCAACGTGAAGCCGGCTTCGACGGCGCTGCAATATCTAAGGGGGTCGAGGCAGCGGCGGGGGCTGCGGAGGTAGACGCGGCAGCGGCGGGGGCTGCGGGGGTGGGGGGAGCGGCACGGGCCGCTTCGGCGGGGGGCGAACGGTTTTTCGCGGCGCGCTTCGCTGCGCGCTTAGACGACACCGTGGTGTACGACGATGTATTGGAGTCACCGGTATCATCGGAGTCAGAGGACTCCGATGTCCTGGTGCCGGACTGTTTGGCAGGCCTCTTCCGGGAGGCAGATGTTGATGACGCGGAATCGGAGTGAGAGCACTCCATGTCGATTTCGAGCGGCGCGAACGAATTACGTGACGCGAGGTAGTCCGCTATAACGGGCGGCGGTGCCTGAAGGGCGGGAGGAGCCAGAAGGGCTGTGATGGCTGCTGTAAGAGCTTGCGGGTCATTATGAAACCTATGGGCTATATCGATCAGGGGACCTAATAAATTCTGCAAGGACATTGTCGTTGGGGACTAACTAACAACTAACAAACTAAAAATAAACTAAAAACTATTAGCACTATCGTATGACGTGGGGGATCACCGTTCTCAAAAGAACGGGACGCTCTTATTCCAAGAAACAGACCCCTGTTCTCAAAAGAACAGGGACTTGCTCTGAAAAGAGCAAGTAACGTTTTACAAGAAACAGATACACGGAATATAATAAACAGATATGTAATAAAATATACTAATAAACTTATACACTAGTATCTAGTGTTCTACAATATAAACAAGCGGTCAGCCAACCTCCCCGACCGAGGGCGGGGGGGTGAGAACTGAAAGTTAGCAGGAAAACACTTACCGGACTTCAGCGCTAGGCGCCCACTATCTGAAAAGCGCGAGGCGCGGAGCGGGGGGGCACTAGCGTTGGGACGCTAGGCACGCGAACTACCTGTACACAACCGCTCGGGGGCGGTGCAACAGGCGGAATCGCCGACCGTTCCGGCCGGCCCGTCTTTTATATGATTCGGCCATTGCTGGCCAGCGGACCCTTGCCTCACCCCCGCGCCTTTCTTTATTTATTTGGCAAATTTCTTATAAACTAATGTACAAACTTAAATATATTATAGTTTTACAATTGCTTATTTAACTAATACTTATATAATAATTTTTCTACATAATACAGGTTAAAACGTTATTATTCCAGCAATTTTGAGCTGAGGACCCTGCCCCCCGCCTCAGCACTATAAATATAAAACGTCGTGGCGCGGCGCGCGTAGCCTCATTCGCTCCGCGGCCGCGTCACGGTAACATGCCCTGTTTGTTGTTTATCGTGCCTAAGGGCTTAGTATATATGAAATTAAATTGAACTATACAAGGGAATGTACTTTACACATAATACTTATTTTACAATTTGGTATTGATTAATTTCTATATCCTAAATCTACGTTAACTCTCGCCAGTTGGTCAGTGCCTTTATTGCGAGAGTTATTACATAGTTACAATATCATTTGTTTAACAATAAATGCTATATTACTTAATATTAATGCTACGGCTTTTCCCGCGTTGCTGTGGGCAACCACCGCTAGTTGTGGAACCGTGAGCGCACCCCGACGATCATAACATTCTCCTGGCTCCGCCCACCGTCCCCAGGTTGTTTAACTAGCGATGGTTACCACAAGCAATCCGTAATTCATTTCGTTCGAGGTATTGCTATGTGTGCGTCGTGCACAATATTATTCCATTCAGTGTTTTCTTTTACTGACTACAAAAGTAGTCGCTTTTTACTTGAACCAACAAAAGGTTTATTTCGAAATTCATTTCAGTGAAAGAAATTCATGTGCTTTTAAACATGTATTAATCGTATAATGCTGGCGTATGAGAGGTTACTAAGTTTACCATACCATCCAGTGAGTGTCGTAAGAGGCGACAGGGGAACATGAAACACGCAAAGCATATTTCTGATAATTACTAAAAATCATACAAATTTGCGACCGTTTGCAACCATGAAGCATGACCATGAAGTAATCTATGACCATTACTTATGACCAGAAGTGGATTTTTTATATGCTGTAAAGAATGAAAAAAAATGAATGATGATTAAATATAGGAAACATAGGAATTCAATCAAGATTCCGTCGAAAAAACGAGAATATCCGTGAAGGAATCGGGTTTAGGATAAGCTACTAAACAAAAAGCATTTTCACAAGTATTTACTTTATAAAAGTTACTATTATACGTAAATTTATCAGGAAAATAGCAATCAACGGACAGAACACAAGGGCAAAAAAGAATTGGAACGCCCACATCGGACCTCTTCAAATATGATTACGGACGATGAAGAAAGCGATTCTTTGTTTGCACGGCTTTATTCAATTTTGTTTGAACAGTATGCCATTAAATATCAGCTCTATTATTGCTTTTGTTATTTGTTTTAAGGCCCTAAGAGCGGGTGAAATGCCAAAATTGTTGGTCAATTAAGTAAAGAATCACAACAACTGTTCATTTATTCCGCAAAGAAAAAATGTACGGTTACAGAAGAGCATTTAATAAATGTTTTTAATTGAATAAAATTGTTATTTGGCCAACAACTTATTAGAAAAAAAATCAAAAAAGAGTACCTATCTTTTTCAAATATTGAAAATATTCTCCAAAACGGCACAAGCTCTTTAAATAGTTTTCACACTAAAAAAAGATCTTAAAAACATGAATATTTTTAATTGAGAGTTTTATTTTATTCCCCTTTTTACTTGAGAAAATATAATTTTTCCTTAAAATTGAATATATTTGCACGAGCGTGCCTGCTACGTCGCCCTTTAACTCCCGCGAGCTCTGTCGCAGTCCGTTTTCGGACATCGTCGAGGGTGGACCGCGCGTAACCGCTAGTTGGTGTTGGAGCGAATTTGTTCAAATATATTTTAGTTTTTTAAGAGTTTATACTCAATTATAAATATTTTTCTAAATAAAGATACTTAATTTAGTAAATATTTGCACATTGGTAACTGCAAATATTGCTTTCTAAATAAATTAACTTTTAAAGTGTCCAAAGAAGAAGAAATTTTCGCGGCGACGTTGATTAGTGAAATTGAAAAATGCATTTGTGTATATTTAGATGTATTTTAATACTTATGTAATTTTATTGTTGCACATTTTTATTATGCATAGTTATGCCGTGTAGTGGCGGTTCAGCATATCCACTACCCCATATCTTCCCATGGGTGTCGTAAAAGGCAACAGTTGGAAACAGGAGATGGGCAGCAGCATCTTCCTGATAACAGCAATATCCCAATAAAAAGCTGCGGTTGCCAACCCGCTCACCAAGCGAAGCAACTATGGCAATATACCCCCATGAGCAATGACATTAATAAACTGCCCCCAGTTCCCGGCGGCCCCGCTATTCCTGCCTACGGTGGCGACCATGGTAACGGCGGGGCAGATGGTGCTAAGAATCTCCGGTGGAGGATCGGTTGCCACTTTTTTTTTTATAGAATAGGGGGCAAACGAGCATGCGGCTCACCTGATGGTAAGTGACTACCGCCGTCCATGAACAACCGCAACACCAGAGGAATTGCAGATGCGTTGCCGGCCTTTTAGAAAAGTGTAAGCTCTTTTCTTGAAAGTTTCTAAGTCGTATCGGTTCGGAAAATTCGCTGGTGGTAATTGATTCCGCAAAGAAGTTGTGCGAGGGAGAAAACTTCTTCTAAATCGCACAGTGGTGGACCGCCAATCATCCAGATGGAATGGATGGTAACGCGAGTTTTGTCGCGACGTGCGATGGTGAAATGGAGCGGCTGAAATTAGTCCGAACAATTCCTCAGAGCACTCCCCGTGATAGATGCGATAAAATACGCAAAGAGATGCAACATCTCAACGCAGTGCCAGTGTATCGAGCCGATCATAAAGAACTCGGTCGTCGACGATTCGAATCGCTCTGCGCTGGATGCGGTCAAGTGGAAGGAGCTGGCACTGGGGTGCCCCGGCCCAGAGATGAGAACAGTATTCCATGTGGGGCCGAACTTGCGCTTTGTAAAGTTGCAAGCGATGTGCCGGCATGAAATACTGTCTCGCTCTGCTGAGCACGCCAAGCTTTTTAGAGGCCAATTTGGCCTTCCCTTCCTTTCACTTACGACGACTCGACCTGGCAACTTATAACGCACGCACCCTGAGGACTGACGAGAAGATCCTGGAGCTGGAAGAAGAGATTATCCGAGGTCCGAAGAGAGGGGGAGGACACGGTAATGCCCGAATCCAGTAACTTGTTCTATAACCGGGAGGGTGACCATCTGTCCCAGGGAGGTGTCGGATTTATTGTCCACAAGTCTCTCGTTAACAACGTTGTAAAGAATGGGAGTGTGTCGACGAGGGTTGCATACCTTATACTCAGAATCACCAAACGGCATTCGCTGAAGATCGTACAGGCTTACGCACCAACCTCGGCACACCCCGATGAGGAGGTGGAGGAAATGTATGAGGATATCTCTAGAGACATGCATTCCTCCAAAAACCACTATACGGTGTTAATGGAAGACTTCAACGCATAACTAGGCACAAGAGAGAACGGTGAGCTGAAAGTTCGGAAGGAAAATTCGGAATAGGGCAACAGAACCCAAGGAGCCAAGCTGGTCGACTTCATGGAGAAAGAGGGACTCTTAATGATGAACTCCTTATTCCAGAAGCGGCCCCACAGTAAGTGGACCTGTTCGAGCCCCGACGGTTCGACAAAAAATGTGATTGACTTCATTATGACGACCAGACCACAACTGTTCAATGATGTCTCAGTGATCGCGAGGGTGAAAACTGGTAGCAATTACCGAATGGTTAGAGGCACACTGAACCTAAACGTTAAGTTGGAGAGGTCTCGTCTAATGAAGTCAACGCTCCATCCCCCTTGTGCTCTAGTCCAAAGTCCCGAAACCTTTTAGCTCGAGTTACAAAACCGTTTTCAGTGCCTGAAAGACTGCAATGAAGTGGACGACATAAATGATAAGCTCGTGGAAACTGTCTATGCGGTCGGAGCAAAGTTCGGCAAGACCCGCCACAGAAGAACACAAAAACTCTCCGATCACACGCTTAATCTCATGGCTTTTAGACGGGAGATGAAGGTACAGTCTTCAACAGATTTGACAGCATACAGGCAACTGAACAGGCAGATCTCCAAATGTATGCGGCAGGACTTACGCAACTTTAATACAGCTTGTATTGAAGAAGCGATCGAGTGGAACGAAGGCTCCAAAGTCTTTGCCAGAGATCCCTTGTTGCTTATTTTATTAACTTCTATAAGAAGGATACTCGTTGTAGTATTATATCTAACAGAATGAGCTTGGTGTAACTGAGTACGTGATATTTTATACATCCGGCACTTGGCTTGAATTGCTGCGCCTGCATTCCTGTCGGTTTACATAGCAACTGTTCGAAAATAAACCTTATCATTGTTCAGTTAGGGAACATGAATAAAATAGGCGACTCACACGATAGGCAAATTGTATATTTAAAAGGAATGAAAAATACAAAATATTTGGTGGCGATCGGGTCGCGAGCTATCGGCAAGTGCCGGTCTTAGGCGCGGTGGTGAGAAACCCCCCGCACTTCACATACTCCCCGAAAACACCGTCGGTGCTGTCGTAACGGCGCCGACATACTCCCGGCGCTGGAAAGCTTAACAGCTTTCAAGATCTTCCAACTCATCGGGCTTCGGTAGTAGGACGATTCTGTTTAGGGCGCGCCGCACAATTCCTCTTGCAGTGTCTATATCTGCGACGCGTGTCAATCCGTCAGATCCCGGGAAGAGTTTTCTTACACGTCCGAGACGCCAATAGAGCGGTGGAGCGTTTTCGCCTTTCAAGAGGACTAGGTCGTCAATTTGTAGGCTCTCTTTGGACTTCGTGCGCCACTTCGTCCTCAACTGCAGCTCCGCAATGTACTCGTGGCTCCAGCGTCGCCAAAAGTGTTGCTTAAACTGCTCGATGCGCTGGAATCTGTCGAGACGATTGGCATTAGCGGATTATAGACACGGAGATGGCAGCGAGCTTAGTGGTCTACCAATTAAAAAGTGGCCCGGAGTTAAGGGATAATAGTCCGTGGGAGAGGAACTTAATGGACATAGGGGGCGGCTATTTAGGATACATTCTATTTGTGTGAACAAAGATGACAATTCCTCATAGGTTAGGTGCGTAGTCCCTAATATCCTATCCAGGTGGAATTTGGCTGACTTTACACCGGCCTCCATCAAACCATTGAAGTGAGGAGCGTATGCAGGCGAAAAACAAAATTCAACGCCTTCGTTAGCGGCAAAATTAGCGATAGTTTTGGCATTAACTTCAAAAAACTCTTTAAGTTCCTTTGAAGCAGCTACAAAGTTTCCACCATTGTCGCAGAATATCTGCTTTGGTAGCCCTCTCCGTGAAACAAAGCGTCTCAAAGTTAATATAAAAGCATCCTTGGACAGCTCACTAACAGCCTCCAAATGGATGCACTTATACCTAAAACATATGAAAATACACAAATAACATTTTGTAATTTTACAACCACGACCTTTGCGATCCGTGACCATAAATGGCCCAGGGAAATCAGTCCCTACTGTAATAAAAGGAAAGTCGGGCATTAGTCTTTGAGCAGGTAGGTTGCCCATTATGTTTTTCATAGACTGACCCTTAAAACGCCTACATACGGTGCAATTATGCACAGTACGTCTAGCCAGACTTCTTCCACTAATGGGCCAAAAACGCGTTCTAATAGAAGCCAGTAAGGCTTGGGGCCCCAGATGTAGAAGCCGTACGTGTTCTTGTTGGAATAAAAGTTGAGTAAAATGGTGTTTAGAGCTTAACAACATGGGATGCTTCATATCGAAACTATATTCAGAAGCCTGAATTCGACCACCTACTCTTGTCACTCCTTCATGTAAAAATGGATTAAGTGCCGAAATGTGCGACTTAGGACTTAGGGAATTTCCTTTTAATAATAAGTCGTATTCTTTTGAGGGAATGCCTCTAATTGGGAAATATACACTAATGAATTAAGAGTTTTATTGAGCTCGGCAGTAGTTAAGGAACCTGTAATTTTAGTTTTAGAATTTTTACAGTTATTAATAAATCTATGTACATAGGCTAAAATGTGTTGTAATTGTTTTAATTTAGAATATTTGTTAAAGTTAATAATTGATTGATAATTATCACAAATAGCAACTGGATGTGCTTTAACTTCCGGCAAATTCTTCATCTCAATAATAGTCTGCGACTGCATAGAAGGCCACTCGGACTCTGGCAACGATAAAAACTTAGGTCCATACCACCACATATCACATGCAGCGATCTGTTGTGGGTTCACGCCACGGGATAGCAGGTCAGCTGGGTTGTGTTCTGTAGGAACGTGGTGCCATGAATTTGCGTCAGTCAGCTCTCTAATGGCGGCGACTCTGTTGGCAACGAATGCTTTCAAGTTAGAAGAACCGCAGCGCAACCAACTAAGAACTACGCTCGAGTCAGTCCAATAGACATGACGCGATATTTTACGTCGCAAGGCTTTGGTCACAGATGAGCTCATTTCAGCTGCCAGAAGAGCACCTGAAAGCTCCAAACGAGGAATTGTAATAGGGCTGGATGCTGGGGCAACGCGAGATTTCGCACATAAAAGTTGGACATGTATTTGTCCTTCTTTATTTGTAGAGCGAAGGTACAAGCATGCACCATAGGCGCGTTGCGATGCATCGCAAAAACAGTGGATTTCAGCAGAGACTGGATATTCTATTGATACCCATCTAGGTATATTTAGTGAAAAAAGGTATTTAAGTCCATCAACAAAAGGTCTCCAGACATCGACAATATCCTTTGGAGCGGGCTCATCCCAGTCCAATTTGAGAGACCATAAGGTCTGAATTAAAATTTTGGGAACGATAGTGGACAAGGATAGGAGGCCCAAGGGATCGAAGATCTTGAAAGTTGAAGAAAGTATAGTGCGCTTGGTGACGACGTCAGACTGATCCACTGTAATGGGAAAATTAATGCTGTCGGTCGAAGGACTCCAATCTAGGCCCAGCGTATTTGTAGACTGACTCAATGTCAGGTTGCCGGATGACTGGATAACGTCTGAAGGCAGTAAAGAAGGTAAGTTGGATCGGTACTTACGCAAGTCAAAACCAGCCATAGAAAGAGCCACATGTGTTGCTTTCTGTATAGACCGTAATTGATCTTCATCATCGCTAGAAGTTAGTAAGTCATCAACATATATGTCCTCCTGTATGACTGCCTTAATAACGTCATCGTCACACTCCTCGCCCACTTGCCAGAGACACCTGGTGGCAAGGAAACTAGCGCTAGCAAATCCGTAGGTGACCGTGTTAAGCCTGAGTGTTTGTAATGGTTTGTCCTCCGCATCACGCCATAAAATCAGCTGTAGGTTTCGGTCAGACTCATCTATTAAAACCTGCCGGTACATTTTTTCAATATCTGCTGACAACACATAACGATATTGCCGGAACCGGATGAGGATATTGAAAAGAGAGTCTTGAACTGTAGGGCCTATCATTTGAATGTCGTTTATAGACAAACCAGATGAAGTGCGAGCTGATGCGTCAAAAACGACGCGTAGACGTGTTGACTCACTGTCTTCACGAATGACAGGATGATGCGGAACAAAATAGGCAAGCTCAGGTCGGTCTACCTCAGATATTGCTAGATGTCCTAATTTGCGATACTCCTCAATGAAATCAACATAGGCGGACTTAAGTTCCGGTTGCTTGCGAAAGCGACGTTCCAGGTTTATAAATCGCCGCCTGGCTATGAAATAGGAAGTGCCTAGGCAGTCTGGTTTGTCGATCAATGGCAGCTTGACACAAAAACGACCTTCTTCAGTGCGTTTTGTGTGCTGTAAAAAATGTTGTTCGCAAGCTTTCTCTTGGTCTGTAAGAAGGGGCCTTTGTGGCAAGCTTTCAAGCTCCCAAAACCTCTTCAAATCATTGTGAAGCTCAACTAAAGTATTGTTGCTTTCAATACTTACAAAATTACATTTCACTGGGGAATTTAAATTGAGATTGTCATTTTGAATATAATGCATGGGACCTGCGATAAGCCATCCTAATTTAGACTCATGTAGAATAGGATTTCCTTTGCCTAAAGAGTGCTGTTTGGTTCCAATAATGGACCAAAATAGGTCAGCACCGATGAGCAGTCCTATGTCAGACGGCTCATAAAAGCTGGGGTCTGCTAATGCAAAGGACTTCAGGTTAAGGTGTGTAATAGACACAAGAGACTTAGGTATCTTACCTGATATTTGGGGTATGACTAAACATGACGTCATAACGCTGAAAGAACCTACCTTTGAATGAATTCGAACATTGCAACGTTCAGCATTAAGCTTGACAATAGTGTTACATATGCCGACCACATTCCTAACATCAGACGTGGAAGAAGTTAAATTTAACTTTGATTTAAGTGATTCTGTAATAAAGCTAGACTGACTACCGTTGTCTAAGAGAGCTTTAGTGGTAATGTAATTGATTGTTTTGGGATTAAAAATATCAACCAAAGCCGTACATAGTAGTGTCTCAGAAGCAGAAACAGCTGACATTGAAACTGGCTCAGAGACTGCAACATTAGTGACTGCCACATTGGTATCAGAATCCGTAGGTTTGTGTAAAAAGGTGTTGTGACGTTTTTTGCATATCTTGCACGTACCTGGAAGCTTGCATGCGCGCGTATTATGCCCTTTGCGCAAACAGTTGGGACACAACTTTAGCTCGGACACTAATGAAAGTCTATCATCAATAGATTTCGATTGAAATTGTGAGCACTCATAATTACGATGACCTTGACCACAGAAAATACACTTGTGAGGGGCAGTTGCTGATGAGTCGCCCTGCTCAGCGCTAACGAATGACTTAGTATGAGAAACGGGATTTTGTTTGACGCCTTGATTGTGATTCGGGTTTGACTTTATATTTTTGTCTTGTTTACTGCGATAAACAGACTCTAAAACTTCAGCGCGGCCCTTAATAAAAGTCATGAAATCATCTAGGCTAGGCATATCCGAAGCATTAACATTAGCTTGAATGTACTCCTCCCATTTAACACGCGTGTTGCTGTCTAATTTCGCTGAGACTATGAATATGATCAGGGTATCCCAATGATCAGTTGGCTGTTTTAAAGTATTTAAAGCACGTAGGTTTTTTGTGACGTGGTCTACTAGAAATCTTAATGACTTGTCAGACTCACGCAACGGCTCAATATTAAACAAAGACTTCAAATGATTATTTATTAATTGACGAATATTATTAAAACGCTCACAAAGAAGACTCCATGCCTCAGGATAATTAATGTCGCAAACTTCTAAATTACATATTACACGAGCAGCTTCACCTTCTAGATAGGAATTTAAATAATGAAATTTGTGTATATTTTTTATTTTTGTATTATTATGTATCAGAGAACTGAACGTATCACGAAATTCCAACCATTTGTTGAACGTACCATCAAACTTATTAATTTTAATGACTGGTAAACGACAGCCGATAACTTCGTGATCATCTTCATCAGCTGTGTAAATACTGCTATGCTGAAGCGACGACTTTTTGTCGTACTGCTTACGGAAATAATTTCCTGAGCCAATGCGATAGAATTGTGGAAAGCTTGTTCGATAACTTCTCTGGTATCCAATTCTAAGCTTAAATTATTTTCCTCCAATGCTTCAATCTGATTTTGCACGCTATCGAATTCGCCAAATAAAGTCTCAAGTTTAACTAATCGCTGCGATAGCACGCTAACTTCCGTAGGAGTAAGCTTTTTACCTTTTAATTCTTCTAAATGGTTATTAAATTTCGTAACACGGCCTCTAATTGAAGCGCGTTTTAAATTAAGAGTTTTGTACTTTGCCTCCATACTAGCAAAGTTAACGCGCAGACAATCAAAACAACTAGTTATGCGCTGTACTAATCAAATAAATAAGAATTGCATACAATACGTTCCTCGCTTCGTGGCCGCTGTGACGGAAACCGGTTCAAAATCAGCAGAAGCGCGGTGAAAGGTGGGATTGATGACGCGCGACGCCCGCGGTCCAGTACCACGACGTGAGCCCGCAGTGCTGGCAGTGACACGGGATGCGATGATAGTCTCGAGCGACCGCTGCACCGTAGCTGAAATTGATTGTTGGAATGCTTTGCAGATATCTCCGTACATAAAATAATAACGGGAAGCAAGGTTGATCGTAAATTTAATTGATTTGTGCAAATAATGGTTTAATTAGCGTAATATAGGGCTTAGCGAATGATTATGCTATAGTGATGACTAATTTATTTGCGTGCATAAACAGCTAACAGTGAATAGCGAGAAGTGAATTTACTTGCATTGAGGAGTTAAGCTCAAATTTTTGCGTAGCTATGTACATATGTATGCTTACGTTTAAAGAAATAGGTTCAGCTATTTAAATTCTAACTATTTAACAGTGGCTACTAACTAATTAAATGCTAGTGAAGACTTTCAAGTCGTAAAATAGGCGCAATGAATGCAAATTATAGGCGGCTTGAAAAATAGCACTGATTACTTAGCAAATGATGCGGCGAAATAATAGTAAGAAATAATAGAAAATTAGCTGATAGGCAAGCAAATAGGTGTAAATAGGTGATTTTAACTCGTTAGGTATGTAGATTGTAGGTAGGTTTAACTAGGTAATTCTTTTAGGATTGTTTTAATAGGTATTTTATTTGGTAGGATTATTGAGTAGGAATAGTTTATTTAGATTAGCAGTTTTATATACGAAAGGGTATAAGATAGACAAGGAATATAAAGGATGTTGCTTAAGAATAGGTAGGTAGGGTAAGGCAACAAAACATAGGACTAGATTCCTTGTTTCCCTGTTCACACAAATAGAATTTTTAGGAATAGTGGGACACGAAGAGGTAAAATAATAGGAACGGGCTCACTTTTAGTTGGCAAAAACCGCTGATGTGGCGCGTAGACTCCGCTGGACCTCAGCTTGGCCGGTTCTCAATAGTCTCTTCCTCCTCTTGTCTTCTCTCCGCTCCGGATGAATTCTTCTTGACCGCTTTGTTGTTCTTAGGACTCGGGATGGTACGCCAATTTAATAATCTTCTTAGCTGATGTAGTAGATCGGCGTGGCTTCCTTTGTTCTCGTAGCTCGTAGTACTTGCGTTCGCGACGTTGTAAACGCGGGGTAAGTGCTACGACCTTTGGACCGTATTACGCGGCGAAATCGGAATTCGATATTTTAATTTATCACGGTCGCCACTATGTTCAGTTAGGGAACATGAATAAAATAGGCGACTCACACGATAGGCAAATTGTATATTTAAAAGGAATGAAAAATACAAAATATTTGGTGGCGATCGGGTCGCGAGCTATCGGCAAGTGCCGGTCTTAGGCGCGGTGGTGAGAAACCCCCCGCACTTCACATACTCACCGCAAACACCGTCGGTGCTGTCGTAACGGCGCCGACAATCATCAATATTTTCCGTTTATCGGTTTTTTGTATGAAAACCCAATATTTTTTAGATTTTTTTTAATAGATGTTGCACTGCCATCATATTATAAGTTTGCAGATTTAAGGTACACAAGTAATTTAGTTAAGATGGGATATTCTTGTCTTGTGTAGTAGCCGTCAACATGGGATCTAATAGCATCAGCATCAAATCGATACATGTTACAGGTTTTTGTTTTTTTCGTTTTTTGGCTGCAGTACGTAATCTTCAGCCAGAAGGCCCGTACTTTTCATTTATACTATTTTGGACTGTTTTTATGCCAATTCCATGCGTTTGTGCGACTCGTTCTTGTACTTGGGTAACTTCTTAAAGTGGCACTCTATTTGCTGACTCTCGTTCAAAGCACTCGTGCAACTTCAAAACCAAGTCACGAGACTGGCTGTTAAGAGTACGTCCTCTTTTATACATGTTGTCTAGTATACACGATAACACCAAAATCACGTAATGCGTAATCAAAGTCAGGATTTAGCAAGCCAAGGTTAACGAATATAGCAAAAATAGTCCTAGAGTGATAGCCGAGTCAAAAAATATAATAATAACCAATAACACAAAAACTTCCAAGATAGCGAGAGACCACGCGAAGCATTGACGAATCAATGACGTAGACGGAAAAAATGGAGGATGGAGATATCAAAAACTGGGTGTCCTAATAGAACGCGAAAAGCGATCATTGCGCGAATCGACGATGCGAGCGGCCGCGGGTTCCGCTTCGCTTCGCAGTTTGCGCATGGCATTGGCGCTAAGCATGGACGTCAGAAATGCCCAGTTTTTACTTTCTGGTAATATATAGATGACCTATTCTGCTAGTTTTTACAGCATTGAAAAAAACGAAATGGGTCGCAATGTGCTTTGTTGGAAATGAGACCGATACGTGGTGAATTTAACAATCAATATATCGGGTCCCTGCCCTTCACCCCGCTGCCTGACGACACGATGATTGTCGCATGAATGTCAATTAGGACACCTATTCGACAGCAACAAGTTTGACAGCGCGTTCGTACGAACTACGCGAAAAACTAACGCGAATAAATTTTCAAACAATTAAATCGCGCGACACCATCGCGCGAATGCCAATTAGGACACCTGTTCGAGATCAGTATGTTTGATGGCGTGTTCATACGAGTAATATTCGCGTGAACTAGCGATGATCGCGCATTCGCATTTTATTAGGACGACACCTCACTTTAACAGAACATTAATGGGAAGGAAAATCTAGATACAGATACTTAAGTTATTTAAGTGCATTATTATAATATTAAATCATACAATTTAAATTAAAAAGTAGTGCTTCCCTAAGTGCTATATAAAGACGTTCTTGGGTTTATGTTTTCTTTAAATGTTAGACAAACCATCATCTGAAAAAATGTGAAAATTTTAAACTGGAGAGGGATTTTTCTGTGTGATAAAGTAAGAAATAAGGATATCCGCAGTAGAACCAGAGTAAATGACATATCCCAACGGATTATTAAAGTAAAATGGGAATGGGCTGGCAAATGGAAACCGGCAAAGTGCACTATGAATAAAGCAGCTGATAAAAAGGTACACTCATAATTGTTAACAAAAATTGTTTTTGTAAATGGTCTAATAGAATAAATTATTCCGCCGTGTCAGGTGCAGGAGCTATTATTAGAAGGAGAGATGCGCAATAAATATTTTTTATCTGCTATTGTGCATAAAATAAAAAAAAATATATTCAGCCAAAGAGCACAACTGACATTATACTCAGGCCCATCAATTGTTATGGAAAAAACTAATTTTACCGGGTTTCAAGAAATCAATCAAAATAAAAAATTATCAAAAATAATAAAATAAAAAATGTAGATCTGTATATCTATACATACATATAATGATTTATGGCCGCTTAGTAACTGACGGTAACCTCAGTACCTATATAACATCCTGCAGTCACGCAGAAACTAAGAGGAGAGAATCATTGTAAAAAAACGTAATAATTTATTACGGAAATTTTGTGATAAAATTAAAAAAAATATTCTAACTTATCCAAGATATCCAATACGTTACAAATTAAAAATATATCAAAAAGAAACAAAAATAAATGTCAAAAAATTTCAGGAAACCACGCCAGTTGTAAACAATACTTCTGTGAAAAATGGTGTACACAAGAGAATTAAGAACAGACAAAATCTTTCTTTTCAAATTTCTGCCGAGTTGTAAGTAGATGGCTAAATAGGCCATGTACCAATTTAATTAAATATATTTTATATGAAGTGATGTTGACTACGTTTCATCAATTAACCATTGACCATAAAAATGAGAACAGCAATTTTACAATTGTGTTTACAAGAAACACTATCAATTGAACCTTGCAGCTTGTTCATTATTTTTATTATAAATACCTATAAATGTATGTATTATTAATAAGTCATAATATTTTGTATTAGATATTTTTTATTTTGCCCTATCTGAAACGTTCTAAACTCAAAAGAAAATGTAACGTATTAAATGAGTGAAAATCTCTAGAACATTTTATCTAGGTACAAAGATGTTTTACATTTTCGTAAGCTCTTAATAATATTTTTCTCAGTATTGGGTACCCTTCTCTATATGAAACGATTATGAATATTGCATAATATGTATACAATACAAAAGTAAAGTAACAGGCTATATAAGTACTTCTGATGGGCACAGGACTCTTATTATTTCTGAGAGGGTTTTAGGGCAAGAAAATGTCCGCCGCGCTGCCCCAATGCGTGTTGGCGAACTTCACATTTCTTCGATTTTTTTTTCTTATACCTCAGACACGCAGATTTCCTCAAGATGTTTTCCTTCACAGTTGAGAACGTGCTAAATTAGAACTTAAAATTGCAATTAAAAATTTCATTAGTGTTGCCGGAGATCAAACCCGGGCGAAATCTACAGCGAGCGCTGCACAACAGGCAGTATATCACTTATATAATTGTCACCTCTGCAGTCTATCAATCTTTGCACTTTTCTAAGTAATACAGAAGTAGTCGCTAGAAGGTGTTGACGTCGGCTAAAATCTCTGCGGTCACCGTTTCGTCAAGATTATTCAGGCTTCTTATAGCCTTAACAAGCTATTTCAAAAATAAATATGTAGCAAGTAGCAACATTTTAGGAAAGCTTATCATTGCGACAGAAATGTCTTTGGTTTCGTCCATTTAATGATACAGCAGTGACACATTCCTTTCAGCGAAGCCATATTCACTAACGGTACATCGAAGTGTTGAAGTATTTGCGCAAACAACACAAAAGGACTTTGGAACTATGCTCTAACCTCAATAGCGTCTACCTACGGATAAGTTTTAAAGTTAACATGAACAAAACAAATTGTTGGCCAGTATTTGAACAAATTTCCCGACTCCGGGCTTACCTGCGCAATGGCAAACGAGAAGTCAATAGACGGATCTAACTCGACACGTAGACTTCAGAACTTGAAAAAAAAATGTACAATTAGTGATGGCATAAGAAACTGACACATGATTCTTCAGCGCATGCCGCTTAGGAAGCTTAAAAAGTTAAGGAAGCTGAAAAATTTAGTCAGCGAGCTATGAAAAGATATATGTTCGGAGTTTCTCTACGTGCTAGAATTCAAAATGAGGATATCCGCAGTAGAACCATAGTAACCACTGCTCAATGGATCAGTAAGCAGAAGTGGCAGTGGGCCAGCAATATTTCTCGAAGAACTGACAACTGATGGAGAAGAAAGGTTCCCTATTGACCGGTAAACAAAGCGTGTTCCTACACTATATGGAATGAAGACCTGATAAGATATGCAGGATCTAGATGGATGGATGGATGAGTCAGTTTTATTATCAACTACATAAAGAAGAGATATAAAGGATCTTAGAATTATATATGTAAGTCCACTGGTGAACATAAGACTCACAGGGGGGATATTTGTCATAGTTGCCACACTGTGCAAGCGGATTGAAAACTGCAGTTTTTTTAAATTATTTTAAGCTTTTATAAAGAAGATGCTGCTGCCCATCTCCTGTTTCAGTTTCCCTTTTTCGCCTCTTACGAGACCTACGCGATGATATATAAGTAGTGGCTCCCACGCCGCCTCTACACGGTAATTATATTATGTATTATGAAAAATAAGAGTAAATCTAACCCTGGCTACGGGATGTTAAAACGCGTTTTAATAAATGAAATAATGACACTTTTCAAAGACTTTGCCTAGTATCAATAGTAAATTGCGTTATATTTTTCGTAGTTATGTGTGTGTGCGTGAATTCCAAATGCAACAAATGTTTTTTTGGACACTTTTTTTCGGATCTCTAGGTCAGTCCACGTGCATGATGTAAACCCTTCCTTTGGATTTACGAAAGTGGAATTTACATGTAATATACACATAAATCAAAATCCTTTCTTTTTCATATAAACGTGGTAGAGCCATGCTGCAGCTTTTACGTGGTAGAGCCATGCTGCAGCTATATTAATATTATATTTGTAGCACGAATGGGTCGGCTCGACCGGGGAAGGACCACGCTCTCACAGAATACCAGCGTAATATAGCAGTTTAATGCTACTGTGTTTCGTATGGTGAGTGTAGAGAACCGGAGATCCATTTTACTGGAAAAGAGGCATTCTATCTTAGTCCTCAAGGCTGACAACGCATCTGTATTTTAATTCACAAACGAGGATAGATGCAGATGTCTATGGGCCACAGCAACCACTTACCATCAGGTGGACTGTGTGCTCGCTTGTCACCCTAATTCTATAAAAATAAATAAAAAAATAAACATCCACCGATTAATTATAAATACAAAGGTACATAAACACTCACGTTTGTCTCTCAGAGGGGTAGGCAGAGACTACGTACATCCAATTAGCATAATCGTTACACACCTTTATCGCTTCTATCACATCCACTTATCTACGTACATGTTCATCGGTTAAGAGTAATCTTATTTTTTTTTATAGAAGAGGGGGCAAACGATGCGGCTCACCTGATGGTAAGTGACTACCGCGGCCCATGAACAACCGCAACATCAGGGGAATTGCAGATGCGTTGCCGGCCTTTTAAAAAGTATTAGGTTTTTTTCTTGAAGGTTCCTAAGTCGTATCGGTTCGGAAAATTCGCTGGTGGTAATTGATTCCACAAGGAAGTTGTGCGAGGTAGAAAACTTTTTCTAAATCGCACAGTGATGGACTGCCAATCATCCAGATGGTATGGATGGTAACGCGAGTTTTGTCGCGATGTGCGATGGTGAAATTAAGCGGCTGGAATTAGTCCGACCAATTCCTCAGAGCACTCCCCGTGATAGATGCGATAAAGTACGCAAAGAGTTGCAACTTCTCTACGCAGTGCATGTATATCGAGTCGATCAGAAAGAACTCGGTCGTCGACGATTTGAACCGCTCTGCGCTAGATGCGGTCAAGTGGAAGGAGCTGGCACTGGGGTGCCCCGGCCCAGAGATGAGAACAGTATTCCATGTGGGGCCGAACTTGCGCTTTGTAAAGTTGCAAGCGATGTGCCGGCATGAAATACCGTCTCGCTCTGCTGAGCACGCCAAACTATTTACAGGCCAATATGGCCTTCCCTTCCAAGTGACCAATAAACTGCACACTATTCGATATGTCGACACCAAGGATTCCGATACTAGCTGAGGTAGCAAGGGGAGTGCCTTGAAACTGAGGAGATACGACAAAGGGGTTCTTTTTAGCGGTAAACGCGCAAACTTGTGTCTTCTGGGGATTGAACCGGACTAGATTTAGTCGGCCCCAATCCGAGACTTTGCTAAGCAAAGACTCGACTTCAGACACAAGTTTGTCCCGATACTCAGCGACGTTTTTCCGAGAAATATTGGCACGGCCGGTATATAAGGCATCACCAGTGCTGTCGTCCGCATAGCAATGAATGCTACCAGTTAGCAACATATCATTGATATGCAGGAGAAACAGCGTTGGTGATAGCACGCAGCCTTGTTGAACACCAGCGTTGATAGGCTTGAAATCAGAGCATGCACCGTCTACTACGACCTTGATGCTCCGATCAGCAAGGAAACTGGTGATCCATTTGCACAATTTCTCGGGAAGCCTATAGGAAGGAAGCTTCGAAAGGAGAGCTTTGTGCCAGACCCGATCGAAGGCCTTCGCTATGTCCAAACCAACGGCCAATGCCTCCCCCTTAGACTCTACTGCCTACGTCTATCTATGAGTCAGATAGACTAGAAGATCACCAGCTGATCGACCTCGACGAAAACCGTACTGACGGTCACTAATCAGCTGGTGATCCTCAAGGTACCTCATGAGCTGGCAGTTTATAATGGATTCCATTATTTTGGAGAACAAGGAGGAGATGGCAATAGGCCTGTAGTTGGACGGGTCTGAGCGGTCGCCTTTTTTAGGGATCGGGTGGACCAAAGCGGTCTTCCATGAATTCGGGACTACGCCTTGGGAGTAGGAGTACCGGAAAAGACGCGTTAAAACCGGTGCCAACTCCGGAGCACACGTCTTCAGCACAATGGGAGGGACTCTATCGGACCCACTCGACTTGCTGACGTCCAGGGAGAAGAGTGCTTTGCGAACCGAGCGCTGTGTAAACCGCACATCCGGCATGGAGCACTCACATCGCGGGATGGTCGGTGGTGTGTTCCCTCCATCATCTAGAGTCGAGTTGGACGCAAAAAGAGTGCTCAACAGATCGGCTTTCTCCTTTGCGGCATAGGCCAGTGTGTCTTCCTCTCTGTGCAGAGATGGAAGAGATGGCTGACAGAAGTTCCCTTGGACAGCCTTGACGAGGGACCAAAATGCACGGGTTCCCGAAGGAAGGCGAACTAGCTTCTCGCCAATTCTGCCGATGTGCTCAGACCTTGCCTTGGCAATGACGCTTTTGAAGGACCTGGAGGCGGAACTATACTTCGTTTTAAGTGTGCTGGTGTTTACATCCCGAGACGTTGATGCGTCAGCCCAGGCCCGGTAGCACTCTTGCTTATAGCGTGATGCTATTTTACAGGAGCGACCAAACCATGGCTGGGATCTGCCTCCGATGGCCACCACAGAGGATGGAATTAAAAGTTCCATACCTTGAAGTACCACATCAGCAACAGAATCGGCAAGAACGCTGGGACCTTCCGGCGAGAAGCAAACCCGCCCCCAAGGGTAGGATGCAAAAAAGACCGCATCCCGTCCCAATTAGCAGACCTATAGTGCCAAACACGGCGGCAAGCTGCAGATCGCAACTGCGATTGGAGAATGAGTGGCACCGTACTCCAGATCAGACAATGGATACCATCTCGTCCGGATGAGAGGTCAGCAGAAGGTCAAACAGGGAAGGTACATGGTCTTCCACATCTGGAATCCGCGTAGGCGAAGTTGTGTTAGACCATATGCCAAAGCAAATTCATAGACAGATCTACCCGCATGATCAGTTAAACGAGAACCAAGCCATTCAGCGTGGTGGGCGTTAAAATCACCGAGTATCACGATCTCTGCGGATGGGACCTATTGTAGCACGGAGTCTGCAGCCATTTGGACGTAGTCGATGAGTCGGTCTGTGTCGGAATTACCGCTGTGGGACCTATAGAGGCACCCGTAGATGCGAGGATGGTCGTCGCTGTCTACGCACAGCCATAGGATGGACAGGTCCGTACCTTCAAGACTGCCGACGCATCGAAAACAGATGTCCTCTCTGACGTATACGCAAACTCTAGCCCGGGGCACAAAGGAGTGTTCCAATTTGTACCCCGGGTAGGAGATATATGAAGTATCAGCCAGAGAGGACACCTGAGTCTCGGTTAAAAAGAGCAAGGCCGGCTTCGCTGTTGCTAGATGGTAATGGACAGCGTTAAGGTTGGAATAAAGTCCCCTGATGTTGCAAAAATTCACGGATAGCGTGACAGGGGTCGCCTTGGTTGTATTGCTCCGCTTGCCCCGAGCAGTTATGTTTTTGAGCGGAATTTTGCCCCCTTCCCCCAGAATACGCGGGGCAGCCTGAGCACCCACGCTCAGGAGTGAAGTAGTTTGGTCGTGGATGCTCAGCGAGTGATTCTTCAGGGGTGCTGGTACCCTCCTGGGGTAGTCTTTTATTTAATTCCACTACCATGTTGATGAGGGGGGGGGGAATTGGGCCTCCGGCCACCTGCACTCACCAAGCGCAACGCAGAGGTAAACCTCTACTTCACACTGGTATTCTGTGAGGTCGTGGCACCACCCCGGTTTGAGCTGGCCCATCCGTGCGACAGCAAAAGCTACCGCTTAGCTCTACCACTGTTAAAAGTCTTAATTTGGTCTAACTTCTATATATAGCCAGTTTGGTCGATAAACTTACGTCAAGTGCGTTCTTTGCCTACTTTGATGAATTATAATATCATATAAAATATAATACCATCTCATATTTCTTTTAAATATATAATCAAACGAAATTTTCTTACTTATTATGGAATATAGGTAAAAGTCACGTAGGTATTGCATTTACACCTCTTTGTTAAACCTACTTTTATAACATGAAAAAGCTTTCTGCATGATAAATTAACTTCACCGAGGAAATAGGCTTAAATATGAATGATGACAAGTTATCATTTTCTTTTCTTTATATGAATTAGTATTCTATTTCAGTAAGTTTTCTAACGTTTTTCTCTAAAAAAAACTAATAAAAAGAAACCACTAGCAGAAAAGATAATAATGAAATGATATTATAATATTCATGTTTGCTGTGATGTAGTTTTAAGTATAGTATTTATTTATGTTGCTTTTAGAACTGTATAATAGAGGAACAAAGATAATCTAGAATCATTCTGGAATTTAGAACGCAAGAAAAAACAGATAATTATTTTTTATTTAGATTGAATCCCACATTTATAAAAATATTTGTAACTTGTTTGTTTAAGTATAATGGTTTGGCTTTGCGAGTTACGAATTCGAATCCAGCACGGAACAGGTATAAATTTGTATAGTCTAAAATAGAGTTATTAGGCCTAAAAATATAGTTTCTAGAAGCATTGAACTGAGTAGAGAGGCGTGCTAAGAGGGTTAATGATAACCTTGATTTGGTTAGAACCAAGGTTTTGAATTTCGAGCTCAGGCGCCGAGTACTGTGTGAGTCAGAGGGTGTGCATAGGAATTACTTGATTAAATAAATAACTCCCCTTTCCATTATCGGAAAACCAGAAACTAAGCGGGTATTCCCCTTTGTTACTAACTTTCCTCGCTTTCGTTCAAACTGAAATTTCGTCAGCGCTTGTCTTTCCGTCCGATTGCAAAGTCGCTTTTGTTGCGCTAAAATAGAATATGAATTGACCATCAATGGCTTATAATAATAAGGAAATTGTCCATTACGATACGGGAGAAATTCCTAGGGTAGCTCTTTTTTAATTAACAAAAAAAAACATATTATTTGTCTTCAAAATAAGCTGCTATGTATTCCGACTGTTAAAATTTCTTAGATGTTTTAGAGAAAATCTGAACAAAAACTTTATTTTCATGCTTGTAAAAGTTTTGAGACTTATAGAAAGTTTCAAAGCAACTGCGGCTGAATTTGTAAAATTCATTTTGTTTTGAGAGGGAATATTAAAATGATAGGAAAATAATATTTAATGTTCAACGTTACTTTTTTTCTCTTTTATCAGAGCCCGTTATTGAAAAAATTACGATCACGGTACCAGATGACACTCATCTTTGATGCTGCTCCCCGTTGCTTTTCTGGAGAATGAATGAATGTATATACTTTAATTGTAAACAAAATACAAAGATTTCGGAAAAATCAAAAGATGAAGTTGAATAGAAGGCACAGTTTGGCAGCTTTATCGCTGTATAACTCTTCGATCTCTTCCAAGCAACCAATTTCACGTCTGGTATAACGCATCGTCTATTACGACGCACTTGGGATAAATTTGTGAAAAGTGAAACGACGTCAACTTCCTGACTTCGGGATTCTACTGAGAATTTCTTGCAGGAAAAACCAATGTCAGCCCTACCACTAGACTCACGTGAAAGTTAAAATAATTTTAATTTTGAAATAGTCAGTATGTTTCTATCTGCATGAATTTTACCACAGACAGATTATCGCAGCAGAAAAGTTTTAACCAGCCCGACCTTTGTATTAGCCGTAAAATAAGGCGAAATCATACTTAATTTAATTACAAAATAACTTGGGATTTTCCTTCAACTTGATATTGGCTGTTTGAGTTAATTTAATTAAGAGCTACTGATATCCTATGTAAATTGCTCATCGTAATAAAATATTGCCACCTTTGAGCTTTGTTAAGAAAAGGCACTCACATTTATTAGTTCCTTGTTACAAGCGCTTGATTGTACAGTTGCAAAAGATGGTCTTATTCATAAATAGACATAATTTCTACCTATTGATTTCCTATTTTTATACGAACTCTACTCATTAAATGAAACTAATTTTATGGATTCTCTCGCGTTTAATTTAAACTTTTTAATTTCCGAAATTTCCGACGTGATGACATGGGGACGTCAAACACTTCAGTGACCAATAATGTTATAAAGCACCTGAAAAGTTGGGAATTAAAAATTTAAAAATAAACGCGATAAAGTTTCATTAATTTTTTTTAATTTTCATCTACCTATTTATTATTGTTATAAGAAATATCTAGACACCGTCAATCATAACTGTTCAATATGCTAAAACGATCAATCAGTAGTTGATAAGGGTTAAAATTATCCATGCATGGACCGCAAGTATGTACGATTGAAAATGAGGTATGACTGACTTACACTTCGATCTTTAAGTTATATCTTACTTGTTCTGTCTTAAACTGTCTGTTCTTTAAGAAACGTGGTAGAGCCATGTTGCAGCTATGTTATGGATATAGTACTAATGTCGGCTCGGCTCGACCCTTTTTACTGGAAACGAGGCATTCCATCTTAGACCTCAGGGGTGACAACGCATCTGCATTTTGATTCTTAATTGAGAATCGATGTAGATGATATACAGCTGACACTTAATCACGCTTTTGGAAACCACGCCAATTATAAACAATACTTCTGTGAAAAATAGTGTACACAAGAGAATTAAGAACAGACAAAATCTTTCTTTTCAAATTTCTGCAGAGTTGTAAATAGATGGCTAAATAGGCCATGTATCAATTTAATTAAATATATTTTATATGAAGTGATCTTGACTACGTTTCATCAATTACCATAAAAATGAGAACAGCAATTTTACAATTGTGTTTACAAGAAACACTTTCAATTGAACCTTGCAGCTTGTTCATTATTTTTATTATAAATACCTATAAATAAATCTATTATTAATAAGTCATAATATTTTGTATTACATATTTTTTATTTTGCCCAATCTGAAACGTTCTAAACTCTAAAGAAAATGTAGCGTATGAAATGACTGACAATCTCTAGAATATTTTATCTAGGTACAAAGATGTTTTACATTTTCGTAACCTCTTCATAATATTTTTCTCAGTATTGGGTACCCTTCTCTATATGAATATTGCATAATATGTATACAATACAAAAGTAAAATAACAGGCTATATAAGTCCCTCTGATGGGCACAGGACTCTTATTATTTCTGACAGGGTTTTAGGGTAAGAAAATGTTCGCCGCGCTGCCGCAATGCGTGTTGGCGAACTTCACATTTCTTCGATTTTTTTTCTTATACCTCAGACACGCAGATTTCCTCAAGATGTTTTCCTTCACAGTTGAGAACGTGCTAAATTAGAACTTAAAATTGCAATCAAAAATTAAAAGACGGATCTTACTCGACACGTAGACCTCAAAACTTGAAAAAAAAAATGTACAATTAGTGATGGCATAAGAAACTGACACATGATTCTTCAGCGTATGCCGCTTAGGAAGCTTAAAAAAGTTAAGGAAGCTGAAAAAAGTTAGTCAGCGAGCTATGAAAAGATATATGTTCGAAGTTTCTCTACGTGCTAGAATTCAAAATGAGGATATCCGCAGTAGAACCATAGTAACCACTGCTCAATGGATCAGTAAGCTGAAGTGGCAGTGGGCCAGCAATATATCTCGAAGAACTGACAACTGATGGAGAAGAAAGGTTCCCTATTGGCCGGTAAACAAAGCGTAGTGTGTTCCTACACTATATGGAATGACGACCTGATAAGATATGCAGGAACTAGATGGATGGATGGATGAGTCAGTTTTATTATCAACTACATAAAGAAGAGATATAAAGGAACTTAGAATTATATATGTAAGTCCACTGGTGAACATAAGACTCACAGGGGGGATATTTGTCATAGTTGCCACACTGTGCAAGCGGATTGAAAACTGCAGTTTTTTTAAATTATTTTAAGCTTTTATAAAGAAGATGCTGCTGCCCATCTGCTGTTTCAGTTTCCCTTTTTCGCCTCTTACGATACCTACGCGATGATATATAAGTAGTGGCTCCCACGCCGCCTCTACACGGTAATAATATTATGTATTATGAAAAATAAGAGTAAATCTACCCCTGGCTACGGGATGTTAAAACGCGTTTTTATAAATGAAATAAAGACGCTTTTCAAAGACTTTGTCTAGTATCAATAGTAAATTGCGTTATATTTTTAGTTTCATTGCATAGCTTTGGGTATGTGTGTGCGCGTGAATTCCAAATGCAACAAATGTTTTTTTGGCAAATTTTTGGATTCTCTAGGTCAGTCCACGTGCATTTTACATGATGTAAACCTACCTTTGGATTTACGAAAGTCTAATTTACATGTAACATACACATAAATCCAAATCCTTACGTTTTCATATAAACGTGGTAGAGCCATGCTGCAGCTATATTAATAGTATAGTTGTAGCACGAATGGGTCGGCTCGACCGGGGAAGGACCACGTTCTCACAGAATACCAGCGTTAAATAGCAGCTTAATGCTGCTGTGTTTCGTGTGGTGAGTGTAGAGAACCGGAGACCCATTTTACTGGAAAAGAGGCATTCTATCTTAGTCCTTAAGGCTGACAACGCATCTGTATTTTAATTCACAAACGAGGATAGATGCAGATGTCTATGGGCCACAGCAACCACTTACCATCAGGTAGACTGTGTGCTCGTTTGTCACCCTAATACTAAAAAAAAAAATAAAAAAAATAAACATCAACCGATTAATTATAAATACAAAGGTACATAAACACTCACGTTTGTCTCTCAGAGGAGTAAGCAGAGACTACGTACTTCCAATTAGCATAATCGTTACATACCTTTATCGCTTCTTTCACATCCACTTATCTACGTGCACATGTTCATCGGTTAAAAGTAATCTTAATTTTGTCTAACTTCTATATATAGCCAGTTTGGTTAATAAACTTACGTCAAGTGCGTTCTTTGCCTACTTTGATGAATTATAATATCATATAAAATATAATACCATCTCATATTTCTTTTAAATATATAATCAAACGAAATTTTCTTACTTATTATGGAATATAGGTAAAAGTCAAGTAGGTATTGCATTTACACCTCTTTGTTAAACCTACTTTTATAACATGAAAAAGCTTTCTGCATGATAAATTAACTTCACCGAGGAAATAGGCTTAAATGACAAGTTATCATTTTCTTTTCTTTATATGAATTAGTATTCTATTTCAGTAAGTTTTCTAACGTTTTAATCTAAAAAAAAAACTAGTAAAAAGAAACCACTAGCACAAAAGATAATAATGAAACAATGTTATAATATTCATGATTGCAGTGATGTAATTATAAGTATAGTATTTATTTATGTTGCTTTTAGAATTGTATGATAGAGGAACAAAGATAATCTATAATCATTCTGGAATTTGGAACGCAAGAAAAAACAGACAATTATTTTTTATTTAGATTGAACCCCACATTTATAAAAATATTTGTAACTTGTTTGTTTAAGTATAATGGTTTGGCTTTGCGGGTTACGAGTTCGAATCCAGCACGGAACAGGTATAAATTTGTATAGTCTAAAAATAGAGTTATTAGGCCTAAAATATAGTTTCTAGAAGCATTGAACAGAGTGGAGAGGCGTGCTAAGAGGGTTAATGATAACCTTGATGTTACGGCCTACGGTTGCTCCCTTAAAGGATCCAATCCCCCGGGGCCCATCAGCAGAAGACTTCCCGAGCAAACGTAGGTCGGGCCTCCTAAGGCCACGTGGAAGTTCTCTAATTACACTAAATATATGGGGGAGCGTTATACTACGGCCAGTCGACCGGAAGGAATTTGGCGGGGTTCACTTACCTCTATCCAAGGCGACTGGTTCCTCCGGAGTCGGTCAGGTCGCATGTGGTTGTGTAGTGCAAGGGAAAGAATGGTGATGTGGTGTGTATCTGGGTGTGACTGATGGTGATTGAACCTAGACCTTAGCCGTCGGCAACAGCCCGAGCGTCGACACCGCTTCAACTTGAGGGGGCCTTTCGAGGTTATCCACAGTCACTTTCTTGGTTCACCACGATGCCAGTCACTTAACTCTATCGTACGATTAACTAGCTTACAGAAGCCACTAACTATCGCGGGGTATAAGGTTACCGCACAAAACACGCCCGGAGTTTCTAGGTCAAAGGTCACTACCGTTTCGCGTGGCAACAGTTCTAAATACCGAGGCCGCACTAGCTTATATTGTCGAATGCACTTATACAGATTCTAAGTCGGACCCAATAAGTCCCGGGAAAGGCTATCCAAACAGGGAATGCGCGTTATAATTCCTAGACAGGATATTTACTAGACGCCCTAACTATTCCGCGGTTCCCGCACAAAATTAACAGCGTGCAAACATTAGCACATCTGGCAGATGACTGATCCGCTTGCGACCCGCGCGCCACTGCCAGGATCGGAAGAACTTCAGACCGGAATCGCGCCGAGCCGAGTGACATCTGGTGTCGATTCCGACAACAGAGTTTTGCGCGAACAAACCCCCGTCCCGGACATAAGGATTTAGGTCCGCGAGCAAACCGGTCAGCGGGACAAGGTCGAGACTGCAAGTTGCAAGACCGAATCTACAACCAAACTAGGCCACCTTAGGCAATCCATTAGGTCTTGCAACCCTAATCAACGCCTCAAAGATATCCCTAATGTGGCAAGCCGGAGGGTCAGCCTCCACTGGATGCCCCTCCTGGGCATCGCAGCACTTTAATAAGTCCTGTACTGGACAGAAGTCCGACGACCTCTTTCAAACACCTATCTGTGCCCCTATGATTAGTTCCGCAATCCGACCGGATCAGCTCTGCAAACAGTGACGCGACACGAAGCGGCCTCGAGCGGCCTCCTAAGCTTCAGTGCAGAGAGCACCCACAAATTCCACATGAACGTCGTCTGTGGAGAGCCGAACGAAACGCACAGATAGTCCCTAGTATGAATTTTCAACAAGTAGGCCTAGCCAGGCCACCCACCATATTATCATTTACTAAAATAGTGCGGCAGCTGATTTCAATCTGATAATCTCCAAACTAGCTAGCCTGTTAGACAAGTAGTCCTATGCTCATATTTCAACTAATTTTTCAAAAGCATCAATGTTCAACTACAGAATTAATTCAACCAAATTAATCACCGATGCGCATAGGTCAACTTGCAAATTAAACAAAACAATAACGTAAGGGACAGCCCTACTTCTTAGAAAACAAAAATGATTAAACACTATCATAAACATAAACATAATTTTTCAAATAGTGCGCCATTCCATTTCAGATGAATTCAAATTTTCCTTTCAGCAAACAAACGCAACAATCAAATACAGTGATTAAATATATGTACAAAACACATGCAGTAGCATTTAAAGGAGTAGATTAAATTCAATTCTTTTAATTTAAACCGCTACAAATAGGAGAATTTCGCGGAAAGCCCAAAGCAATTTTTAATTTTAATTCAAGTATTTTTTGACTAAGTGCTCGACCAAACCAAATCTAATACCCCTTGACAACGTGATTCAACGCTCCAGAGGGGGCCCTAATCTTCCCACCACTAAGGGGAGGCCACATGGCGTGAACCCGAGATAAATAGAGCACAACCTTTAACAGTTGCCACTCGGGTTGTACGCCTTCACTGAGGCCGTCGGCAACAGAACATTTTGACAAGTGGACTGTTGACGGCTTAAGGCTCAGTGGAGGCGGCCGTGGTGGGAACTAGGCAGCAGCTAGACAGGGCCGCCTCCATCAAATGGGGAACAGTGGTACACCAGTCGCGGCCACTCAGCTAACGGAAGTGAGAAGGGTCCAGCGGACCGATGAGTGGCCGTGAAGTTCCTCTCCACACGCTGAGGGGGGGTGATGACACCCCCGCCCCTGGGGGAATTACCCCCCAACTGCTTGGGGGAGGGGCCCCTTTCAAACTTAGGGGCCTGGTGGCTGGCCGGCGAGCGCCGATTGTCGCCCAGCAGAGGGCGTGGCTGAGCGCCCCCGCCCGTGGGGGTCGAGGGCCTGGCAGAGCCCCGAGAGGAGACGCCGTTCGCACCCAGGCACAAAACGGCATGGTGATTGCCCTGGCAATGCAGACAGGGCCGTCGATGCGGACAGTCTCGCTGGAGGTGCCCTCCCAGACATGACCAGCACCAGCGGCGCTCCTTGGCGATAGTTCGCCTCGCAGGAACCGGCTTACCTAATAATTTCGGGCACAACGTTACCCGGTGATCAGATGCTCGACAATAGGAGCAGGGGGAGGTTGACGACGACTTGCCTGGCGGGTTCAGCCTCTCACTGGGCACGTCTCGTAAGTCGTCAACGGTGCCCGCCGCGTTCTCGATCTGCCGGCACTGCTCCTCTAAAAACCGCAGCAGGTCATAGAAGGGCGGAATATAGGAGGCCTCGTCCCCGCCGTACCTCTCCTCAAAATGGATTCGAAGGTCGAGAGGTAGACGGGACAGCACTATGCGGAACAACAAAAAGGCCCATTCGCCCACTGGTAAACCCAGCCGCCTCAACGTATTACAGGCCACCAAGACTGGATCCAACAGGTCCGGACGCAGTCTGGCCCGGTCACTAAGCAGCGGGAGGCTTAGAAGCTGCTTAACATGCTCGTCTGCAATTCGCCGGACGTTGGCGTATCTTCTGGCTAGGAGGTCCCGAGCAGTCTGGTAGGCGTCGTCCGACAATTTCAAGTGGCCGACGACGCCCAGGGCCTCCCCCTCCAGTGAGGCCAGGAGGTACGCCATCTTTTGTCTCGGGGTCAAGTCACTCCGGGCGTCCACTAGGCTGTCGAAAAGACCAACGAAGGTCAGCCATTCGGAAAAGACCCCGGAGAACTTTGGCAGGTCCAGAGTTGGGAGTCGTCCCAACAGCTCCGGCTGAAGCTGCTTCAGAGAGGACTCGGGCAGGTTACTCATCCGAGCTTCACGCGCCTCCTCGGCATACCTGCCTTCAGCCTCGATCAACTCGTCCGTGAGCCACAAGAACTGCTCATAGTCCGCAAAGCAGGAGTCCAGGACTCCCTTCTCCACATCCGAATCCTCGAGTTCAGCGTAAGCCTCCTCCACTGCGGCCCTTCGAGCATCCACCTGCTCGAACTGCTTCATCAAGTTATGGACCCTATCCGGTCGACCTATCAAAGCATGGGCGCTTGTGGCCCAGCGTAGCTCAGTCCGCAAACAACGGATAAGTAGCTTGGGCGATGTCATCACTATTAAATGCAAATTACGACGCGGCTTGAGCACAGTTTACAAAGATAACAAATAAAAAATACAACAAAAAATTAACAGTTAATAAATGCAGTTCCTATCAAATCGCGTTGAATAGAAATTACACAAATACGAATTGCTACGTATCAACCAAATACAAGTTAGCACAAAAAAGACACAAATCAAATTAACAAATAACAAATACTAGTGCGATCGAATCAAGTTAAATTCAAATTGCGCAAATACAAATTACTACTATTTAGTTCAAATACAACTTACAGTATAAACGAAGATACACATCACGGTCGATCAACAAAAAATGCCTAGCTCGGAAATCGAACCTTCGATAAGTAATCCACTACAACTCTCCGACAACGATAATTAACCGATTACGTAAAAATAACCATCTACCTACATGACGTATATCTCTAGAAAATCTCCCGCTTGCACAACCTAGGGCGCGGCTTTTCAAATTACCCTCTAACCAAAAAAAAGGCAAGCAACAAAGCAACAAAGGAAAATAATTCTATTATTACGTACAAAAAAAATATTTTTACGTATTACGGACGGGCGTGATTGTAGATGCAAATTAAACCAATCACACCAACGCTCCCTGCCACCAAAATTGTTTAATGTTTATCAAACACTATAGTCGGGATCGACCGGGAATCGAACCCGGAACCACGCTCTGCTACCAGTTTGTTACGGCCTACGGTTGCTCCCTTAAAGGATCCAATCCCCCGGGGCCCATCAGCAGAAGACTTCCCGAGCAAACGTAGGTCGGGCCTCCTAAGGCCACGTGGAAGTTCTCTAATTACACTAAATATATGGGGGAGCGTTATACTACGGCCAGTCGACCGGAAGGAATTTGGCGGGGTTCACTTACCTCTATCCAAGGCGACTGGTTCCTCCGGAGTCGGTCAGGTCGCATGTGGTTGTGTAGTGCAAGGGAAAGAATGGTGATGTGGTGTGTATCTGGGTGTGACTGATGGTGATTGAACCTAGACCTTAGCCGTCGGCAACAGCCCGAGCGTCGACACCGCTTCAACTTGAGGGGGCCTTTCGAGGTTATCCACAGTCACTTTCTTGGTTCACCACGATGCCAGTCACTTAACTCTATCGTACGATTAACTAGCTTACAGAAGCCACTAACTATCGCGGGGTATAAGGTTACCGCACAAAACACGCCCGGAGTTTCTAGGTCAAAGGTCACTACCGTTTCGCGTGGCAACAGTTCTAAATACCGAGGCCGCACTAGCTTATATTGTCGAATGCACTTATACAGATTCTAAGTCGGACCCAATAAGTCCCGGGAAAGGCTATCCAAACAGGGAATGCGCGTTATAATTCCTAGACAGGATATTTACTAGACGCCCTAACTATTCCGCGGTTCCCGCACAAAATTAACAGCGTGCAAACATTAGCACATCTGGCAGATGACTGATCCGCTTGCGACCCGCGCGCCACTGCCAGGATCGGAAGAACTTCAGACCGGAATCGCGCCGAGCCGAGTGACATCTGGTGTCGATTCCGACAACAGAGTTTTGCGCGAACACTTGATTTGGTTAGAACCAAGCTTTTGAATTTCGAGCTCAGGCGCCGAGTACTGTGTGAGCCAGAGTGTGTGCGTAGGAATTACTTGATTAAATAAATTCCATTTCCAGTATCGGAAAACCAGAAACTAAGCGGGTATTCCCCTTTTTTACTAACTTTCCTCGCTTTCGTTCAAACTGAACTTTCGTCAGCGTTTGTCTTTCCGTCCGATTGCAAAATCGCTTTTGTTGCGCTAAAATATAATATGAATTGACCATCTAACGACCTTAGATGGTCTCTTCAGGTGGTAATAGTTAAACAATGGTTTATAATAATAAGGAAATTGTCCCTTACGATACGGGAGAAATTCCTAGGCTAGCTCTTTTTTAATTAACAAAAAAAAACATATTATTTGTCTTCAAAATAAGCTGCTATGTATTCCGACTGTTAAAATTTCTTAGATGTTTTAGAGAAAATCTGAACAAAAACTTTATTTTCATGCTTGTAAAAGTTTTGAGACTTATAGAAAGTTTCAAAGCAACTGCGGCTGAATTTGTAAAATTCATTTTGTTTTGGGAGGGAATATTAAAATGAAAGGAAATTAATATTTAATGTTCAACGTTACTATTTTTCTCTTTTATCAGTACTTAAAAGTCAACTGATTGACAGTGCCCGTTATTGAAAAAATTACGATCACGGTACCAGATGACACTCATCTTTGATGCTGCTCCCCGTTGCTTTTCTGGGGAATGAATGAATGTATATACTTTAATTGTAAACAAAATACAAAGATTTCGGAAAAATCAAAAGATGAAGTTGAATAGAAGGTACAGTTTGGCAGCTTTATCGCTGTATAACTCTTCGATCTCTTCCAAGCAACCAATTTCACGTCTGGTATAACGCATCGTCTATTAAGACGTACTTGGGATAAATTTGTGAAAAGTGAAACTACGTTAACTTCCTGGCTTCGGGATTCTATTCGGAATTTCTTGACAGAAAAGCTAATGTCAGCCCTACCACTAGAATCACGTGAAAGTTAAAATAATTTATTAAGAAATAATCGGTATGTTTCTATCTGCATCAATATTACCACAGACAGATTATCGCAGCAGAAAAGTTTTTACCAGCCCGACCTTTTTATTAGCCGTAAAATAAGGCGATATCATACTTAATTTAATTACAAAATAACTTGGGATTTTCCTTCAACTTGATATTGGCTGTTTGAGTTAATTTAATTAAGAGCTACTGATATCCTATGTAAATTGCTCATCGTAATAAAATATTGCCACCTTTGAGCTTTGTTAAGAAAAGGCACTCACATTAATTAGTTCCTTGTTACAAGCGCTTTATTAGCTTACTGAAATTTGATTGTACAGTTGCAAAAGATGGTCTTATTCATAAATAGACATAATTTCTACCTATTGATTTCCTATATTTATACGAACTCTACTCATTAAATGAAACTAATTTTATCGATTCTCTCGCGTTTAATTTAAACTTTTTAATTTCCGAAATTTCCGACGTGATGACATGGGGACGTCAAACACTTCAGTGACCAATGATGTTATAAAGCACCTGAAAAGTCGGGAATTAAAAAGTTAAAAATAAACGCGATAAAGTTTCATTTAATATTTTAATTTTCATCTACCTATTTATTATTGTTATAAGAAATATCGAGACACTGTCAATTATAACTGTTCAATATGTTAAAACGATCAATCAGTAGTTGATAAGGGTTAAAATTATCCATGCATGGACAGCAAGTATGTACGATTGACATTGAGGTATGATTGACGTACACTTCGATCTTTAAGTTATATCTTATTTATACTGTCAAAAGCTTTTCCTTTAAGAAACATGGTAGAGCCATGTTGCAGCTATGTTATGGATATAGTACTAATGTCGGCTCGGATCGATCTTTTCTACTGGAAACGAGGCATTCCATCTTAGACCTCAGAGGTGACAACGCATCTGCATTTTGATTCTTAATTGAGAATCGATGTAGATGTCTATGGGTCACACAGCATCCAGCTACCATCTGGTGGACTGTGTGATCATTTGTCATCCTATCAAAATATCCTAACCCAGACGAGACTTTACAAATGAAAATTTAAAAAAAATTTTGACCCTGCCTAGCAATATCAACTGTGTTGTGGAGAACAGACAATCACAAGTCTTCTCCTGATATTCATATAGGTCTTCTCCAAACGTATCCTCAAAGCCATGTCATTAGTGAAATGACAGCTGCCAAGACAAATAGTTTACTGGCTGTTTAAATGTGTTTTTTTTTTTATAAAATAGGGTTGAGAAAGAAGTATGCAACGCATGTGCTGGTAAATGGAAACTGTGGCCATCGTCAACTATATCTATTCTTGAATTAGAATGAATATATATAAATGTTGTCACCCCTCCGGACCAAGATCCATCGTCACTTTTGAGTAAACATAAGCAAGCTACACTCTTTGTCACCCTTGTTAATTTTGTGTAAATCAGTGTTTTCTTATCAAAACATTACTTACTGATGAAAATAAATATTACTTATAATGTAAGTTTGCTTCCGAAGATCGTTTTTACAGGTTGTTACTGCACATTTCACCATAGTACCTTTTTTAAAATGTGAGTAAATACTCGTACCGGCGAGAACAATAAACATTAACAACGCGCGTGTTCTTTTGTGACTAATAGTGTTGCACTTGCAATTTCGAGACTGTTCCTAAGCTTACGGTTCATATTCGCTATAGGGCACTCTACGAGTATAGCTTGCTTATATGTACTCTAAGATCGTTACTAATAAAATGGGTTTTCGGTACTAGTCATTCATCATACTTGGTTGCTCCCCTTATTTCCCTAGTATTTTGCACGAGCATGATTTAGTTCTCATCAAACACATCCTTTCGGGCTACAGCTCTAACACACCAGTGGTGGGGCTCTTCCATGTAAGAAATCATCGCTTTTTCATTAACCCTTTCCACTGTTGATCACAGTTTAGGATTCTTAGACTTCCAAGACGCTGAGGAACGAGGCTACTACATGAATAATCTAAAAATGCCTTAAAACAAATAAGCTACTCATAATGATATCAGGTGTCACGGCCTGGCTGCGTAGTAGGTGTAACATTCATTCTCGTAGAACTTTCCTGTGGAATCATCTATCACCAGCAACTTTTTCGGACCGACACGACTTAGGAACCTTAAAGAAAAGAGCCCATTTTTTTTAAAAGGGCGGCAACACATTTGCACACATTTGCAAGGGTCAGTCACTTACCATCAGGTGAGCGACATGATTGTTTGCCCCTTCTATTATAAAGAATAATAATTTGAGATACTATCGTCATTACATTTACTTGATTCAGTAATCAGAATTTAATCCCAGTAAGTGTAAATGCATCGGTAATAAAAGAGAAATATGTTCATATATCCCCTTAATTGCAGCGTGATTAAAGAATCAAATCGTTGATTATTAAATAGCATTAGAAATAATAATGTGGTTATAATAAAATAAAATGGTTTATTATTGTTTCACTTAAAAAAGTAAAAATTATATTTCGAATCATCATCATCACTAAAATGTCGATTGCCTTAGTTCTTGCGGTAAGCTGAAATAAGAAAAAAAAAATTATGAAAATATCAGTTTAAAATATACGATAAGTACATGATCACACACACTAGGAGATTCGTTTGTATCGTGGAGGCGTTTTATAAAAATGAAGTATACTCTAACATATTGCGTTAAACTATATTATATTCTTTTAACGAGACAGAGGTATTTTCCGAACCAGTGATAAATAAGTCTTGAAAATTGTTTCAAATAAGTATAGCATATAATTTATACTAATGCAAAAAATCTATTTTGCCATACATCCAGACCTAGAACTGTTTTTTGTAGGCCATACTAATACTTATTTTCTAATAGAACTAAAACTCGTAGTGCGCGGCGCTGCAGTTAAAAGTCTAAGTACTCTGCTTTTGAGCCTTTGTGTATTTAAAATGGCTAAATCTCGTCATTTAAAAGTTTTCTGCATATAAAAATACTAAGTGCTTGCCAGTATCCTTGGACTGCAGTACCAACTTACCGTCAGATAAACAGTTAGGATGACAATTACGCCAATTTAATAAATAAAAATTATTATTTGTTTGTTCGTCTTCTTTGTGATTCTAATACTGTTCAACAGATTACGATAAAATTTCTAGTATATATTTGCCCAAGGCCAGTCCCTCGCAAATTCTTCTGATCGAATTTCGGCCTCGGCGTGGAAATTGGATCTAGAGGATATGGAATACGGAAATTCGATCTTAAGGGAGGCTAGCCATCTGCGCATGATAAGACTATAGTATACGAATGTATGCGAAAGCACAGATGCAGTTCCTATTCTTTCACTTTCATAGTCTGGTGGGACGGTAAATCGAAACGACCGAAGAGATTTCAGGCGCAGGTCCAACGGTTTTACGACTTCCGGAGGCACGGAAGTGAAGTACTGCCTGATTCCTGACTCCAAGCTGCTACTGTAAATTTCTTGACAGATAAACCCGACAACCTATCTCGGGCCTACCTGGGATTCGAAACTGCTAGACCAACGAGACTAACAACGAAATAAAAATGACTTAGAAGGTTTTTCATTTAATGTTTCCAATTTATCAAGCTAAACAAAACTGTATAGTCTTGTGCATCATTTTATTTTTTTTTATATATTTTCGCAAAAATACATGCAATTCTATTAACTCCTAGTTTATAGTACATTAATGTAGGACTGTTAACTCAGCCTAAACTTTATAGTAAGCGATCAAACAAACTTGGAAACGAGGCGTAAAAGTTAAAAATGAAGTGACAGCCTTTATACGTTCCACTGTTGGGCACAGGTATCCTCTTGTTTCTGTGATATGGAGCATAAGTTTACCGGTTCCCACTGTGTAGTGGCGGACTTCGCGTGTCAGATCAGATTCTGCTTTTAGACATGCAGGTTCGTGTTGTCAAATAGTGTTTTTCTTTGTTGGTGAAACAGAATATAAAATTGCAGCCAGTAGTTTCATTGTTGCTAGTAGGGATTAAGCCCGGGTTACTCGCGTACTGTAAAATTTACTGCGAGCTCTTAGAGCAAAAGAGCAAAAAATGCTTATAGGAACTACCACGGCTCCGTCTGGTACCAATAAAATTATTAATTGAAATTTTAAGTGCGTTGAAAGAAAACATTGTGAAAAAATCTTCATATAATTATGATAAATAAAATATTTCTAGGTCATAAGAAGTCCGCCAACACGCCTTACATAGCCTCTTTTGGAAATGGAAGGAGGCCTGTGCTCAGTAGTGGGACGTAAGAGGCTATGAACTTACTAATTTTACTATTCACAGCACAGATTAATACAAAAACTAGTTAAGGGCCATTCGAGGAATGTCGTGAAACATTTCTAGTCTAAGAATTTGAGCTTAATTGGAGTTGTTATCGGAAATATTAACAATGTTATTACTATTATAATTATTTGTTTTTTTTATCGCTTTTTAAATTCGCTTAATAGTGTGAGGCAATTCAGAAGACTGATGATAACGAAATCGGGGTATAGAATTTGGTGTTGCAGTTAAATATATATTATCTACATCCGTAATTTAATTACATCACTAGATAGCTAAAGGATCAAAAAATTGTTACGTTGAGTCATGACTGGGGCGCATCGCGCGCGGCGAAGGGGGGAGCGTCGCCATTTTGAGGTCGTTTCGCTTCACGTATTCACGTAAAACATACGATGTCCGCGACACAACCACGCCCCGATTTCTTTTCGTATATATATTTTATATTTAGTTTATTACGAAAATTGACAAACTTAAAGAAATTGACTTACTTAGGTTGTGTAAGATGAAATGGCATTTTTCTTACAGCCTCTTCCGCTAAGTCTAGAGGAAAGGCGAACTCTATCATATTTTCGTTCAGGCAATCATTGTATGTGGACGCCAGTTGGCATCTGTCTGACATCCCCTCTATACTGTCCAGACAAAGCCTTGAAATGCTGTGGAGTTTTCGCACTACACGAGAGTTTTTACCATTTACCAAACTAGCTAGATGTATTAGTAAGTCTCTATTGACCTGTAAAAGAGTATAAATTAGAAAGCAACATGCATGTATCACATACTTATGCATAATACTCGTATTAGTTATAACTAGGACCACTCCCGTTGTAGATAGTACCGGTCACTGTATCAGACTGTACCAGATGCCTTCAGTGGAGGATTTGCCGTAGTCGCCACGCTAGGGCTAGGCGGGTTGGCAAAGGCAGCTTTTATTTATTTTCAATTGTCATCAGGAAGATGCTGCTGCCCAACTCCTGTTTCAATTTTTCCTTGTTGCCTCTTTGAACTCTCACTGGAGAATATGGGGTATTGGATATTGTTATCATTATTGCTGTGTAGTGATGACGTAACTTCGTTCTTCGATATCTTTTTTATTTTTTATTTATTTACACTACACTATTTTGTTATCATCTTTATAAAAAAGGTAACAAAAGGCAGCGTACAAAGAATTAAATGCTTATGCTATATAGGATTGCGCATGAATGGTTCCGTACCATCGTAATACAACATTTCTAGTAGAGGAGCCCCTTTTAATTTTTAATTTATCTCTCACGGGGAATAGGACTGCTTGACAATTAAGTTATTAGTTTTAGTTTTTATTTATTTTAATTTCTATTATTTGTCGTTATAGCGGCAACAGAAATTCCCGTTCTTCAAATTTCAACTGCTACCGTGCTATGTATCATGAGATATCGCCCGCTGACAGACAGACGGACAGACGGACGGACGGACGTCCGGACGAACGGACAGACGGAAGGACGAACGGATAGCGGACGGAAGGACGGACGGACGGACGGACGGACGGACGGACGGACGGACGGACGGACGGACGGACGGACGGACGGACGGACGGAAGGACGGATGGACAGCGGAGGCGAAGTAATACGGTCCCGTCTGTTACCCTTTGTGTACGGAACCCCAAAAACACACTTAAAGGTTTTGTTGATGTAGTCCTACTCTATTTTCTATGATTTTTATTTTTTAATTACTAATAATTTGTACAAATATTTTATACAAAATACAAATATTCTTATATCAACCCACGGTGGAGTAACTAGGTACTCTACACTAGGTCAGTTGCTTTAAAGAAAATTTGTTTCGGAATTCTAGAGAAGGAATATAACGTAACGGTACCTTGCCATGATTGATAACATCGCTTTGCTCCAGCATGCAAGCAGCGAAACATTGTCCAGACCTAGTGATAGGCGGTGAGTTGGTAAAGTAGGCTCTGACGTCTTTAGGTGTGGCCCTTACTTTAATAACACAGGATTGTGCCATGCGAACCAGTGCATCAAGGTGTCCTTGTACCTGTAATGCATTTGTGTAAACCATATTATTTACGAAAAAAAGGGATTTAAATTAACTTTTTCTTTAATTTTAATAGAGGAAAAAGTTAATTTAAATGCATAATCATAATTTTTTTCAAATAACACAATATAATACAAAATTTATTACAATAAAAGAAACTAAATTCTAATAACGCTGGTTTCATTTTCTCGTTGAGTGACTTTACTAAGTCTTTGGACGAGGAAAGAACCGGGTTTTTTGTCTCAAACGGCGCCGACCAGTCGCGAATACAGTTTCTTTAGAAACCTAACCGAGTGTGGACCCCACGGACCGGTAGTCTCTTCGGCAAATGACAAAAATATATAGTATCTCTGAAGTACCCATTTCAAATATAAATAAAAATACCGACTCATGCTGGTAGGTTGACCCGTCACGGTTCTCTAAACGATGTTATCCGAAGAGTTTTGATAAATGTTCTCTAGGTTGGAGAGTCTTGTTGAATATTTAAATACGATGGCAGGGGACAAGGCGGTATGACTTTGATCTTTTGATAAATAGGTAAAGCCCCTAGTGTGGCATGCTCCGTGCGTAAGCATTTACACTTGGTACTACACTTTAGTAGCCTCTTTTCTCAGGGGTATCTCGTTTAGAGCTGGGGTGACATTAGAGATGGCTGAACTGAGTTAGTAGCTCGATTGTTGTAGTAACTATCAGTCCGTGGGTAAAGTTCTTAAAGCGAAAAGTTGTCGTCGCCGCTGGTGATGAGAGGGCTGGATATTTTACCGCTTAAAGGTTAAGTTTCATTCAGCGAGGAAGTGCAGCCAGCGTTCTTGGCACTATACCACGGAAAGTAGTTCTGTAAGATAATTTAAGATTTTAGTTTAGTTAGTATATATTAATGTTATGTAAATAATTTATTATATTAACCTAATCAGCTTTCATGAGCACGATTTATCAGTATTAAACTAAAAGTGAATAAAAAAACGCCAATATTTCATTACCTAATTTTATTAATTCAGAAGACTGATGATAACAAAATCTTGGTATACAGTTTGGTGTACTGAATTTTATTATATAATAAAAAGAAAAGATAGATATTCTATGAATGTGGTGTTATTGTTTTTATAGAAAAAATTGCACCAAAACACATCAAGTAGATTTTAATCTCTAAGCAAATACAAAGATATACGCTGATATACGATTTTATTTTCTACTACTTTTGCTACTTGTTGCTCTATCTATGTAAGGAAAATACTGTAATAAACTAAAGAAGTATCAACTTATGTATAATAATATCATCAATATCAATAGCCTTTTTTAAATTGATATCTATTTAAGGATGTGCCAGTTGGCAAGCATTCTTTGGAGAACTTTCCCATACTAAATATATTTATACAGACACCATTAGTCAGTCGAAAGACTAGTTCGTCAATCATGAGTGTTCCGGGAACTTTTTAATAGAAGAGGCACACGATCATCCGGCTCACGTGATAGTGTGTGATCATTGCCGCTCATGAACATTTGTAACATCAGAGGAATTGCAGATGTTCATGCGTCACCGGTATTTTATTGAAGGTGACTATGCCAACTTTTTTCCAAGTAGCTACCCTATTTAACATACATAATATTTAAAAAAGTATTTTTCTATGCTTCCATTACCTTAGGATCCGTGAAATCAACCATCGTGCCGGAATATGTAGCTGGTCGCAAAGCTAACACGTGGGTCAACAGAAAGCACATAAATATCTTCACCAGAAACATTCTAAAACAAATAATTTCTTTACTTGAACTGTGTTAATAACAAGAACTGTACTTAGCCGCGTGGAGATCGGCATATCCGTCTCTTAATTATATTATACGAGATATAAAAAAAATCTAGAAAGATTTCAAAGCATAATCTACAAGTTGGCAGTATTACTATTACGTATATCATCACCACTATATGAGCATACCAAAAATTCTCTGCTCATAGGCCTCACTTTAGATTGCTCCATGAAACAAGTTGCCAAATTTATCACGCTTAGCGACTATGAAAAACATACGGACAAAAAACTGCGAATTGTCAGCCACAGTTTTTTATTATTTGGAGAGCCGACTATTAGCTATATAATAAGTATAAGTAGTAAGAAAATCCACATCCTCGTATTATCCCGTGGGTGTCGTTAGAGGTGACAGTGGGAAACGAAACAGAAGATGCGCAGCAGAATATTCCTGATGACAATTCAAAATTTCCTATGATATTTTGTCAGTTGAAAAACACCTAGATACATAGTGCCAAGAGTACAAAATATCTAGTATTGCGATAAGCGATGTACCACAAAGGCGACAACTGCAGATCCCTACTACAAATCGAGACGCCATTGACTACCAGAGCGTTATTTTGAGTTGTTGAAGATGAAAACTAAACTACCTAAATATGACAAGAGAGATGACATATTGTCCAACTCTACAGTCAGAATGTATTAATAAAAAATAGTGTACCTGTTAATCCAGATATACGTCATTAGAATTAACAAAATATCACAAGCATTTACAAATTCCAAAAATATGTACTACAAATAGCACAAAGTTTGCTTATCAACGAAAACTAAATTCTCAATAAAAGGAAAATAATGTAATAAAATAAAGAAGTGTAACGAAAATTTTGTTAGTAAAATGCTATTAAATTGCTTGCAATTTTAAAACCTGTTACTGAAAAAACACACTATTAAATTGTTGCTTGTCAGCAACACTAGCGACACTGTATTTAACAATTTCAATGCAATTTCTGCGAAACACCACCGGCAGTTTCATTTATAAAAAGAAAAGTTAAAAGGTTTAGTTTGCTGCGAAACAATTCTTATTGTTTGAACGCTTGCTGTTTCGTTTGCTTTTGTTTTCATCACCAAAGCCGAACAGATGTTTTAACACTGAAATACGTACGCACGTAGTTAGAATAATAATTGGCAGTCACTGCATATGAAGCCTAGCTGGATCTAATATTCGTACAAAAAGACAAACTTTGTAAAGTTCATTTTTGGGTCTGGATATATTGTCATAATGCCCGTGTTTTCAACATACATACATACGTTCTTATCGCGTAAACGTTAGAACATGTACGTCATAGTAAATTTAAATTAGGGCCTCTAAAAACTTGCAGGGTTAAAAAATCTTATATTGTTGATAATTTTGATCTTTGGAGATTCTGGAAAGTTCCACAGAAGAATATTATTAGTTACAGTCTCAAAACAATGAAGAAAGACAGAACACTTTCTATATTTTAAGTGACGTTTACACGTACTCACGCACAATCATTTATTATTTCTTTTCTCTTTATACCGTAAAAGGTAAAAGTACACTGCTGAATGCACTCGCACCTTAAACTATGTCGTTGTTTCTAAACGACTTAAAATGCATATTTGTGCGTCAGTGCATGATATAAAAACAAGTTGTGTATTGGTTTCGGCTTGGTTTTGGCGTTACATAACATGTACGTAGTGTTCTGTTTATATTTCTTTGTTAGTCTGAGGCCACAGAATCTTTATTAATTTATTATATTTATTTTTTCTTATGTTTGTGTAAAAAATAAGTCCAGACGTCATCATTAACTGCTAGCGGCCTAATAAAATGCAATGTAATCTATACAAATAAATAAAATTAAAATGTCTGTCTGTAATATCGAAAAAACTGCCTTAATATATATTTTACATTTTTTTATAGAAAATATGCTCAGCATTTCCTTGTTGAAGTATCTGACATAGCCCAGTGATTTACTATACTAAAGAGGCAATGGAGCGGTAATATAGCTTTTTTTTTATAGGAGAAGGGGCAAACGAGCATGCGGCTCACCTGATGGTAAGTGACTACCGCCCATGAACAACCGCAACACCAGGGGGAATTGCAGATGCGTTGCCGGCCTTTTAAAAAGGAGAAGGCTCTTTTCTTGAAGGTCCCTAAGTCGTATCGGTCCGGAAAAATCGATTCCACAAGGAAGTTGTGCGAGGAAGAAAACATCTTCTAAATCGCACAGTGGTGGACCGCCAATCATCCAGGTGGTATGGATGGTATAGCAAGTTTTGTCGCGATGTGCGATGGTGAAATTGAGCGGCTGGAATTAGTCCGAACAATTCCTCAGAGCACTCCCCGTGTTAAATGCGATAAAATACGCAAAGAGATGTAACATCTCTACGCAGTGCCAGTGTATCGAGCCGATCAGAAAGAACTCGGTCGTCGACGATTTGTACCGCTCTGCGCTGGTTGCGGTCAAGTGGAAGGAGCTGGTACTGGGGTGCCCCAGCCCAGAGATGAGAACAGTATTCCATAAGAGGCCGGATTTGCGCTTTGTAAAGTTGCAAGCGATGTACCGGCATGAAATACTGTCTCGCTCTGCTGAGCACGCCAAGCTTTTTAGAGGCCAGTTTGGCGACGATGTCGACGCCGAGGATTCCGATGCTAGCTGAGGCAGCAAGGGGAGTGCCTTTAAAACTGAGGAGATACTACAAAGGGGTTCTTTTTACCGGTAAACGCGCAAACTTGTGTCTTCTGGAGATTGAACTGGACTAGATTTAGTCGCCCCCAATCTGAGACTTTGTTCAGCAAAGACTCGACTTCAGACACAAGTTTGTCCCGGTACTCGGTGACGTTTTCTCGAGAAATATTGCCACGGCCGGTATATAAGGCATCACCAGTGCTGTCGTCTGCATAGCAATGAATGGTACTAGTTTGCAACATATCATTGATATGTAGGAGAAACAGCGTTGGTGATACATGACTTTAAGATATGAATATCTGTCTGTCTGTTCGGACTTTAAAACAGTTAATCTGGTTGTAATGAAACTTCACGAATAGATCGAAAGCAATGTTACAAGTTGTCTGGGAGAAAAGATAGGAGATTTTTTTTGAAAAATTAAAAAAATTGGTTAAATAAAATTGGTCTTTGATTATCTTGAATTTCAATAATGCCACATATATAGATCCTACACAGGCGTAGCTTGGGCAGGCTTCATCTAGATTAAGTCAATTTGAACTAGGCACCCGATTGCGGTTGGCTACACTGCCGTCAGTCATGTTTTGAATCCGTACAAAGTACAAAGTGACTCACATGGCAGCTAACAGATAAAACTTCGATGTATTTGAATAACTTATAAATAATATAAATGTCCGCGACTTTTTGGCCATTCCAACCATACGATACTCCTCATAATGTACTTCATAGAAACAAAAAAATTGGACAATAAACTTCTTTGATTCGATCGAGCCTTAAATTAATTTATCTTTATCAATAGAAAAATCGTGAGCCGTTATGACCGATGAATCAGAATCCATTTGCATTTTTTTACAGAAGTTTGTTTTTAAGTTGATGAAGACAAGGGTGATGTTGATGGTGAAAACGAATGATAAGAATAAAACGAAAAAATATATATATGTGATATATTATGTACTTAATAAATTACTTGTCTAAACAATAAGAGGCCTATTTTATTAACAAATTGCATATTTTCGCAAAATGAAATAAAATGATGTGTTTTAACCGACTTCAAAAAGGAAGAGGTACTCAAAAATATGTTACCTCATAACTTTTTTATTTGAAAGCTGGCGCTTCCAATTGGTACCATATAAATTTGATCAAGGTCTGACCAGAAGTTTTTGAGTTATCCTTAATAATTTATATTGAAGTCGGTTGTATAAAATTTTTAATTTTACCACTTGTTATTCATAGTGTTAGTGTTGCTGGAAGTGGTGGTGCTGAAATTAGTGAAGACGGGCATGGTGTATGTACGCATGCACTTAATTAAACTAAGAATAAAACAACTTTAATATAATAAATATCCACCAAGTAACGTTTAATTCTATTAACTAATTTAAATATTAATTAAAATACTAAAACTTACATTACATTACCATACTTCATTATTTTATTATTGACTAAAACGTTTTAAAAATAATGAAAAAATATTGTGACATAGATTTAAAGAAACAGGGTTCAAGAAACACGAGGCATCAATTTTCAACTTTCTGTCTTTGTCTATTGTATTACTTTGATAGATGAACAAACTAAGTGGTTCGTCGCACAAGATATATCATAAAGAAAGATTTCCTTTTATAGGAGTAGAATTTTCTACTTACCGTATTGCGGGCGCGTAAGAGCATCCATTACTACAATACGTCCCACGGGTGTCTTAAGAAGCGACTATAGGAAATACTACAGAGGTCTTATGAGCTTTCGATAAAATGCGGTATAATCGTAAAACCAACTTCCTTGCTACGCATGGGTACCTATAACATCCAGGCTGGCGAAAGAGGAGCGTCGTAGATGTGAGACAGCTGGGACTGCGGTCGTTAATCTACCTGTCAGGTAGAATGACAAATATCCTATAACGAGGTAATCCTATGACCACGAATTAAATAAAATTGGAGAAACAAAGATATACATATTTTTTCTCTTAAAAACGACGACATCACAGCGGATTGTTATATATAACCACTTGATTAAGCAAAAAAAAAAAAACACTATTCAAATCAGATAAAACCATGCTCACCGATAAATGAAAATAATAGATATTTTTCCTTAGTATCTGCCATAATCTTGTATTATAAAAAATCATTAGACCGCTACATAAGTAGAATAATAAAACATCAATCAATAACGACTTTCCACTATGTTACCAATGTAGTGGTCTCCGTCAATAGGTATATCATTATATTGTTTACTGGTCTAAAATTCGATAGTAAAAATTCGATAAAGTCGATGCCATTTTTGAAAAAGTGAAGCAAGATCGGCCGACATATTAGTAGTTACGACATAGCCGAGAAATTGAGAACTGACCACAAAACAGTTTTGACCCATTTGGAAAAGTCTGGCTTTACAAAAAAAACTTAATATTTGGGTACTACACGACCTCACTGAAAGCAACTTTATGAATCGTGTACTCATTTGCGATTCTCTATTTAAACGTAATGAAAGCGAACCATTTTTGAAAAGATTAATGATCACTGGTAATGAAAAATGGGTCACCTATGACAAGAACGTGCGATAAAGATCATGGTCAAAGGGTAGTCTACCTCCACAGACTGTAGAGAAACCCGAATTAACATGCAATAAGGTAATGTTTATGTTGGGATTGGAAGGGCAACCTTTATTATGAGCTTTTACCGCCGGGGAAAACCATCGATTCCGATCTCTACTGCCAACAACTAATGAGACTTAAGCAAGAAATTGAGAAAAAAACAGCCGGAATTTATCAACAGGAAAGCATAAAAGCTTTTAAAAAAATTTACTTTGCAAACATCCTTTAAAATAAAATGATGTGTCTTACATAGTATGAAGAGCACCTCCCGCCCTCCCTCAATTGCGTACACTATCCCCGTCACCACTAATCCCAGCACCGCTACTCCCAGCACCACTACACTAGGCAAGACACACCACTGACGACAATACGACACGTGTTTCGCCTCTACACGAGGCATCCTCAGGTGATATAGACTCTACGGTGGCTAACCGCTAAGTAGCGGTTAGCCACCATAGAGTCTAACGGTTTTTTATCAAAATTCCCAAGATTTCTGCAGCAACTGGATTATGTCACTACCTTCAAGATGGTAACAAGTTATCGAACAAAATCGCACATAGTATATGTAATAATTAGATGTTATTAAACTTTGAAAAAAAAAATGTCTTGAACTTGTAATTATAATGTCCCCCAGACCGAATTTCGGTCACGGCGACCAATCTCAACGAAGACTAGCCATTGGCGCAGGACAGGATTATAGTGCCCAAGTGTATGCGCAAGCACAGGTGCACTCTCTATTCCCTCACTCTCAAAGTCCGATGGGACGGTAAACCGACACGAACAGAGAGAGATCAGGCGCAAGACCAACGGCTTTACGTGCTTTCCGAGGCACGGGGGTGAGACACCGCCAACTTCCTGACTCCGGGCAGCTACTGAGAATTTCTTGATGGAAAAACTCAATAACTAATTTTTTTTGGCCCGACCCGGAATTCGAACCCGGGACCTCATGATCAGCTGTCGCACTACTACAACCACTAGACCAACAAGGCAGTCAGTCTTGAATTTGTACATAAAATACAAACAAACTTTTTCCCCACCCTTTTACAAATATTTAGACCGTATAGTAGTGACGTAAGAATAACCACTACCCCATATTATCGTCCCGTGGCTGTCGTAAGGGCAAACAAATCAGCAGCGTCTTCCCAATTACATAAAAAAACCGGCCAAGTGCGAGTCGGACTCGCGCACCGAGGGTTCCGTACAAATCCGTAGGTATATAAGTTTAATATTATTAAAAATATTTTTATTATACGATGTAACTAAAAATTTATCCTTTTCACACATTTTCCCTTATCTGTGCTATAATACGTTGCTTCGTACCAAATTTTAAGATTCTGAGTTCACGGGACCCTGCAAGTTTTGATTCCTTTACGAATGTCGAAAATTTGCGGCATAAACAGCTGTATCTTTTGATTGCGTTGGCTTAGAAGTTTGATTTTTTTCAGCTTGATACCTCCACGCGTTCCTTAGAAAAAGGGTCTTGACAGACAGACAGACAGACAGACGGACAACAAAGTGATCCTATAAGGGTTCCGCTTTTTTCTTTTGAGGTACGGAACCCTAAAAAACTGCGGTTGCCCATCCACCAGACAAGCATGGAATCTATGGCAAATATCCCACTGTGAGGCAATCTATGGCGGAGATCTATATTCAACAGAGGACTTTTGATAGGCTGTAACGGTTTACAAATATTTTATCTACGTTAACGTATAAAAACATAAATACCCTTGCTACGATTTTACGCCAAGTTTATTATATATAACTTTATTATAACAAAATATTAGAAAATACGAGTATTAAGAAGGTTTTAGTTTTATTTACGAGAATGTATATAGCCTCAGGAGAATTTAGTTAATTTTCTTCTATTTATTCTTGTAACATTACGAGCTTATAGAACGCCCGTGTTAAGTTTATTGTTTGAGAATTGTGTTCATATAAGGCAAAGTTAAATGTAAGTTACTTCATTTTATTACCTCCGAGAGAACTTATAATAATATTTTGCTATTCTTATATACATAGACAAGAACATTATTATGTAAATTTTGATTCCAGGTATAAATTTAAATTTTATTTGTACACTTTTTGCAACTTATTTACGAGGTAAAATTAAATTAAGTAGCGTGGATTTCAATTTGATTGAGCAATGCAGTATGTCTGAAAAATTAAAAAAAATCGAGAATCTGCCAACACAGCAGAACATAATAAAATAGAATAATTCTTATCCATTATAGATCATAAGAATACTTGTTGAAAGTCATTTATGCTTTTAATACTGCTCCGACAAAATAAACCTCACTTCTGGGAAGAATCAGCATAAAATTCAGAGACACTTTTACTAACTTTTAGTAATATTAAGTATACAGTTAATTACGAAAATTTAAAAACAGCAATAATGTACTTTTTACTAGTATGATATTCCTAATGAAACAATTTTGATTAATTAAGTTTTTAAACTTTTTGAAAGGTAGGTTCTGCGTATTGTCTACGACTTTGTTGTAAAAATATATATTGAATACTGATTTTTTGTAGTCAAGTTATTAGTATTACAAGTTTGTTTTTGTTCCTAGTATTTATAGAATGTACATCACTTTCTTAATAAAACTTAAGGAGTGTGACTCTCAGAAATAATAGAAGGCCTATGATTAGCAATTGGCCGATATAGGTCATTACTATTACTTCAAAAAAAAAAAACAGATATCAGAAGGCCATATCACGAGTTAAAATATGACGTTATACAAAAGAGTTATGTTATTGAAGTGTGTATTAAAGTATTTTTCTAATTCATTTATAATAATACAATAAAAGTGTAATTTTAGGTACAATTACTATTAAAAATATAAAACATATTTAACGTATATTACATCAGAGTATTTACACTAATAATAGCAATACGAAGCTATTACGTTATTGTGAAAAATCATTACCCGGAACTGTTATCTAAATTTCAAATCTGAAAGATAATAATGTAAAATAAATTACACAATAAAAATATTTTTCATCATTTTCATTAAAACAACGCCTAGAGTGGACGTTGCAGTTGTAAATATCACAATAAAATCTATGTAACTAACTTTCATCTTCTAAAGAAGAGTAATTATTTTTTGGAAAATGAAGTGGGACATTTTAAAGATTATTCTGTTATTGACTATTACAATTTTCTTAGCATCATTTTCTTGCTGCCAAGAACAGGAAATGACTTCAGAAACAACGACCACAATGGAGGAAGACGAATTTGATGATGACGAACCACAAAGGAAGAGTTGCTCTATTTGGTGTTGGATACAGAAAATTGTTATGTTTGTCATTTCTCAATTGTTGTCTGGATAAAAGGTTAATTGGTATAAGAGGATCATCTTAATTATCAATTTAAATTATCAAAATAAAATTACACATAATAAATGCTATTTTTATAAATATAATATGTAACTAAAATGTAACTAGTTCTTATCTATACTCTTACTTTTCACATTTTTAAATTCTATTGCATTTTCTATAAATTTTAAATGTTATCAACTTTAGGCTGCATTTAAGCCACTTTATGCTGCGTTTTTCTTCTTAAGTACATATTATATTTAAGTATTGGTTTATCTTTATAATATAGCTTCTCTATAGATATAGTCAATGTACGTAATATACGTAAACTATTTGAAAGTGAAAAATAATGAACTAGTTCACCATTGAAATACTTGACTTTACAGTTTACATAAATGTGACGATAAATTAATTAATTTCGAAGTTAGTAATATGTTTTTCCTTTGCATATTGTATATAATATAACTAACATCTAACCTTTGGTTTGTTTTATTTTTACAAGATTTTATTACAAGCTTTTATTTAACTTGCAATGTAACTATGTTTGTTTGGGTGGAATCTTGCAACTCAATTTTGAAGCAGATATCTTCAATCGATTGAGCTTAAATTTTGTTTACACGTTAAGTTTGGATGACAATGTATAATTAGCTATGTGACGTCATTCTAAATCCAACATGGCGGAACACCCAAGATGACGGACTAGTTATTTGTAATTCACTCCTACAATATGGGTATCAAATGAAAGGGCTTGATTAGTGTAACTTGAAAAATAAAGTGACGTCAGTCTAAATCCAATATGGCGGACTTCTAAAGATGGCGGACTAAATTTTTTATACTTTCCTACAATATGGGTGTAAAATAAAAGGGCTTGCTTAGTATAATTCGAAAAATAAAGTGACGTCACTCTAAATCCAATATGGCGGACTTTTAAAGATGGCGGACTAAGTTTTTTATGCTTTCCTACAATATAGGTATCAAATTAAAGGATTTGCTCAGAATACGAATGCGAGGTAACCAAAAATAAGATGGTGATCATAAAATCGGTTGCTCCAATTCGTCTTAAATTTTGGTGTACTGGGGTTTTTGCAGTCCTCGATAATGATATTGAGGTCGAATTATTAGAGTCTGTAGCATTGGTTGGTTAACTTTGACTTGTGTAATTTGGCGATATATGCGTCAACAGCATTGTTTTGCAACCTGTCTAACGCCAAAATTAAACCTGGATCTGTGTTTCCTAAGGCACAAGTAAGCTTGAAGCCGAAATAAGTAGTGCATTTCTCCAAACACCCGAGTCAAAGTGAGGCCGTGCCGAGGACAGAGTGGCATCAGGGTAACATGATGTCAATTCGTCTAAAATATTGGTGTACTGGGGTTTTTGAAGTCCTCGAATATGATATTGAGATCGAATTGCTCGAGTATGTAGCGAGTGAGTGTGTATTAGTTGGTAAACATTGACTACCCAAAGGTTTGGTGAATGGTGCCATTGGACATATTACAGAAATCATATGGCCCTGCTTCCAGAGAGTACAAATGTATAATACTGACATACCATTCGTCCGTATAGACTTCGGTAAAGACAGTGTTCATCTCATTAAACCCAATACTGTACAATTTCCAGCAAATTATAGTCACGGGACTGCATAACGAAGAATGCTGTCAATTATATTATGTTGGACTTGCACAGTACTCAAAATGCAGGGTAGTACTGTCGACCATGCCATTGTATACTTAGGTTCGAAGCTCTTCGCTGCTGGTCAAGCATACGTGGCCTTAAGTAGGGTAAAATCATTAGAAGGTCTCCTTATTGAAGAGCTAGACTGTTCGAAGTTAACCGACAAACGACCAGATACGATCGATCATACTGAGAAACGTGTCCAGCGATAACTAAAAATTAAACAATAAATTAATAGTAATAAAAACTTTTTTTAAAACAAGCTTTTATTTAAATGCTAATAAAAATAATAAAAAAAAATAAAATAAACTTTTCCTTTAAAACTTTTACTCTCAACTTATTATGTCATTACACAATTTATATGATTTAAAAGCTGGTCGCGTACTACTAGGTGGGTGTCGTAAGAGTCGACAGTGGGAAACAAACCGGGAGATGAACAGCAAGGTCTTCCTAATAGCGACTAGAAAATGAAAAACTGCAGTTGCCAGCCCGCCTGCCAAGCATAGAAACTATCGCAAAATAAATATTCCCGTTATGTGGAAATATATGGAAAGTTCTATGTTCAGTTCAGTAAAATGTATGTTTCAAATAAATAGTTCTTTCTTTCTTCTTTCAGTCTTTCTTCTTTCCTTTTTCTTAATTTCTTTCTTTCAATTTGTGCAGTGGACTTTCATAGGCTGTAATGAATAAATCAACGTTATAATATTTTTTTTATAGGATAAGGGTGACAAACAAGCACACAGTCCATCTGATGGTAAGTGGATGCTGCGGCCCATAGACATCTACATCTATCCTCGTTTGCGAATCAAAATGCAGATGCGTTGCCACCCGTGAGGACTAAGATGGAATGCCTCATTTTCAGTAAAAAGGGCCTCCGGCACCTGCACTCACCAAGCTAAACGCAGAGGTAAACCTCTACTTCACGCTGGTATTCTGTGAGGTCCTGGTACCACCCCGGTTCGAGCCGGCTCATCCGTGTGACAGCAAAAGCTGCCGCGTGGATCTACCACTGTTACAAATAATATAAACTTTTAAATACCTGTTCTAAAATTTGATTGCGGTACATCTTATTTAATTTATAATTATTTAACTTTTTTGCTGTGGTAGCTCAAGGGCTCTTTAAGTGAAGGAAAATATCTGAGAAATTAAAAAGAGTATTTCGAAGTCCGCTAACATGCATTTTCAATGAAATATCCGCCGCGCTGCTCCAATGCATGCAAAACCCTAAAACTCTCTAAAACCTCTCAGAAATGAGAGGAAATCCTCTCAGAAATGAGAAGAAGCATTTACCTAGCTGTGGCATTCATGTAGATTGCTTTTCTTACATTACTTTATACTTGGTATGAACTGTGATCGATCAGAGGCTAAGAATCCGCACTGAGTTTCACAGTACTCAACCCGCGTTCGATTTCCACCGGCACCAATGAAATTGTTAATGGGTCTGGCCACTCAATTTTGTTAAGGGTATCAAAAATTGTATTAAAAATTACGAATTCAACGGTATTCTTATTTTTTTTTTACCTTTAAAATGTCTGAAATATTGATGAGTAAAATGGTGTTTTACGGTAAGGGCGACCGCTTTGCTCCGCATCGCGATGTGACGTCACAAAATGACACGTCGATGCCACCAGTAGTCTTTAATGTTATATTTTTCTTATTCTCTCCATATTTTTCTTGTCATGTTATTTATTTATCAGTAACCTTTATTTTCTGTTTTTTTTTTTAAATTTCTGCTATATCACGCTTCTTGGGAATAAAATGGTGACCTAAGATACAGGTTTTACCTAGTTTAGGCACCAGTGTTTCACCTAACAATAGTATTGTATCAGATGTAAGCACATATTTCTTGTTTCCTGTTATATTGTTGGTGAAAATAAATAAATAAATAAAGTAAAATAAAAATAAATCTAATTTTACTGGAAAAAATCATATAAAAGGTAAATGTTAAATACTTTAGTTTATACATCAAATCAAATAGTGTGTGATTCACAGTTTACATAAAGGTCTTATTTAAACACAAATACAGTTCAGTCTGTGATCAGCCTCATGGGCGTCACCATCATCATCATTACAGCCCTTCATAAGTCTACTGCTGAACATACGCCTCCCCCAAGGAATGCCAGAAAGTATGATCCTGAGCCACCTGCATCCATCGACTTCCTGCATGTCGTCACTCCATATAGTGGGGGGTCGCCCTACACTTTGCCTTCCGGTACGGGACTGCCACTCGAGAAGCTTTCTTCCCCATCGGTTGTCGGTTCTTCGAGCTATATGGCTGGCCCACTGCCACTTCAGCTTACCAATCCGTTGGGCTATGTCGGTTACTCTGGTTCTACTGCGTATATCCTTATTTCTAAGTTTATCACGCAGAGAAACCCCAAGCATAGCCCTCTCCATAACTCGCTGAGCGACCTTGAGCTTCCCCCTACGGCCAGCAGTGAAGGACCACGTCTCAGATCCGTAAGTCATCACTCGCAACACGCACTGGTTGTACAATTTCGTTTTCAGGTTTTGAGGTATGTCTAACGAGAAGATGTGTCGTAGTTTCCGAACGCTGCCCAGTCGAGTTGAATCCTCATGGGCATACAAATGTCAAATATTATTAATAGTTCATTGATTACATTATTCATAATAATAGATTAGATTATTAGATTAAATTATTCATCATAAATAATATTGATTACATTCGATTGGATTAGATTATTCATAAATTATTAGTTCAAAATTATTATATAGCCATTGGGTTTATTATAAGTATTATGTCATCTAATACAGTCAACCGGACATTAACTCTGACATTCGATATAATATATAGGTAAACGACCGTACACTTCCGAGCGCGCGGTTAGTACTGAACTTAGCAAGTTCCTACTGCACGTTCACTCTCTCGGATTGTGACGTCACGTCACAGAGAACGAGCGGGTAAAAATTAAAAAATATTGCGATATTTCAAAACGTTATAACTTTCGTATTTCTGCGCCAATTTGGATGAAACAAAAACTATTGTTATTTTCATAAACATAGCTTTAAAGCTATATAGGTTTTATTGTCAAATTAGAACATGTTGGTGTGACCCCTAGCAATTTCATGTGTTGATTTACTACATGCTCGGCAGCGAAGGAGAACATCGTGAAGAAACCTGTGTGTCTAAGAAATAAAATATATCAAATACATGTAAATCCGCCAATATGCATTGGATCTGTGCTGCGGAATCATTGCTCCATAACCTTCGCTAGAAGCTAGGAGTAATCTACCGACTTCAAAAAGGAAGAAGGTACTCAATTCGACTGTATGTTTTTCCTTTTTTTATGTGTGTTACCTCATATTTTTTTCTGGGTTTCGATAAATCTTTTTTTTATTTGAAAGCTGGTGCTTCTCATGTGGCCCGATATATATTTGATCAAGGTCTGCCCAATAGTTTTTGAGTTATTCTTAATAATTTATATTGAAGTCGGTTGTACAAAATTTCTCACCAACATCCTTACAAAATTTTTGACTATACATTAATCAAGGAAACCTTATTGTTTCGTCATGCTTGTTTATCCAAGAAAGCTAGTGAAGAGTTTACAGTTTGTAGAGATGTAAATAATAACCTTAAAATAAATTTAGTTCTTGAAGACGACGTGGGTAACCTTACCATTACGATAATCCAGCTAGCTACTCCCAGTCTATTCGTACAGTTTTTATATTTTTATTATCAGTAACTGAATTTACCTACTAAGTTCCAGATGCGGTGTAACGCACTAGTTCCAGCTAAAGATTTTGAATGATTTCAAGAGATTCCGAAAAAGCAAATATAACAACGCGTGGATTCCCGTATTGCATTAAGCAAATACTCGTATGCGAGTTTGACTCGGTTACGTTTAAGTTACTTGTGATCAAAAGTAACCAGTAAGTACCATAACGTTACGAAAAAAAAAGAAGGTTGAATGAGACCTACATCGAAACCAAATCATACAATATCAAGAAAATGTTATGTGTTGTGTTTGATGCTTTACTAATAAAGCAGCAATCATGTTTTAATAACTGTAATCAGGCGATAACAGCATAGCTGTATACTAAAAACTTATAAAGTTCAACTTAAAATATTTGGAGAAAAGCGTCCACAACATTAGCTCCACGACAATGCTCGAGAACATAGGGCAAAAATCCGTAACGAAGTTATACCATCTTAACTGGGAAATATTATCACGCCCCCTTCACTCACAGGAACTCAGGACGAGAGATAAACTGCCTTAACTTTAACCTTTCATTATTGCTTAGTTAAATTAAGTTTTAATTATTTCTACACCTATCTTTTTCTATTATCATTTGTTGAAAGAGAGAAAGGAAGGAGCATTTTTAGGGTTCCGTACCTCAAAAGGAAAAAACGGAACCCTTATAGAATACACTTTGTTGTCCGTCTGTCTGTCTGTTTTTCAAGACCCTTTTTCTCAGGAATGCGTGAAGGTATCAAGCTGTAATTTATATCAAATACTCAAATCTACTGTCCCTTAGAGCTGTAAAAAAATTAAACTTCTAAGCCAACGCAATCAAAAGATACAGCCGTTTATGCCGTAAATTTTCGACATTCGCAAGGGAATCCAAACCTACAGGGTATTTCCCGTGAACTCAGAATCTTGAAATTTGGTACGAAGCAACGTTTTATAGCACAGATAAAGGAAAATTTTCGAAAAACATAAATTTTTAGTTACATCATACAATAAAAATATTTTTAATAATTTTAAATTTATATACCTAACGACTTGTTCGGAACCCTCGTTGCGTGAGTCCGACTCGCATTTTGCCGGTTTTTTTTTAAATTGACGTCGATTTTTAAGGCTATTTAACTTTTTTGGTTACCACAGAATCACCTGAACGACAAACAATTGAAGATGTTAAAATTATTTGATTTTATTTGTTTATTTCGTTAACCAACAAATTAATGTTACTAATTCGTATACATTATTACTACGGAATCATTTCTTACAGGCTCTACAATTTTTTTAAACTTCTTTTGTGTAGTAAAATAACATATTCTTGTTATTTATATTAGAAGCATTACTTTTAACCTCCGATATCAATTATATACTATTGAAATGTTAAAAACGTTGTTTAATATGTATTTAAGAAAATGAGGTACGACGACAAACCATTTTGTAATATCGCATGCCAGGGTCTTGAGATGCAAGCTGCGCTTAGTTTAGGACCCGCAGTTACCTGTGTTTATATAATAATGCTTTTGTTGTTAAGATAATTAAATTAATATAAAAGTGTATGTGTTTTTCAAAGTGTTAATAAATTACGTAACCAGGTTAATAAATACTGATCTTTCTAAATCGTCTTTCTAAAAGTTTAGTTAAATGCCGTTTATTATATCTATGGCGGGTTGGCGGGATCGTCTTATATATTTGCTTAGTAACTTAGTTCTTTTAGGTATCTTTTGAAAAAAAATTATATTAAATAGAGAAATCAAAGGCCGTCGATGGTGCCTAATAATTATTTTAAGCTAAAACCCGTTGCCGGGAAATGGACACCAAAAGGTTAAAGAACATTAAATCGTCCCTGTTTCACTTGTATCATGTATAATTAATCCTTTCCCGCTTGGAAAAGGCTTAAAATAAATTTCAAAATTATACAGGGTTATTTTTCAAAGAATATCCAAATGTTATATTTAAGTTCAAATATATAAATAATGATATATAACAGTTTTTAAAAAGACGACTAAATAAGTTTACTTGAAATTATCCCAAATTAAATGAAATTTATCCAAATTTATCTCCTGTGTGTACGATTCAATTCAAGTTTTCGTTTCTCAAGTTTTTGCCTACTGTTTACTATCTTAGTGACCCATCTACTATTAATACTTAAGTTAATAACTACACGACGCGAACTATGATTCCAATTTTCTCTTCACACGGGCTTAGGATCATCATAATAAATAAAATACGTTATGTGCGTAAATTTTTTGCACTGTAAAGACTCACTTTCGTATAATATTTGCGCACAACGTGAATTTTCACTACTTAACTAACCACTCAGGCTCCAAAATTTTATTGACCAACTTAGTCGCTAGAGGTATGGTCAGACAAGGGCAATGTTTTTTAAGATAAATGTAAAAATAACGTAGAGTCATTTTGCCAATTAATTTTACTATGTTTTATCTTTAAATATGAAAAATATTAACAATTTAAATATTGAATAATTTGTATGAAGGTCAAGTGAGCGCTAGAGAAACGACGATTGCAAGACATTGTCGATAAATAAAATGTTTTCAGAAATTATCAATTCCCTTGCAGTGTTGGTGCATGAATATCCATATCATCTCGTGGATGTCGTAAGAGACTTAGGGAAAAGGGTTATTTTAAATAAAAGTGAACATCGTTCCGTTTATTTAAAAATCATCTAACCTAGTCGATTAGGATGGTGGTTTTTCTAAAATAGATCAATTTTCAAAAGGATTTTAATCGAAATCTGATTCTCAAATAAATCGAGATATAAAATATCGATTAAAATTGATCTTCTTTGATTTACTTTTCGAGTTTATATTTACACTACCAACAAAATGCAACAAAGCGATAACAAACGTAACTTTTTTTTTTTTTTTTTTTTTTTTTTTTTTTTTTTTTTTTTTTTTTTGCGCCCGAAGCAATTGGAAAAGGGCTACCCCGAAGGGAGGCAGAAAATGCATTACGCATACCACGATGGCCGGTCCATCGTGGTTATGAGGGACTCACTACCTACAAGGGGGAACCTAAGTGATACCCTCTAAAAACTGCCTTTGGGGACTGGCAACCAGCTGTTGAAAGCTTCACATGCCGTATCGTAAAGCGACCCTCTTTTGGGAAAAGAGGGCGCAGGCGGCTATAAGCCGCTGAGGGAGTGCCTGGGAAGGCAAATTAATTATGAATAACTTAATTAGAGTTGGCCTGAGCCGCCAGGAGGCAGTTCAGGTCGTTTGAAAGTTTATTAGGCGGGTCCGAGAGGGAGTTCCTCGGCCTGCGGACGCTATAGCGGGAGGGGAGTGGGGCTGCATAATTAGCAGCCTCACGAATAAAATGATTGGAATGCGACTCTGAGGCTTTGAAGAAGTTCTCAGAGAGTTTTTTAAGGAATTGTTGAATTGTAGGGAGCTCTAGGTCCCGATGAAGGTCGGCATTGCGGACGTACCAAGGTGCGTTCGCAGCTCGACGACAGAAAAGGTTTTGAACTACTTGGAGTTCATTAATAATTTTAGGGTTAGAGTGGGCGAAAATGGGGCCCGCGTAGGACATGACTGGTCGTATACAGACCTTATAAAGAGTACGCTTGTTTCTGAGGGACATTTTACTGTGTCGGCCCAACATACTGTTGAGCCTATTCAGGTAAAAACGTGCGTGACGGGTTACTCTTTTGACGTGGGGCCTGAAAGTTAGCCCTGTGTCTAGAGTGACACCTAAATATTTGGCAGACGTATGCCAGGGGACAGGGGTCCCTAGCATACGTATTGGTGGAGTGTTTTTGAGACGGCGTCGTTTATAATCGAAGTGAACGGCGGAGCTCTTCTCCGGGTTCACATCGATGCGCCATTTTTTGAACCAAGTTCCTAGGTCATCAACTGACTTTTGGACCTTGTTCCGTATGAAAGGTAGCGAGATACCTTTGCAGTAGAGAGCAGTGTCGTCTGCGAAGAGGGAGAGCTGAACACCTTTCGGCGGAATGGGAATGTCGTTGGTGAACAGTATGTACAGCAGAGGAGCAAGAACTGAGCCCTGAGGGACACCAGCTTTGATGGGGCGCTGTGAAGATAGCGTGCCTTCGTGTCTAAAACGAAAGGTACGATGATTAAGATAAGAGGCCACGAGACGTACTAGACGATCGGGGAGACCTATTTTGTATAGTTTGTAGATAAGGCCTGTATGCCAGACTCTATCGAAGGCTTTGGCGATGTCGAAAAAGACCGCGATAGTCTTATGACGACGGGGATAAAAACCGCTGAGGATATATTCCAAAATACGGTGAACTTGTTGGGGGCAGGAGTGTTTCGCTCGGAAACCGAATTGATGGGGAATGATAAGAGGGTCACCGTCTGTGGGAAACAGATGGCGCCTCATGCGATTTTGAATGACTCTTTCAAAGAGCTTGCCCATGGCCTTGAGGAGGCTAATGGGACGATGACTGGAGGGGAGATTAAGAGGCTTGCCTGGCTTGGGAATACCAATCACAGTTGCCTCTTTCCACGTAGTGGGAAAGTAACTAAGGTTGAAGCAGGCATTGAAGATAATAGATAAAAGGGTTAGCACCTGCTCAGGAAAGTTTTTTAGGGCTTGGTTGGAGATGCCATCCGCGCCCGGAGCCTTTTTAGGCTTAAGTCCTTTGATGAGGGATGAAAGCTCATCATTGGACACAGAGATAGGTTCGGAGGCTGTAGGGGGCGAGTTCCGGCGGCGGACCTCATCCTCCACTGCCTGGACGTGTGAGGGGTCTACGGGTTGAGAGCTAGGAGAGCATTGAGCGGCAATGCTGTCTGCAAAGCACTCAGCCTTTTCCTCGTCCTCGAAGGCTACCGTACCGTCGGGACGGGAGAGAGGGGGAGTGTGGAAGATAGCGTCTATGCGGAGGGCTCTTGCCATCTGATAGTACGCTGTATGAGAGGGAGAGATATTCTCCATGAGCTTACTCTTTTCGAGGTCTCGAAATTCAGAGAGGCGGAAACGGAGTTCTCGTTGAAGACGATTGGCCGTGCGCCTATATTCGGGCGTGGGATATTTTGCTGCTCTCCGGAAAGCAGCTTTTTTGGCTTTTAATAGGTTGCTAATATGCAGGGGAAGCCCACTATTATTAGCAACCGGGACGACCCTTTCATTCTCCTTAAGGGAGGTTTTAATAAGGGTGGAGAGTGAATCGACCGCGGTGTCGATTTTTTCAGGACTGTCTAAGTCCGAAGATAGGGAGATGGGGGAGTCCTGTGAGTCCAGAGCTTTCGCTAGGGACTCCTTGAAGCCCTTCCAATTTGTGAAGGTTTTAGTAGAGGGTGTTGGGAGTGGTGGCTGATGGCCAAGAATGAGAGAGACCGGTCGGTGGTCGGATCCTAGATCATCTAGTGTCTCGATTGCCCTAAGGTTGAGAGAAACTCCTTTGAGTAACGCAAAATCTAGTACATCTGGGGCATAGTCGGTGTTATCGGGAAAGTGAGTAACACCGAGAGGACTGTGGACGGTAATATCAAGAGACTGCGTGATATCGAGCAGTAACTTGCCACTACGGGTGGTAGTACGGCATGTCCATTCAGTATGCTTGGAGTTAAAATCTCCAAACATAATGACTGAATTGCCTAGAGATAAAATAGCCTCAAAATCTTTTTTGAGGGGAAGGGTTTTAGAAGGGATGTAACAGGAGGCTATGAAGATGGACTGATGTCCAGTCATAGCTAGCCTGCATACCGTGGCTTCCATGTTGGAAAGTTGCGGAGTAGAAATGGGAGAACAGTGGAGTGTCTTCTTGTAATAAATGGCCGTACCGCCGCCTCGGCGGTCGGGTCTATCATTACGAAGAAGAGAGAAGTTTTTGATGGAAAGGCCTTTAGTGTCCTTAGTATTGAGATTAGTTTCCTGTAGGAGGAGGAAATCGGTTTCACGATTTTGAAGAAAGAGCTTAAGCTCTGGGAGGTTATTTCGCAAACCGCGAATGTTAAAGGATACAAGCGATAAACCCTTAGGTTTGATACGACCGTGGGATTTTGGTAGAGCAACCTGCTCTGTCATTGTGAGTTAAGTTAATTAAGTTAACTTAACTTACAATGAGCACAAAAGATTATGATGCTCTGCAAGAGCGAGGAGACGGTCCTGAGGGGACCTCGCAGCGCGCAATTTGCGTGCTAACACAGCGATTTCCTCAACGTTGATGTTCCTAATTGCGGAATACACCGTTTTTAGGTCATCAGCCATTGAGGGCTGTGATTGTTGTGGTTGAGGGGCGGAGGATGTCCGCGGTGGTACTGCCTTTTTGGGGCCCCAGGGAAAAACTGGAGGCTGCATAGGCTGAGAGAAGCCCGGAGGGGGCCGAATAGTGCCCTGAGGGGGCCTAGGAGGACCCTGAGAGGGTCGAGTGAAGCCCTGGGTGGGCTGTGAAAGGCCCTGACGGGGCATCCGTTGGTAAAGAGCCGGGAATGAGCGGTCATTGACCGGCGGTGGAGCTTGCCTACTGGGGCGAGGATGAGGTGCGCAAGGGCAGCCTCTGTAGTTAGCCGGGTGGCCCGTTTGTTTACACAGGACACACGCGGGTGGGGATTCGGCGTCTTTGGGCCGAGGACACTCTTTAGTGTTGTGGGGTTCAAGGCACTTAACGCACCTGGGTGGGGCGGAGCAGTTGGCCGCCGCATGACCATATAGCTGGCAGCGGTGGCACTGCGCCGGGAACCCGCGCCTATGTGGAGGCTCAACCCTCACTCTCGACAGGCCGCACACTGTGCGTACCTGCCGGAAGATGGCTTTCGCCTCCGGCACGTTGGTTAAAATTACTAGGGCAAGAGAGAACCTCTGGCCTGTTCTACTGTGCATTTTGTGCACGGCTTCTACGGGGAAACCTTGGGACTTAAGGTCCTCAAGGATTTCTTCGTTTGAAAATTCGAAGGGGACGCCGCGGATGACGGCCCTGACTTTGCGCTCTTCCGGAAGAGCGTATGTATGATAAGAAACTCGTTCGGCTGTGAATAGCCTGGTGAGTCGCCGGAAGTCGTCGATTGATTGGGGGATGATCTTAATAGCCTCCCCGAGGTTGATGGCGTGGTCATATTTTATGCCTGCGTTGTAGCAGGTTTTGGAGAGTTCTGTGAATTTAGCCTTGTCTCTTAGGAAGACAGGGGGCGGGACTTGCTTCTTGGCAAGGACTGGAGCACAGCGAGAGGCTGGCTTGGTCGGAGCGGGAATGTCTAGTGACATAAGTGGGGCTGAGGCAGCGGCGGGGGCTGCGGGGGCAGAGGCGGCAGCGGGAGCTGCGGAGGTTGAAGGAGCGGCAGGGGCCGCCGAGACAGGGAGGGTGCGGTTTTTAGCGGCGCGTTTACCGTTGCGCTTGGAGTTCACCGTGGTGAACGAAGAATCCCCGGTTCCGTCGGAGTCACAGGACTCCGATGAGCCGGTGCCAGAATTGGTGGCGGGCCTCTTCCGGGAGGCCGATGCAGAGGACTCGGAGCATGCGTACTCCATTTCTAATGGGGCGAAAGAGTTCTTTGTCTCTAGGTAGGCCGCAAGTACGGGCGGCGGTTGGAGTGCCTGACGGGCAGGGGGAGTAACATGGGCGGCGATGGCGGCAAGGGCCGTCTCATCGAGGTTTAGGCCCAGACCAAGAGTTTGGTTTAGGGCGGCGACGAGGGACTTAATTTGGGTAATTGTGGACATGTTGAGGGCAGTAGTTTTACGAAACGTATTTGATACGGAAGGGGCTAGTGGGTGCTGTTCTGAAAAGAACAGAGACGAGTACCTAAACAGTAAGGGCGGGATCACCGTTCTGAGAAGAACGGGACGTTATTAATTCTAGGAGTAAGTGCCCCTGCTCTCAAAAGAGCAGGGCCTTGCTCTGAAAAGAGCAAGTAACTCCCTAGAAACAGTATATACACGTACACGTTATACAAATAAATAACGAAAACAAAATTAGAAATAGTTAACAAAAGAATTAACAATAAAAATAACAATAACAAGCAAGACCAACAGTCAAACCGCCCCGCCCGGAGACAGGGAGGTAATAACTGGAGTTAGCGTAAAATGACTCACCAAGGCGTCGACGCTGTAAGCGCGAGCAGGACAGCGGAGGCGCGAGAGCGAGAGAGCACTACCGTACGGGGACGGATGCGCGGACTACCTGGACACGACCGCTCGAGAGCGGTGCCACAGGCGGAATGATGTAACTTTTTTTATTCATTAATCCAATAAGTAGAGGTGAAAGCAATTGAGCACACAGTCATTTCGCGAGGTTTAGAACAATTAACTGATAAACTGTAATTTTTTTACGTGCTAATTGTAAACAATTTTATGGTTCTTATTAAAACAGAAAAAATCAAATCTCGATTTTTAGGGTGAAATATCGATTCAATTCGATCTTTTTGGAACAAGAAATACAATACAAAGGTACAGGTACCTTGTTAGATAGTGGCAGCTACGGCAAATATACTATAGGTACTTTGAGGCAATATAGGGGGAAGGCCTGTGTTTAGCAGTGGACTTAAAATAGGCTGTAACGGTAAGTGTTTATTGTAATAGTGATAAGATAAATGTAATAGTAGGGGGAAAAAAGATGGAACATTTATTTTGTTTTATCTTGGCGAAACGCGGGTGCTCCGTGCGATGTTTAGGTTTAGGCGTTGCCAAGGTGAGCGATATTTGCTTAAATAAATAAAAATTCAATCATAGGTATATACTTTATTATCATCTTTAACCAATGCCATTTTTATCGAAAACAACATAATATTCACGATGTATCGGAATTATAACATAAAATGTAATTTTCGCACATTGGACTTTGTGATGATTTATAGTGATAACTCACACTTTATATTTCTTTTTGTAAATCGCTTAGTGGTTTTTCAGTTCCTTCTGACTACTTTATTTCATACGTTCGTATGAAATACTACGTATAATGAAATGTATAAAATTGTTACGAGACAAAATATAAGCAAATAAATTTTGAAAACTGTGTAATTGCTTACCTTTTATATAAAAAACTAATCAACAAGGTTTCTTTTGTACCTACTTAATTTTTTTTAAATTGAAGTTGCCTCTTGCACTTACGCGGTGAAGGAAATGGACTTAAGTATATGAAGTAAGCGGGACAGTAATGGCGCAAACTCGTTACTTGAAGTAAATTCTCAATACAATATTTTTTTTTGCGAAACTAATTCTAACAACATTTTTAGAATTTTAGTTATATAATTCTTATAAATAACATAGTAAAAAAGATTAGTTCTGAGCATTCTCATCTATTGCTCTGAGTAAACCATATATTCTTTGGTTCTGAGGGGTCCCTTCTAAATATTACTATACTTTGGTGGGGTCTATAAAATTATCACGGGGGAGGCCGATGTGAACCGGCGGGAATTTACAAATTAAAACCATTTCATTGTATTCGCGGTTTCAATATTTTCGTTTCGTCAATGGTCACGAAGCGACATTACCACTTACAAAAATTTAAAAATAGCCGCAGCACATTTGTACGCAATGAGGTCACGGTCAACACTGTCTGCTGTTGGCTGGCCAGGCGGACGTAAGGAGGACCTAACGGTGTAACGGCTATCGGAAAGGAAATGCGCGGAAAGACGCGCGACAAGGTACCTAAATTTTGTAACCGAGTGACCCTTACGAATGTGTGCAGACGTAGTAAAGCAGTAGGCGTTAAATATTTATGAATGATAATCAGTTGAAATAATGCATTACAACACATTCTGAATTTAAAAGGTAAAAAGGACAGAATGTTTGAGATTTTCTTAGTTAAATTACTTTCAACATTCGGCTATAATACTTATTTTGAACCTTCTCTGCAAATTTGGCCCCATATTGCACAATAGCTTTGTACACATAAGGTTCGGAAGGTCGACCTTTATAACAGCCTGTATAAATTTACCCGATACATACACATTGAAAAAATGTTAGGGAGGCATTTATTAGATAAGGATTAGGTATAATTTACAAGTGTATTCTACCGTGTAGAATAAGCTACCAGCAGCTGTCAACGTTTGCTGATCTTGGGAGGCTGGCCTGTAAGAGAGTGCGTAGTTTGTTGCTGTTTTGGTGTAGTTTTGTGATTTCGGTAACTGAACGTTTCAGGGGGTGAAATCTCAATACAGTACGTTATTTATCTATTAAATATAATCCCAAACCGCCACACTTAGTATTGAGGTTCTCTATGTTAAATTATTATACTGTAAATTAATATCTTTAAATTTGGAGTGTTAGTTTTTGTGATATTAACAAAATATTCATCCATTTATGAACATGCTCCACTAAAAATCATTTGACCAATTTCCCAATTATAATATTAGACTAAGAAATGTTATGTAAGCTTTATTGTTGTAATATAAAGACCTTTTATTTTTATTCTTTAATACCTTTCGAATACTTTAAGCGTGTTTTTAATCATTTTAATGAATTTTTATAACAAATATCAAGCCTTCACTCTGCCACACCAGATGCACCATACTTGTAAGCAGGAGCCACTTGTGAAGACTGGTTCGCTATGTACTGATAATCCCCAAATTTTAATCTCCTTTTTAACCAACTTCAAATAAGAGGTAGTTCTCTATTCAAGTGTATGTTACGAGATGTCTTCGCGGGTTGTGAACCAATTTTGATGATTCTTTTTATTAAATGGGTTATACAAGGGTGGTTTCATACTAATTTGAAAAAAAAAATTCAACTGTAAAGGTAGCAAATAAAAAATTTCTTTTTAGCTATTTGAAGTCGGTTTTTACTTTTTGTTAAAAGTGATAATTATATTATTTAGTTATCGATTGATTACTGATGGGAATATTATATATGGAAATGTTACTTTGTTTTTACTATTACAATATTAATTGTAAAAGAAATGACATAAAAAGTGGAATGCGGAGTTTCCTTTGCCATTTCTTCATCGGAAAGAGGAACATCATTGTAAAACGATAGTTGTAGATTTAGAAAAAAATTAACGTTTAACAAAAGACATTTCAATGTCTTACGTCGAAGAAATAAATATATCTCATTTCATTGCATACTATAAGCACTATAAGAAATAAATGTATAATTATAATAAAAACTATATTTGTTTTCTATTATAATAAAATTTTATACAGATGGGTACAATCGTTAAACACTTTTGCTTTTTTGCAAACGTCTTGCTTGTGTTGAATTGAATCCGCATTCTCTGCACATGAGCTGCCATTATCACTCATTAACTTCCGCTGATCCAGTTGATGTGCCACTTGAACTCTTTTACTGAAAATAAAGTCTTTAATCATTTTCCTTGTTAATAAATTAAAATTCGCTTACTCAGCGTGGCCGTTATGTACAAATTATTTAAGAATCTTTTACATTTAGGGGAATAAAGGCGGCGGGGATTCGTAATAAAGAAGAAATTATGAGTAGTTTTTTTTTTAGTAGAACGTAAAATCGTGAAATAACAGAATCACATCACAAACATTATATGAAAAAAATTGCCTGTCACGCTGGGTAGGTCAGGTAATGAGTTCAGATTTCTTATGTTCATTTGTCGTCATTTGACCCTTAAAACATTGGCCGTCTATCAGGAGGATACTCCGCTTGTAGATGAGGTTGGCATTCGGAGAACGAGACATATTATTATTTCATTAATTATTTCTACAAAAGTGCCTATATCATTGCTTCCCTTAAGAGTCGCGACGTGACTGATGGCGGAATAAGTATCTCAAAACTGTAAGTGTATAATCTTGACAGGAAGGTAACTCTAAATCGACGTGTGATGCTTGACGTGCTCAGCACAGCGGAACACTATGAAATACTGTACTGTCGGCACATCGCCCTCAACTTTACAAGACGCAGGTTCGGCTTCACATGGAAAACTGTTCCCATCTTCGACTCCCTAGTGCCAACTCCTTCCATTTGATTTCCAGCGGAGAGCGGTTCAAATTGTTGGCGACCGAGCTCTTTCTGATCGGCTTGACTCACTGGCACTGCGAAGAGATGTTGCATCTCACTGTGTATTTCATCGCATGTACCACGGGGAGTGTTCTAAGGAATTTTTTGGACAAATTCCAGTCGCCCAATTTCACGGAATATTGGCGGTCCACCACTGAGCGATTTACAAGAAGTTTTCTTCTTCGCACAACTTGCTTGTGGAATCAACTACCACCAGCGATTTTTCCGACAAATACAACTTAGGGACTTGCAAGAAAAGAGCCTACTCTTGTTAAAAGGCTGGCAACACACCTGCGATTCTCGTGGTATTGCAGTTGTTCGTGGGCTGCGGTCAACACTGACCATCAAGTGAGCCACAAGCTCGTTTTCCCTTTTTTCTATAAAAACGGCAAAAGCAGCTTAAAGAAGCGAACATTTGCAGGTTGCTGACGACAGTTACACTAACGACAAGTGAAAACAGTTTCCAGAAATATATGACGAAATTAATAATGACAAGATATTAAGTGGGCTTATAAACATTAAACTCTACTAAGATTTTTATACGTGGTAGATCCATGCTGCAACTATACTAGTAGCATAGTTGTAGCACAAATGGGTCGGCTCGACCGGGGAAGGACCACGCTTTCAGAAAATACCAGCGTAAAATGGGAGCTTGATACTGCTGTGTTTCGTATGGTGAGTGTAGAGAACCGGATACTCATTTTACTGGAAAAGAGACATTTCATGTTAGTCCTCGAGTGACGACGCATCTGCGTTTTGATTCTTTATTGAGGATAAATGTAGATGTCTATGGGTTAGCACTTATTTACCATCAGGTGCACTGTGTGCTCGTTTGTCACCCTATCCTATAAAAACAGATCCATATATAAGTCCATCTGGGCCTCTGGGCCACCAGTTCCTCAACTATTTCTGATAAAATAGGAGTGCGTGTGTTCCGGTCTCAAGGGTTTAGAGAGCCATTATAATTACAAGCTTTGGGGCATTCAATTTAAATCCTCGGGATGACATCGCATCTGTAGTTTTATTTGTATAGTGTTATAGTGTCCCTGGACTGCAGTTGCCACTATTTATATCGTCAAGTGACATATATATAATAAATGACAAATAAAACGTATAAGCCCAAATTAACAAAGTAAATAACTACAGTTAGTAACTTTACCGATAGATTTCTAAATTTATTCCTCCGTTTGAATTCATGATTCCCAATTTTTTCAACACACAAAATATTATACAAGCTTCGTCGGATTCTTGAAATTCCACACGTTTTCCTTTTGGATACATTTCATTAAGACATTGGTCTGCGACTATATCAGATGTCTTGTCATGTGCGTACATAACGGATATACGAGCATTCGCGCTTGTTAATAGAAGTAAGATTATTACGATCCTTGCTGAAAATTAAGTGAAAGTAATTATTTTGCTCATCTTACGGAGATATGGATCTAAATTTCAGATATCTAAATATAGCTACAAATTGCAGTGGTCTCGTATTCATCTCCTTCCGCTGCAAACTAGGCGCTATATAAATGACCAGGTTTTACTAAGTAAAATTAATCAAGATCGTTTAAACTGTCGTGATTTATTAAGAACGTTACATATCGCTATACCTTCTCATTCACGTGCTTTATAACAATCCATTAAAAGTATCTTTATGTAGATAAAATTACAGACGAAACTCATTCTTTATAAGAGCATGTAATTACATTTAACAGATTTTCTAAGATCTTTTTTGTACTAGTGGTACTACTAATTGTGAATTAATAACATTTAAGTTCAGTAACAATATATACTTGAATTCTTAAATCTAATCAACATCAACGTAACTTATATTAAGAGTATTTATATATATATATATATATATATATATATATATATATATATATATATATTGTATATATGTATATATTTGCCTTTTAAAAACTTTTAATAGTCTTACATTGTGACTTACATATGTATGTACCATATAGTGTTAATTTATAGCTATTAGATTTCCTGTAATAAGTAAATATAATAAAAATAATGGTGAATTTACACAATATACATTTTAACAGGTAAAAACAACTCTAGTAGTCAATACTTATAACTTATAAATTTAATGTGAACTTTACTTAAGTTCTTGTGATTGAGATAAAATAGTTAATAAATTATGGTCAGCGAATGCTCTGAGTAGACTTATATGGCTTCAACAGAATATTTGCGCTACGGTAACTCTTTTACTGTAGTGTTGTATCCAAAATGAAAATTGTTTTTTTATATTATTATTATATTAAGATTTTTTTGTAAAAATTATTGAAGCAATGAATAAACCCATATTTACCTTCTCCCTGTTTTATAATATTTATTTGAAAAATACTTGTTAATACCTTATATCATGCTATACAAGAATACTGTTAGCTAATTTTATACAATAAGCCAATTCATACATTGAGTGAAGTGTATGTCTGTCAGTATGACTGACATAACATGTTGTAAGGGACTTAAATCGATAAAGTGATATTTACTGCTATTTATTTTAATAAAAACAAAATGTCAATCGAAATGCGACATAATTTATGATGAATAAAAATTATTAATAATATTATATACAATTTAATAAACTTATAACACATAATAAATATTTTGATTACACGGTGCTGAAAGTTCAAAGATTGGTTGTTCGGCTTAAGTTTCATATTAATAGGCTGTCAGCAACATTAAATATTTTAATTATAATATAAAGCGCTGATTCAAGTCTAGGCTAGCGGAAAGGACGTTATCGCAAGAAAACCACAACCGATATGAAAAAAAAAATATTAGAAATACGCAGTCACCAAGTCCACATTGGGGCAGCCAGGGACAGCAGAGCAATAGAAATACTTTATAAGCGCCTTCTACGGAGTACGTGAGCCTTGCAATGATATTAATAAGCTATAACCTAACTAAGAACTTTTTTATTAAAGAAGTTTATAAGTTGTTGACGAGTATGTTTACCTGGGACAAATAGTCCGACTAGGTAAGTCCAACTTCGACCGAGAGGTCAATCAACGGATTCAACTCAGCTGGGCAGCGTTCGGGAAATTACGACACATCTTCTCGTCAAAACTTGAAAACGAGACTGTACAACCAGTGCGTGTTGCCAGTGATAACTTATGGAACTGAGACGTGGTCCTTCACTGCTGGCCGTATGAGAAAGCTCAGGGTCGCTCAGCGAGCTATGGAGAGGGTTATGCTCGGGGTTTCTCTGCGTGATAAACTTAGAAATGAGGATATCCGCAGTAGAACCAGAGTGACCGACATAGCCCAACGGATTAGCAAGCTAAAGTAGCAATGGGCCGGCCATATAGCTCGAAAAACCAACAACCGATATGGAAAAAAGGTTCTCGAGTGGCAGTCTCGTGCTCAAGGCGGTAGGCGAAGTGTAGGTCAACCTACCACTAGATGGAGTGACGACCTGGTAAGACATGTAGGCAGTCGATGGGTGCAAGTGGCTCAGGACCGTGTTTTGTGGCATTCCTTGGGGGAGACCTATGTTCAGCAGTGGGCTTGTGAAGGGTTGTAATGATGATGATAATGAAAGTTAAAAAGTTATAGCCTATATACGTCTCGCATTGGGAACAGCCCTTTTCTCACTTCTGAGAGGGTTTTTGTGGCAAGGAAGTGTATGCTGCGCTGCCCGAATGCGTGTTGGTGTACTTCACATGTTCATTCGTCACGTTAGAAATATTTTTTTAATTTTTCGACATGCAGGTTTCCTCACGAAATTGTCTTCACCGCCGAGCACGTGGTAAATCAGCACTTAAAATTTCAATCAGCAATTTAATTGGTGCCGCGCGGGGATCGGGTTGCTCGGGTTACTTCATAGAATCATTTTATATTAACTCCTTTATAACCCTGTTGTTTTCTGCCAGCACGCACGAATCGGTTAGCTCCACGTGGAAGGAACCATGATCCCACAGAATATAAGCATGAAATGACGGAATAATGCTGCTATGGCGAATGACGAGAATGGGATTTTTTTTGATGACGTAACATTCTATTGTGTCCCCAGTGTAACGCATCTGCATTTTTTACTTACATGAGAATGGATGTAGGTGTTTATGAACCACAGCAAAATTGACCATCAAATGGACTTGTGTTTTTTTTATTATTATTACATCTAATAAAAAATCTAAATTTAATGCTGCAGAAAAAGTGCAAATAAATTAAGTTCTCTTTTCTTAAATATTATGAAAGAATTAAGTTAAGCCGATATTTTGATGATCACCAAAAATGAGCCTAGATGTGTTACTTCAGCTTTCTCATATATTATATTATTCTTATATTCTAACAAAATAAGGAAGCCTTTTGCCTTATTTTACAAATTTTATAAATTATTTCTGTTTTATTATAAGAATGCGGAAAATTGTTTTACAGAGTAATCTTTTTAAATTTGTACTTATATAAAATTATATCAGATGCTTTGGTTGTTAATATTAATTGTACATTGAAAGAAGATATTAAAATGAAAAGTTGAAAGATACAAGTATTTCGTCTTGAACTTTGGGTCACAACAAAATTCCTCTGCGAATCCAGCAAGCTTTATTCTCAAATATTTGATACACGATGATTTAATATGATTATTTTTTGAAAACTGCAGGATAATGTCTTTGTACCATTTAGAACCTGTCAGCGTTGTCTTTTTTTATAGGAGAAAGGCTACAAAGGAGCCACAGTTCACCTAATGGTAAGCGGTTGCTGTGGCCCATAGAAATTTACATCTATCCTCAATTAAGAATCAAAATATAGATGAATTCACAACTCAAAGTTCTAAGGTGGAAAACCTCTTTCCATGTAAGAAGAGCCATTGGTTCCTACATTCACCATACAAAACCCAGCAGCACTAAGCTGCTATTTTATGCTCGTATTCTGTGAGAGCGTGGTCCACGGTCAAGCCGACCAATTCGTGCTAAAACTATAACATAGCTACAGCATGGCTCTACTACTTATAAGTGTGTTATAGTCAGATATTGGATTTACTTTATGGATACCTAATATAGCGCCTCCGTCTCCGTTATATGACTATTATGTGAAAAGTTTGCAGTGGGCACACTTTTCACATAATAGTCATTCAGCTTCTAAATTAGTTCATTTAAAAAATAATTTTCTATTATTTTTAATAATTCGAATTATCTTCATAAGTCTTTGAAATAAAAAAAAAACTGAAAAAATTACAGTTTCATTTTGTCTTACTGCCTCTACCACCTTCTGAATAATAGATGAGTTAGGGACGTTTTTAGGTAGGTATTAATGAACCTAGAAAGTTATCTTTAAATTTAAATTCAGTTAAGTAATTTATCTTTCTTTTCCTTTAACTCCTCCACTGATTCCTTCTATAATTTAAAATTTATATTTGTTATTATTTAATCACTACTTTTAAAAATAACGTACACTATATAACGTCCCATCATAGAACATAAGGTTCCTTTTATTCCTGATAGAGTTATTCTTTTAATTTTAGTTTTAATTGTTGAGTGTTATTTTCATAAAATTTAATGGACTTTTCGTAACCTACCACTAGAAATAAATTATTTTTGTAAAGTGAACTTTTAATTATTATAAATTATCTTATTGTTAAGTTCAATAAGGGATAGAACAGTAAAAATATTATTAAAAATCTTAAAAAAGTTTCATTTAAAATAAATTAATCGACGACAGTATTCATCTTAAAACTAGTCTTCCACATCTTTATATGAAATAACATATAACTGTGTACAGTCATTAAAAACTTTCGCTTTTTTACAAACATCGTGATCCAAATTCATTCCATTAATATTCTGAGCACATGTTTCGCCAACGTCCGATATCAAAATCCTCGGATCATAGCGATGAAAAGCTTGAACCCTTTTATAATAGTTCCTTATGTTAATGACACCATCGTTTGACATAATGCCGAATTTTCTGAGAACACAATGTATAATGCATGGGATGTCATTTCTGTCGATACGTAACGGATACTTGTATAAATTCTTTGGATACATTTCCATCAGGCAGTCGTTGGTGATCACATCACTTCTCTTATCTCGAGCATACAGTATTGATAAAGATGGTTCCGTATCCAGACTTTGTGAAAAGAATTTATTTTTGTAACAGTTGACACTTAAAACTAAATAGCATAGTGACGTGAAGATTAGTAATGCTGAAAATTATAATAAGATTAAAATCGATTTACCTAAGTTTTCCGTGTAGATATTCAACATTCAAAAAAAAAAGAAACAAGTAAACAATTATTAAATGATAAGAAAATTATTAATAAAAAACAAGACTGCAGCGATAAAACAAATAAAATATATAAGTTAACAAGTTACAGCCTATATACGACCCACTGCAGGGCGCGGACCTCCTTACATTTCTGAGTATCTATCATCTATTGTAATTCTCATATATAATGCGTACATGTGAAAATAGATAGGGTCAAACATTAATTAATTTCTATTGGTTCCGGAAATCCTTTGAAACTGAACAAATAACCTTTCTAAAATAGAATGTTCATTTATGTGTTTTAGACTTCATTAGACGACACTTTGAAGATAATTCCTATATATAAATGAAACGAATTAATTATATGTTTTAAATTCAATTTTATGTCTTAAATCAATTTCAGCGGTCGGCTTCGGTGCTCAGAAGTTTAGCACTAGCTGGTAGCCGCTGCGTTGCAGTCGCAGACCTAATTGTGGAAATATCGTTTTAAATTTGGCAGAGTTATATTGTTAATTTGGGAATGATAATACATTCATTGATGTTGAATTATATATTATAATTTACAAATAAATTTGTCGGTACGATAGGCGCGCCACCTAAGTAAGTGAATTGCACTATGCCTGTTACTTTCGCGCAAGTGCAGGCAATAAGTTAACAAAGTTTTAGCGCAATGTGATGAACAGTATGGTAATAACAAATATAAATTTTTATATATTAGTTTTAGGCAAGCCTAACCTAAGCAACTTTTTAACTAATAAATATTCATAATAATACTTACATTGCATTGCTCTCTGTGTAATTACTTCACAATTTCATTTAAAAAAGCATAAAACTGCCCATAGTCACAAGCCTCTAATCATATTCAACTGCTTGTATTGTTGACTTTAGGCAATACCTTGGCGATATTTGTTTTCGCAATTCCACACAAAATGTTTTATATAGTCGAGGGTTTTCTCCAAACAATTGAGTATTGTTCGCGTGCAAATTCTGATAAAACGGAAATAACGTTCCTTAATAGAACAAAGTAATCAACTTCGCACAGGTGCTGGGTTTCGTAATAAAGTCATAATATAGCTTTTTATTTTTTGCTATGGGATTTTTATATACATTTTACTTTAAATTTACAAAAGTAAAAATGTGAATAGTTTCCATTAAATAACGATCTTAATATAATACTTATTAAAAATATTTTAATTATATACAATATTAAAAACTATAATAATAAAAAAAAAAACTAAAACTAGAAACTCAATTATCATACAGTCCTACTCCCCGCGGTATCGTGCCAAGAACGCTAATAAATAATTTTACCACCTGGTTCGCATCTGATCTGTTTGACGGCTCCGTGACGCAGTGGTTTAGCAATTGAGTTGCAGCGCTAAGGGCCGCGAATTCGAATCCCGCACGGATCAAGTATTTGTATGGCCTACAAATCATTGTTCCGGGTCTGGATGTTTATCCTTGTACAATTTATGTTTGTAAACCACGTTACAGGAGAAAATTCTAGCGTGGAGGTTACGTTTTTTAGAAAAAAAAAAAACAAGACAGACCTAGAAAATACCTTTTCACTAAAAACAAAAAGTACTAATAAGAAACCCTGCGGTATTTGAAGTATTTATTCTTAAATTAACAGTTTGATAACATTTCTCATTCGTCGGGGATACAACTCTATGGTAGTAGTCATTAATATTATTTTCACCATAAATCTTACTAGATTCTGTTGTAGATGCGTAATCATTACCCTCATAATAAATTTCGGAATATGCATTGCAAAATTTCAAACGATAATTTATTATGAAAGTAACTAAGATAAACAGTGTTAGCTGTTTCTATATTGGTGTAAACTCAAATCCTTCTTGAGATAAATATTTCAAGAGTATGTTTCCTAGTTTAGACATAAGTAAGGTCAATTTAGTCCACACGTAACATATCCATACATCTGCGCTTTAAGCGGGACAGTCCCGCTTTTAAGTTATATGTCCTGTTATCTCCAAATACATAAAAATAATTTTTAAAATGTATTTAAGGCAACAAACAGTCATGTATAAAGATAGTAACATGGATAAATATTAATATAACTAAAGACCTATAGTGCCTTTAACTAATCTTTTACAATATTTTGAGCTTTTAGGATTAAGGACATTATAATTTAATTTATTTATTAATACACTAAGTTCTAAGATAAGGTAACTAGTTAACATTTGGTGTCCAATTAAGGAAAATAGAGAAGAAAAACCTATTTTAATAATCTGATTATTATAACACTAACAGATTCTATTACCGAATTGAGTGCTGCATCATTTTCATTAATGGGTAGCTAGATTATTCACAAGCCAAACATTGAAAGAGAGCTGATTTAAACTTTGATACTGATGTATTAAATAAATCAATATCTGTGAATTTTTTTATTGTAGACGTTATGTTTGGTGTGTTTGGTATTGGTAGAAACGAGTATAACATTTGAGCGGTTACTATCTTTTCTAGGATTTTGCCAAAGATACAAAGTTTTGATATGGGCCTGTATTCGTCTATACATTCACTTCTCTTATTTTTTGAAATGGGGGTTACTAAAGACTCTTTCCATAAACTGGGAAATGCCCCAGTTTGGAGAGAGAAACGAAATATGATTGTAATGGAGTTCTTTGGCAAATTCGGATATGAGAAGAGGATGGATCCCGTCGGGCCCTGCACCTTTATGATTATTTACTTGTTTCAGTTCTTTGATAACATTATCGTGGTAGATGTTAATAGAGTGTATGTATACGGCTGAACTGCCTGAGTAAGAAATTGTATGATCAGAACTTTGACGGGTAGAAGGGATGAAGACTGAATGAAAATAATCATTAAAAGCCTCGCATATCTCACCGCCTGTGGAAATAATTTTACCTTTATATATCATTTTTTCAGGAATGCAACTAGAAGCTTTTTTTGACTTTACGAAAGACCAAAATAACTTTGGACTGGCTTTGATATTATCCTCAGAAAGTTCAATGAATTTTTTATAACATTCTGCCTTCATCCTCTTAAACCTGTTCCGAAAAAAAAATGTCAGACAATGACAAACAAAACCATAGGAGTAGTAACTCATGTTGCCACCGACACCATTTTGAGTTCGCGTGTATCAGTTTTACAAGCGTGGCTTGACTAAAAGTTATGTTCGCATATCTAAAATTTACTTTTTAATTCTAAATGTTATAAACAATAAATTGTTTACAAGCAGTTATTTCTAAATGATATTTATTTCCTCATGAAATATATAAAAAGCCGGATTAAATGATTCGTTTCAATGTTTACTTTTGATCATTAAACAGTATAATATGAGTATAATTAAAATATAAAGGCGCCCACCCTGAAAGATAAAATAAATGGCCCCGTTATCCATACATCAAAAAATATAAAAACAGTTTTTCATCAACTGGTGTAATAACAACTTTCAGATATTACCCCAAGTTGTCTTTTATGAGACTCACGGAACGAGATAATAGTTTTACTACTTTTTTTATAGAAGAGGAGGAAAACAGACATACGTCCCGCCCACGGTTTTGCTGGTATGTTACCGGCTTTTTTAAAAAGTAAAGCTGGCCTTTACTACCGTTGCTGATAACGCACCAGCGAAACCGTGAGCATTTTAAAAGAGTAGACACTTTTCTTTAATGTCCTTAAGTCATTAAGTCATAGCGGTCCGGATAAATTGATGGTGGTATCGATTGCACAAAGAAGTCGTGCGAGTAATAAAATTTCTTGCAAATCACTCAGTGATGGTCCGTTAAGTATTCAGATGATGTGGATGGTATCACGAAATTGGTTGCGATGTGTGATGGTGAAATTGGGTCACTAGAATAAGTCAGAACAATTCCTTACAAATACTTCCCGTGGTATAAGTGAAATAAAGTGCAAATGGATGCAACATCTCTTCGGATACCCATGTTCTTCAACTTTCAGTGTTTCCAAACAACTGTCCATAAAGAGTTTGAATAGCCACAGTGAAGCTACACGACCTTGTCTGACACCTTTATGGATGCCAAAGCAGTCTGAATAGGCTCCGTTGATCATGATGCAAACACTAGAATCCTTATAAAGATATTTAAATGCCTGTAATAACTCAGCGCTCAACCCCAATGAGTCCAGTGTTTACCTTTTTTTTTTTTTTTTTTTTTTTTTTGCGCCCGAAGCAATTGGAAAAGGGCTACCACTGAGGGAGGCGGAAAATGCATTATGCATACCACGACAGCCGGTCTGTCCTGGTTATGTGGGACTCACTGCCTACCGGGGGACCTAAGTGATACCCACTAAAAACCGCCTTTGGGGACTGGCAACTAGCTCTATTAAAGCTGCATATGCCGTATCTAAAGCGACCCTCTTTTGGGAAAAGAGGGCGCAGACGGCTAAGTGCCGTTTAGGGACTGCCTACGAAGGCATATTATTAATTTTAACTAATTTTTAATTTAATTAGGATTGGCCTGAGCCGCCAGGAGGCAGTTCAGGTCGTTTGACAACTTATTTGGCGGGTCCGAGAGAGTGTTTCTCGGCCTGCGGACGCTATAGCGAGAAGGGAGTGGGGCGGTATAAGTAACTGCCTCACGAATAAGTGTGTTAGTATGCGACTCTGATACTTTAAAGAAGTTTTCAGAGAATTTTTTAAGACATTGCTGGATTGTTGGGATTTCTAAATCCCGGTGAAGGTCGGCATTACGGACGTACCAAGGTGCGTTCGTAGCTCGACGACAGAAGAGGTTTTGAACTACTTGGAGTTCGTTAATAATTTTATCGTTAGCGTGTGCAAAAATAGGAGCCGAGTAAGTCATAACCGGTCGTATACAAACCTTATAGAGGGTTCGCTTATTTCGCAATGACATTTTGCTATGTCTGCCTAACATACTGTTAAGCCGACCTAAATAGAAACGTGCTAGACGCGTTACTCTTTTGACATGAGACTCAAAAGTAAGCCTATAGTCAAGGGTGACGCCTAAATATTTTGCTGACATGTGCCATGGGACAGGGGTCCCTAGCATTCGTATAGGTGGAGTATTTTTCTTGTTTTTATTACGGCGTCTTTTAATATCGAATTGAACTGCGGAGCTCTTCTCCGGGTTCACATCGATACGCCATTTTTGGAACCAGTCTCCTAGGTCATCGACTGACTTTTGGATCTTGTTCCTTGCTGAAGATATTCTAGGACTTTTGAAGTATAGTGCAGTGTCATCTGCGAAGAGTGAGAGCTGTACACCATTCGACGGGATAGGAATGTCGTTGGTGTACAAGATGTACAGGAGGGGAGCTAGTACTGATCCTTGAGGAACACCAGCTTTAATGGGGCGCTGAGAGGATAACGTGCCTTCGTGTCTAAAACGAAAGGTACGATGTTGTAAATAAGAGGCTACGAGACGTACTAGACGATCGGAGAGTCCTATCCTATATAATTTGAAAATAAGGCCTTCATGCCAGACTCGGTCGAAGGCTTTGGCAATGTCGAAAAAGACCGCGATTGTCTTTAGTCGACGTGGATAAAAACCGCTGAGGATATATTCCACAATGCGGTGTACCTGTTGTGGACACGAGTGTTTTGCGCGGAAACCAAATTGGTGTGGGATGACAACGGGGTCACCGTCTGTGGGAAACAGATGGCGCCTCATTCGATTTTGAATGACTCTTTCAAAGAGTTTGCCCATGGCCTTTAGGAGGCTAATGGGACGATGACTGGAGGGGAGGTTAAGAGGCTTGCCTGGCTTGGGAATACCAATGACAATTGCCTCTTTCCAAGAAGTGGGAAAGTAACTAAGATTAAAACAGGCGTTAAAGATAATAGCTAAGAGGGTTAACACCTGCTCTGGAAAGTATTTAAGGGCTTGGTTGGATATGCCATCCGCGCCCGGAGATTTTTTGGGCTTAAGTCCTTTGATGAGGGACGAGATCTCATCATTGGACACAGTGATAGGGTCAGAGGTTGTGGGGGGTGAGTTCCGGCGGCGGACCTCATCCTCCACTTCCTGAATATGTGAGGGGTCGACAGGTTGAGAGCTAGGAGAGCATTGTGCGGCAATGCTGTCTGCAAAGCACTCAGCCTTCTCGTCGTCCTCGAAGGCAACCGTACCGTCGGGGCGGGAGAGAGGGGGAGTGTGAGTTGTAGCGTCTATACGGAGGGCTCTAGCCATCTGATAGTACGCTGTATGTGAGGGAGATATATTCTCCATGAGTTCACTCCTTTGGAGCTCTCGAAATTCATAAAGGTGCGAACGGAGTTTTCGTTGAAGACGATTAGCCGTATGCCTATATTCGGGGGTGGGATATTTAGCTGCTCTCCGGAAAGCAGCTTTTTTAGCTTTTAATATGTTGCTAATATATAGGGGAAGCCCATTAGTATTAGCAACCGGAACGACCCTTTCATTCTCCTTAAGGGAGGATTTAATTAGGGTTGAAAGTGATTCGACCGCGGTGTCGATTTTTACAGGACTGTCTAAGTCTAAGTCCGACGATAGGTAATTAGGGGAGTCCTGCGAGTCCATAGCTTTTGCTAGTGAGTCCTTGAAACCCTTCCAGTTAGTGAAGGTTTTCGTAGTTATAATTGGGGGTGGCTGATGGCCAAGAATAAGAGAGACCGGTCGGTGATCGGATCCTATATCGTCTAGTGTCTCAATAGACCTGAGGTTGAGTGAAACTCCTTTGAGTAACGCAAAATCTAGTACATCTGGGTTATAATCGGTATTATCGGGATAGTGCGTTGCACCGAGCGGGCTGAAAACGGTTAAGTCAAGAGACTGCGTTATATCACGCAGTATCCTACCATTAGTATTAATCGTACGGCATGTCCATTCAGTATGTTTAGAGTTGAAATCTCCAAACATAATGACTGAATTACTTTGAGATAAGATTGCCTCAAAATCATCTTTGAGGGGGAGGTTTTTAGGGGGAATGTAACAGGAGGCTATGACTAAAGACTGATGTCCCGTCATAGATATCCTGCATAACGTAGCTTCCATATTGGTAAGCTGTGGAGTATCAATAAGAGAGCAATGTAGTGTCTTCTTGTAATAAATGGCCGTGCCGCCGCCTCGGCGGTCGTGCCTATCATTACGAAGAAGAGAATAATTTTTAATGGATAAGCCTTTATTGTCTGTGTGTTTAAGATTGGTTTCCTGTAAGAGGAGAAAATCAGCTTCGCGATCTTTAAGGAAGAGCTTAAGCTCTGGGAGATTATTACGCAATCCGCGAATATTAAATGAAATAAGCGATAGCCCTTTGGGCTTGATACGACCGTGACTTTTAGGCAGAGCAGAAGGCTCTGTCATTATAAGCTAAGTTAATTAAGTTAACTTAGCTTACAACGAACGCAATAAATTACTGTGTTCTGCGAGAGCCAAAAGCCGGTCCTGAGGGGATCGGGCGGCGCGCAGTTTACTCGCTAAAACCGAGATTTCGTTAATGTCGATGTTCCTTATCGCGGCGTAAACCGTGTTAAAGTCATCGCCTATTGTCGACTGTTTCTGCTGCGGAGCAGAAAATACCTGTGGCGGTGGATCTACCTTTTTGGGGCCCCAGGCAAAAACTGGAGCCTGCATAGGCTTTGAGAAGCCCGGTGGTGGCCTAAGCGGTGCCTGCGGTGGTCTCGGGGGACCCTGAGGGGGTCGTGCAAAGCCCTGAGACGGCTGAGATGCGCCCTGACGGGGCTTCCTAACATATAAGGCCGGGAATGAACGGTCATTTACCGGCGGTGGTGCCTGTCTTGCTATGCGCGGACGAGGAGCGCACGGGCATCCTCTGTAGCTCGCCGGGTGGCCTGTCTGTTGACACAGGACGCACGCGGGCGGGGATACGGCATCTTTAGGCCGGGGACACTCTTTGGTGATGTGTGGATCTAGGCACTTAACGCACCTGGGTGGGGCGGAGCAATTGGCCGCCGCGTGACCATATAGTTGGCAGCGGTGGCACTGCGCCGGGAAACCGCGCCTATGCGGTGACTCAACCCTAACTCCCGACAAGCCGCACACCGTGCGTACTTGCCGGAAGATGGTTTGCGCCTCCGGAACGTTGGTTAAGATAGCTAAGACTATCGGGTATCTCAACCCGGTCCTACTGTGCATTTTATGAATAGCTTCGACGGGGAATCCTTGTGACTTAAGGTCATCAAGAATCTCCTCGTTGGAGAGTTCGAACGGGACGCCTCGGATGACGGCCTTGACTTTACGCTCTTCCGGAAGAGCGTATGTATGGTACGATACTCGTTCGTTAGTAAAGAGCCTAGTGAGTCTGCGAAAATCATCAATAGATTGGGGAACTATTTTTATCGCTACGCCCATGTTCGTAGCTATGTCATATTTAATTCCAGAGTCGTAGCATACCTTGCTCAGTCTAGTGAACTCGGCCTTGTCTCTCAAAAAGACAGGGGGCGGAACTGGTTTTTTCGCGAGTTGCGGAGCGCAACGTGAAGCCGGCTTCGACGGCGCTGCAATATCTAAGGGGGTCGAGGCAGCGGCGGGGGCTGCGGAGGTAGACGCGGCAGCGGCGGGGGCTGCGGGGGTGGGGGGAGCGGCACGGGCTGCTTCGGCGGGGGGCGAACGGTTTTTCGCGGCGCGCTTCGCTGCGCGCTTAGACGACACCGTGGTGTACGACGATGTATTGGAGTCACCGGTATCATCGGAGTCAGAGGACTCCGATGTCCTGGTGCCGGACTGTTTGGCAGGCCTCTTCCGGGAGGCAGATGTTGATGACGCGGAATCGGAGTGAGAGCACTCCATGTCGATTTCGAGCGGCGCGAACGAATTACGTGACGCGAGGTAGTCCGCTATAACGGGCGGCGGTGCCTGAAGGGCGGGAGGAGCCAGAAGGGCTGTGATGGCTGCTGTAAGAGCTTGCGGGTCATTATGAAACCTATGGGCTATATCGATCAGGGGACCTAATAAATTGTGCAAGGACATTGTCGTTGGGGACTAACTAACAACTAACAAACTAAAAATAAACTAAAAACTATTAGAACTATCGTATGACGTGGGGGATCACCGTTCTCAAAAGAACGGGACGCTCTTATTCCAAGAAACAGACCCCTGTTCTCAAAAGAACAGGGACTTGCTCTGAAAAGAGCAAGTAACGTTTTACAAGAAACAGATACACGGAATATAATAAACAGATATGTAATAAAATATACTAATAAACTTATACACTAGTATCTAGTGTTCTACAATATAAACAAGCGGTCAGCCAACCTCCCCGACCGAGGGCGGGGGGGTGAGAACTGAAAGTTAGCAGGAAAACACTTACCGGACTTCAGCGCTAGGCGCCCACTATCTGAAGAGCGCGAGGCGCGGAGCGGGGGGGCACTAGCGTTGGGACGCTAGGCACGCGAACTACCTGTACACAACCGCTCGGGGGCGGTGCAACAGGCGGAATGTAGTGTTTACCATAAAACAACTATTTATATATAAGATATTAAACAACTATTTATATTCAATAAGCAAAGGAAGTAAATGAATCCAGTATTGTATGTACATGTAAAATGAAAACTATTGTTAAATTATAGAACCAGTGATCACGCTGTTATGCTAACCCCACCACGTTTGCCAAATGTTTAGAAAGAGAGAGAGAGAGAGAGAGAGAGAGAGAGAGAGGGAGAAAGAGAGGGATTGACGAAAGGGAGAGGGTAAGATGCGCGAGATTGTTGCACAAAAAAAATAATAACGGCTTCACTTTTTGTTTTACTACCCTACTATTTTTCATGTAAACTCCAAAAACAAAAGCGTACACATCCCAAATTTTACCTTCAGCTTCTTTCATAATTCTTTCAACCTTAGCATACAGCTTTCTTACAATGCTAAGCGGGCTGATTACGCGATAGTTTTACAGACCTGTTGTGACCCTTTATATTTTTAAAAACTTTAAATTTATAAAAGGAAATGAATCATTTCGTACTGAAGAGAGAAATATAAGTAGTAATAGAAAAGTAAATACGTTACTTATAATACGAGTAAATACAATTTCTAAAATTTTTGTCTTTTCTGTCTGTTTGTTCCAGTTTATCTCCAAAATGGCTTGTTTATGATGGGAGGAGGAGAGAGAGAAGGAGTAACTTAGGTTATTTTTATTCTACCGACTTCAAAAAGGAGGACGTACTCAATTCGACTGTATGTATTTTTATGTGTGTTACTTATTAGCTTTTTTCTGGGTAAACCGATTTCGATTATTATTTTTTTATTTGAAAGCTGGTGCTTCTCACACGATCCCATATAAATAAGATCAAAATCTGACTAATAGTTTTTAAATTATTCTTAATAATTCATATTGTAGTCGGTTGTACAAAATTTTTATTTTTAATTATTTTAGAAAAATAATTGCAATTCCGCGCAAAAAATTGAAATCCTATTTAGGAAATAAGCACCACCACAGACACGTATTTTGTCTCTATATGAGGCTTCCTTAGGAGAGAAACAGACTCGGCGATGGCTAATCGCTAAGTAAGCAAGTCTAGTATACTAAATATATCTCGAAAGCTTACAAGTTGTATCAATTATAACGAAGTAAAAATTTGAATTTAAATTTCGCAAAATATAGATGTTTCTCTCTTGAATATAGCACTCTATGGTAGGATATATTTAAGCAGTGAGTTTTACATTTACATCTCACTCAACCTACACAAGGTTGAGTGAGATGTAAATGTCGATTATAAATCCCTGAACTTGGTCTGCTTTTTTAAATTAAACTTTTAGTAAAAGTTAAAAGCTGATTTCAAAAAAATAAAGAAAATAATAAGATTTTCACTTAATAGCTTCTTACGTAGTTTTTGTGAGAGCCACGCTGTAGCTACATTATGGTTGTAGCACAAATGGGTCGCCTCGACCGGGGTAGGATCACGCTCTCACAGAACACCAGCGTAAAATAGGTGCTTTATGCTGTTGTGTTTTGTAGTGAGCTGTGAGTGTAGAGAACCGGAGACCCTTTTGTGGCGGCGCTGTCGTCGCGCCACAAGCGAAACACATCGAAGCCTAAATCGCGCTAACAAAGTTCCGAAAGTAAAGCAGTATATATAGAATAGCTCCGAACTACCAATACTCAATACTCAATACTCAACATTTATTTGAATTCTATAATTTACAGATTAATAAATTAAATTATCACAATATGGACCCTGTTCGGTATAGCAAATTAAAAAATTTGAACAGAGGAGGACGCAAAGATGTTTTTAATTCATTATTATTATTATAACATTCATTATTATTATTTGATTTGTTATTTTTAGTCCATAATTATTCATATTCATCATTCATTTATTTATAGTATTGCATTTGTCATTCAGGTATTCCTATAAAGTATAATAACATTTATTGATTAGAAACAATTTTAATTGTCTTATAAAAATATTATCATTTGTTTCGTTTTTTAAACAATTTGATAGTTTATTATAGACAGTAATGGACATTGCGTAAGGGCCTGATGAGAAGAGCTTCATTGTAGAGGGTGGTAGTAATAATTTATTTTCATGTCTAAGACTATAAGCCGTATTTTTAGTTTCTCTTTTTACGTATAAATTAGGGTATTTTTGCACAAATTTGCATAATTCCAATATATAAATACAACTTAAGGTAAGTAGTTTAAGTTTCTGAAAATGAGGACGACAACTTTCAGTATTTTTCAAGTTAGACATAATGCAAAATAGCATTTTCTGTAAGATGAAGATGGTGGGTGCATCTGTACTGTTGCCCTACAGGATAATACCATACCTTAGCCACGCCTGTGCATAGGCATTATAAGTAATTAAAGCAGTCTGTTGTCTTTTTTATTTTACTTATTGCTTATACAAAACTAGACAATTTGTTACAAATTTTCTAAATTTGACATTTCCAGTTAATGTGGCTATCTAGAATTAAACCGAGTAGAGTGTGTTTATTTACTGACTCGATTTTTGTATTTTTGTAAGAAAAATTAATTTTAATCGGCTGTTTTTGATAAGGGTAAAAAGGCAAAATTTTTATTCTTTTCTAGTTAATTTCTAGATTATGCTCTTTTATCCATTGGTCAGTATTTTTAAATATTTCTTATAGTATATCATTTATATTATTTACGTTACGACAAGGTGCTAAGATAGAGATATTACCCGCAAACATAACACATGGGTTAACCATAGTTTCACTGAGACTGTTGATATAATATATTAAAAATAATAAACATCCCAATACACTACCTTGGGGTATTGAAGCATTTATAATTATTTTATTTGATCTGACTTTTAATATTTTATTATTATCAAAATATTCTGTTTCTACATATTGTGCTCTATCTTGCAAGTATGATTTGAACCATTCCAAACTAATCCCACGAATACCTATACTATGTTATTCATTAATTAATATGTTATATTGTACCTTATCGTATGCCTTGGTCATATCTAATAGTATTTCTATTCCATATTCTTTATTGTTTAATATCTTTAAAATATCTTGAATATATTTATATACTGCTAGTATGACGGACCGATTTTTACGAAAACTGTTCTGAAATTCACTAAAAATTTTATATTTCTCGCAGAAATTATATACACGTTCGAACATTTCTTTCTCGAAAACTTTTAAGATTGTGGGGAGTAATGCTATGGGGTGATAATTATCTATGTTGGTTTTTGAATTTTTTTATGGATGGGTATTGTTACGGCGTGCAGCTGCCTATTCAATAGTAGGATCCTCCCGGCCCATGAAGGAAGAACCTACAGGCAGATGCAGGTCGGGCCTCCTAAGGCCAAAGTGGAAGGTCTCTAATTACAATAAACAATAAGGGGGAAAGCCAGTTAAAGGGAAGGCACTTACCTGCTTCTGTAGCGGAGACGGTTCACCAGGATCTGCCCGGCTGATGTAAGTGTAGTGAATGTATGTGTTCTTTGTATGAAGCTGTGTGTAAGTGGCCTGGGCTAGATGATACAATTCTGTCCTGGAGAAGGTATCCGCTGGTAGCCCCGGAACTATTCCCTTCTTGAGGCACCCTTTCAGTTTTGTCACGTAATGGTAAAGCCAAACGAAAAACTTCAAAGGTAAATCACTATCAGAGTTGCACAATTAATTTAACAGAAGTTATTAAGTCCTTAAAGAACAATACGTGTTCTCGTCGACGCAACGATTTAAGCGGGTTTTATACGTTCTTAACAAATTTTGCGCTAAACACTATGACATCAGTATCGATCGCAAAAAACTTTACAATGCTTCTCGAGAAGTCCGTCCGATACCGCCCGTGGAATGCGACCGGGCGGGGGGCGGTTGACCTTGCTATCGATGCTATGCTTCGAACGTACGTTTAAAAAATTCACGTTTCAAATGTTTAATATTTTTGCCTAAACAAAGCCCTGCCCCGGATATAAGGAATTATGTCCGCGAGTAGATTGGCAAACGGGACAAGGTCGCGACGGCACGCTGCAAGACCGAATCTCCGACCAAAACCTCGGCCACTCTAGGCACCCCATCCGCTACATACGACAACTTAACAATGCGCCCACGGCGCCAATACAAAGGCAGAGCGTGGGGTTCTTTAACCAACATGAGGTCTCCCACCCGAGGAGGATCCGTCTTGTCAGACTACTTAATGCGCTGCTGCAAAAGATGTAGGTACTCCAGAGACCATCGGTGCCAAAAGCTCTGAGTCATCTGTTGCAGCAGGTCAAACCTGCTCAGCCGCGAAAAGTTCGTTTCCCTGAAGGGGTACTCGGGCAGAGCGTTAAGCGGCTGGCCAATCAGGAAGTGTCCCGGGGTTAGAACCTGCAAATTATTCGGGTCGGATGAGAGGGGACAGAGGGGCCGAGATTTGAGTACCGCCTCAATTTTACAGAATACAGTGGCGAGCTCCTCAAATGTCAAAATAGTTTCACCAATAACGCGACGGAGATGCGTTTTTGCCACTTTAACCACCGTCTCGAAAATACCGCCCCAGTGGGGACCCGCCGGAGGGTCGAATTTCCACTGGATGCCCCTTTTTGATATAGCATTGCCTAAATAAGTCCGGTGGCTGGACAGAAATTCGACGACCTCTTTTAGATACCTATCCGTGCCCTTATAATTCGTTCCGCAATCCGACCGGATCAAGTCCGGCAAACCGCGCTGCGATACGAAACGGCCAAGCGTGGCCAAGAAGGCTTCCGTGCTGAGGGCGCTTACAAGTTCCAAGTGAACGGCCTTAGTGAACAGGCACACGAAGACGCAAAGGTAGGCCTTATGCGAACGCGCGTTACGAAGGTTAGAGGACTTGACGAGGAAGTGGCTAGCAAAGTCTGTTCCGACTCCAGCGAATAGTCGAATGGCCCTGACGCGGTCGGGCGGCAAGTCACCCATCAGAGGCTGCGATATGGTGGCCTTTAGTTTATAACAGGATATGCACTTAAAGATGACGCTCCGAATGGTGCGTCGGCCAACCAAAATCCAAAACTCCCGCTGCAAAATAGCCGAAAGAGCGTTACATCCAGCGTGGGAATTCTTAACATGATGGTGGGCTACTAGCAACCGGACAAGGGCGCCGTCCTTAGGGTGCAGCAACGGGTGTCGAGCCCCGTACGGCAGTTGAGAATTTTTCAAACGTCCGCCAACGCGCAGCATCCCAGCGTCGTCCAGAAAGAGGTTCAGGCGGGCCAGAGCGCCCTTGATAACGGAGCCACGCTTCAAGTTTTCAATAACGGGCTCAAAATGCTCCGTTTGGATCATACGGGTCCAATGCATCAAAGCTTCACGACGCTCGCTAGGGGACAAAACGCAATCAGAGAGTCGGTTGGACGGGTCTCTCGAATTGTGGACAAAGTGGCGCAACCAAGCAGTTACTCCTAAGAGCTTATCGAGAGAGAGCTGTACCGTTCCAGAAGAGAGAGATCCCGAATGGGCTTATCCTTGCCCACTCCTACTCGGGCTCGTAGGCCCGGCAATTCGGTAGGTTCGGAGTAATTACCCGGGGGCCAGAATGACTGAGACTCAGATAACCAACCGGGACCACAGTGGGTGGTCAACCAGCGAGGGGGCCTCACAGCCGCGAGAAGCGCAGTCTGCGGGATTCAACTCCCCTGGGACATGTCTCCAGTTGAGAGAAGTCTCAGAACTCTGGATTTGAGACACGCGGTTCGCCACAAAGACCTCAAGATTATGAGGTGCAGCTCGGAGCCAACAAAGTACTATCTCACTGTCCGACCATGCGTAGACGTCCGTAATGTCGATTACAGGCTTCAAGGATGAGTGAACGTGGTTGAGGAGTCGCGTGAGAAGAGCGGCACCGGACAGTTCCAATTTAGGGATAGTTAAGCGGGACCTAATGGGAGCAACCTTGCTTTTAGCGAGTACGAGATGGACTGCAGTATGACCAGAGGAACTCACAGTCCGCAAATATACCACAGCAGCATAGCCCTTCTCAGAGGCGTCGCAAAACCCATGTAGGGTAGCCCTGCATTTCCCTGGAGGGAGGAAGCACCTTGGCATGGAAACCCGGTTGATTTCCGGAAGGGAGGAGAGCATGGAGAGCCACTCTCGCAAGAGGACTCCGCTAATAGGCTCGTCCCAACCCAACCCGGACATCCAGAGCTTTTGAAGAAAGCACTTAGCCAAAAAGATGACCGGGGTGATCCATACATTAGGGTCGAAGGTGCGGGCTACGGTAGACAGCACGGAGCGTTTGGTCCATGCTTTTAACGCCAACACCTTTAGCATTCTTTTGTGTTTGCAAGATTTCTTTAACCCTAAGGTTAACCATCGTATTTTATATCTTGGTTTCATTATAATTTTCTCTTTGGGTATACACTCAATTAGTATATTTATTAATTTGTCATTGAATTTATTGTAATTATAGTTAATATTTTTATTAGGTTCCAAAATATCTGACCAATTACATGTCTCTAATTTGGATTTAATGTTTTGGATATTATTGAAATTAAATTTTCTTTTTTCTGTATACCATATATTTTGTTTGTTTTGCTTACGAGAAAATTTCGGGAATCAAGGAAGTGACACAACATTACTATATAAAAATGTATTTATTGCTTTTCGAAGTATTCTCCGCGAAATTTGACACATTTTTTCATACGATGGAACCAATAATTGAAGCAACCATTCCATTCGGAAGTTGGGGTCTCCAAAATGATCGTTTTGTAGGCGTCCACAGCTTCTTCAGGTGATGAAAATCTTTTTCCACGCAATTTATTCTTTATTTTAGGGAAAATATAGAAATCATTAGGGCTTAGGTCGAGGCTGTATGGCGGATGGTCTAATAATTCTATGTTTTCTTGCTCTAAAAACTCTTTTGTTCTGTGTGCGGTGTGAGAACTCGCATTGTCGTGATGGAGGATGATGCGGCGGTTGCAGTTCTCTTTACGGAGTTCAGAAACGACCTTTGGCAAACAAATGCTAGCATATCATTCTGCATTAACGGTTCTTTGTCTCTCAAGAGGAATAGTCGTAACATGGTCGGTTTTGGAGACAAACGTGGCCACCATTTTTTTTGCAACACTCCGTGAACGAACAATTTTTGTTGGCTTTAACTCATTTTCGAACACCCAATCTCGTGACTCGTTTTTTGTTTCGGGTTCGTACGCATATATCCAGGATTCGTCACTTAATACGATGTTGTATACAGAATTTGAGGATCCTGCGTGGAATCTTTCGAGAGTTCTGACTTTTTTTTCGAGCTTTTTGCTCTTCACACAGCGAATGCGGTATCCATCGGAAAAACAACTTTTTTACACCAAATTGTTCATGCAAGATTATTTGTATTTGACTCATGCCAATGTATAAAGTTGCCTGAATTTCGCGGTACATCACATGTCGATCTTCCTCAATCAGCTTACGCACAGCATCAACGTTTTCTTGGGTGACTGCAGTTTTTGGACGACCTTGACGGGGATCATCACTGAGATTGACACGTCCACGTTGAAATTCAGCAAACCAGCGATAAATTGTGGATTTGGATGGGGCTTCATCACCAAATGCAGAAATCATCCGGTCAACACACTGTTTTGTGTTAAACCACTTCGAAAGTCATAATAAATCATCGCTCTTGAATTCTCTCGAGTCAATTCCATTTTCTCAACGACTAAACAAGTTTGACAAAACCTTGTGACAAGACCGAGAATCTTTTTTTAAATAAATAAATGGTATTAAATTTTAAGAAACCAAGGACTTTTCAATTAAAAAGATTTTAATATGACAGGAACAGTGGAAATATTCCATTCCCGATACTTTTAGTGCAGCCTATGTATTTATTTCTATATCTATTATTGTGCTCATGTGGTCGGATAGTCCAAATTCTCCTACACTAGTTTTTAGTTTTGGGTTGTAGAAATTTGTAAATATTAAGTCTAAGCATGTTGATATATTTTTAGTTACACGCGTATGCTTTTTTATATGTTGATTAAAATTAAATTCTAGCATTAGATTTAAAAATTGTCTAGTCTTTGTATTTTCTTTTAATTTAATATAAAAGTCACCTCCTATAATTATACTGTATTTAGAAAATTTTATATTTATATAGTTTAGGATATATTGTAACCGATTTTAGAATGCGTCTTCCTCTCTTCTATTCCAATACACAATAATAGTTAAAATATTTTCTTCTGGTAGCTCCACTGCACAATCTTCTAATACATATTCTATTGACATTTTGGCTATTTCTCCTCTATCTGCATATTTTAGAACATCTCTCAACATGAGATACAAACTTCACCGCCAACGCGGGATTTTCTACAGAATGCAGCAGCTATTTTATAATTTTAAAGTTGTATTATCTGTAATTTTTCAAGTGTTAACCAAGATTCTGTGATGCATATTACTTGAAACTTTGGAAACTCGATCAAAAATGCTTCTAGTATGTCTTGTTTATTGAAGATGCTCTGTATGTTTTGAAATAATATCTTAAACCGTAATTTTTTTCTGCTATGTTATGTTGTTTTATATCAGATCGTAATTTGCATATAGGTTTCGTTACAAAATTATCTTTAATAGACGGACTTTGTATATTTTTATCTATGGCAGTACTAACGAAAAAAATGATCGTCATTAGTAATCTCATCTGTCGAATCACAATGAATATCCTCTTTAGGTAGCCTAATGCCTTTTAATACCTTCTGTATTTCTTTACTTTGGTAATTTTTGATTTAATATTTATAGTCAAGTCGTAATATTTCTTGAAGTATATTTTGGCACAGATATGATAGTCTCAAGTTATTATATGGCAGGCCCAAATATGAATAACGTAAATCTATATAGTTAACATTCGGCAACTTCGCGCTGTATGACTTAAATATTCTATTTATATCTTCAGTATTATTTTACCTATTACCCTCAGTTTCGCATAATATAATATTTTTGTTTTTAAGCTGGCTTAGATAGTAAAAAAGGTAGGAACTCATTTTTATTAAGTCACTGTCATTTTTCCCTGTAAGGATCAGTACGTAATCCATATTACTGTAAGTTGAGCAATGGAGTTTAATGCCTTCTAGTATTTTATCCGAGCTTCTGGTTTTATTTTACCATATATTTTGTATTTATTTCCAAGTAACTTTGATAATTGTGTGGTTATGCCTCGGCCTTGTTCATCTCCAAATATATATAATCTGTGTGCGTATGTGTGTTGTTCTTCTGTAGTCTCCTTTTTTGATTGACTGTACCTTATCTGTCTTGAGTTTATTGTGATTTCGGAATATTTACGCGCAGAGATTTTTTGTTTATTAGACGGTGTTTCGGTTAGTTTAACTGTGCTTTCATCATGAAGGCTATTCTTTTCTTACTCTGTAAAGCTAAGCTGAGTTCTCTTTAGGCTCTTCCTGTTTTTTGGTTTGGTGGGTTTTTTTGAGTTTGATGTACATATTCCAGTCAAAATTTTTATTTTTCGCTCATATTCGGCTAGTTCTTTACTTAAGGCAGTATTTTCAGAGTGAAGATTTTCGTTTTCGTTTTCAGCAGTCTTCAGTTTCAACTCTAGATGTAATATTTGTTCTTCATTTCCTGTGTATCTTCTTCCAGATTCAGTCCTATATTTGGGCAACTTCTGTTCAATTTACTGTCTGTGATAAAGGAAGAATATTCTTCATCTGATAAACCTTCAAAAGAATTTTCAGTAGTTATATTTATGTTATACTTTTTCCGTTCTGTCACGTAACAGCTATTTTCATTTTGATTTGTATCTGATTTAGACAACATCCAGCAATTTGTACATTTCCATTTATTTTTATGATTATTTGTCATTAGGTGAAATCTTTTTTCTGTAATATCAGTACATTCAAGGTGATATTTTTATGCAATTGTTACATTCTAGATAATATCTTATTTCTATTAAATCATTACACTTTAAGCATAACAGTGACATCTTGAGTGATTTGTTTGCACTAATAGATATTTATGGACTCGACTTGGCGTTTGTATTGATCGTTTTGCAGCAAGGAAGCAAGAAGTTAAGCAACTCGCAAATAGATGGCGCTACTTGTATTTAGCGGTAGACTATTGAGTTTGGGATTGGGTCCGAAGTTCAAATGGTTGATTAACGTATTTGTTTGAAGTCGTTACACGAATTTAAAAGTAAAGCACTATTCACTGGTACACATAGTTTTGTTTGAGACGGCTCCTTGGTACATTTAATTGTTTATAGTTTGCACGCGCCATTAACTTAAATTCTTCGATAAAGATTTGTGGACTGTATTTGGTACATACAACAAGGGGAGCAAGGAAAATGGATGAGAGCGGAATGCACGCACTAACTTTGTGAGGGACTGCCTCGCCTTCCTCCCGGGGCAAGCAGCACAGCAGGTCACCACGTGGGTCGGACGCACGCACGCACTCTTAGATTGATTTCTAGGATATCACACACTCCTTAACTCTCGACTTATTGTAATCGCGGAGAGCGCGTCACATTTGTGAAATTACAAGGACACAATGTCCGGTGATGATTAATATTAAAGCGGGGGGTGAAGGACGTAATGTCCTTGTGCGGTGTGGTCGCGGGTATTGTTCGATTGTGATGTAATAGCCGCTGCTTGGCGCTTGTGTCGCCTTCAACGGCCGTGCGTGTATATTGAAAGGATAAAGGAAGGGAGGGGTTAAAGTTATGTACCAAGTATTCTATTAGATTTTTAAATGAAATTGTTGACTGGCGTTACCATTTCCTCCCGCCCTTAAAGGGTCACCTTTAAAATACAACCGTAGGATAAAGAAAAAAAAGGAAAACAAATAGTTTTGCGTTATATAGGGTGAGTATTTATAGTAAGCAAATAGAGCGGTATGTAGATTCAGAGAATGAGCTCAATGCGCATATTTGATTTACTAAGCTTGATTGGCAAGCGAGAAAATGTGTACATAGATTTAATATAGCGGTTTAACATTTTATAATATGACATATCAACTTAATTGCTAATTTAAATAAGTAATTATAATTAAGATACTCGTGGTTTATTGTTTTTGGGAGATGACAAATACGAACAACCGGACGGAGGTAGGTTCCCTTAGAAGTTCTCACGGTTACTGCTCGAACTACACCATTTTTCGAAGGATGAATAGACTCAACAATAGCTAATTGCCAAGCAAGGGTGGTGCGTTATCGTTAATCACAACTACAACCGTGCCTGGTGCGATAGGCGTAGATGGAGTGCTTCACCTCTGCCGAACTTGTAATCTACCGACACCGACCCCGAAACGACTGGACTAATCCATCAGTGATTATGCTTACTACACGATCACTGCGTGAAAGCACAATTAAGTATTTTTTGAGTGTAATTTAATGCGGTTTTCCGGAGGCCCACGCGGATCAATCCGTTGTCAACGATAGGCCTTAAACGAATGAAAGCGGGTGATCAAGGTTTGTTACTTTTAATATTTAAATATTCCACTGCAAAGTGTTGTTTTTGCAGGGCGCGGGTCATTATAACCTCAGATAAACTGAGATCATCAGCAGTCACTACATTAGCGCTGCGGCGGGGTAATAATTTAACAATCTAAATTAAGTTGCCAAAGTTGTTTTGTTAACAACTTGGCATACGCGACTGTGGGAGCAACGAAACTTATTGTCCCATAGGCGGGCGGTAATAGATAAGGTGTAGTACTTAGTGCACTTCACACCAGCGGGAATATTGTCAGTGATCTGAACAACGCGGTTTGCAACAAATGTCTGTCACATCTTAACAATGGGCGGCGGCGTTATCTCGTCTCAATCTAAGTTAAGTTGCCAAAACTGTTGTATTAACAACTTGGCGTAAGCGACTGTGGGGGAAACGAAACCCATTATGTCCCAAAGACGTGCGATGGTAGATAAGATGGAGCGCTTAGTGCACGTCACATCAGCGGGAACAGTTATCTTAAAATAAAAGGCGTCACTATCAGTAAACCAATACAGGCCCAATATTTTATGTTGCGTTGATTTATCGAACTCTATTTCTCCTGTAATCTTATGAGAAGCAGGAAGGTTATGAACAACAGTTCGACGGCTGCTATTCCATTTTATTAAGTCCCATTGTACAACCTTGAATAAGCCTATCAGCTGCTGAGAGGCATCACTGGCTTCAGATTCAATGGCCAAAGAAAATGCGATATCGTCCATATATAGCGAAGTAGACACGATACGACTCGCAAGTGGATACTTTGCGCCGTCGTCATCGATAAGCTGTTTTACCGTACGCAATGCATAGTATGGACTCGAAGTCGAAGCATACGCGATTGAAGTGGTACAACACAAGTGGGTCATGTGGACGAAAGCGGTATAGGAGGCATTGATAACGAAGATCACAATCGCGGAAAATTATCTGCAGGAATTGCTGGCGACAGTCGGCTGTCATAGCGACTAGATGTAGGCGGAAATTTAGAATTATATTGAACAAATCGCCTTGCAAATTTGGCCCTGAGTGTAGGATATCATTTAATGCTCGACCGGTGCTAGTCTCACTGTTAGCATCCACGACTATACGTAAACGTGTCGACTTCTTGTCTTCGCGTAAGACTCCATGATGCGGGATTACATAGATTGGAGCAGGTTCATGAGAGTCGTACGGTGGTGCGGGAGAGATATAATTTTTGGCTAAATATTCCTTTATGACGTCTTCATATGCCAACCTTAGTACAGGTGATGCTTGAAGTTTTCTTTCCAAGCACATGAATCGTCGTCGAGCAGTATCGTAAGAATCTCCGAGAGAATAAACGTCTTCTTTAAATAGAAGGCCAACAATGTATCTACCTTTATCAGGATTGCAGGATGTCGTCGACTTATAAAACTCTTCACATTCAATGTTTGAAGGACACTGAATGGGGATGCGGAGGGAGGCTGTTCAAACTCCCAAAATCGTTGCACTAATTTATCAATAGACGGAGACTCTAGGATTGTACAACACGTTTATGGCTGATTAGTTTGAAGTGTCGGTACTGAACCGTAATAATAACGTAACCAAACACTGTATTCAAAGCTGAGGGCACAGACAAGTCTTTAGATGAGTGAATTACGTCAGGACACAATAAATGCGGGAAAAAGGATGCGCCTATCAATACTTAAATTTTATTAGGCACACCGTAACAGTCATCAGCGAGCCTTATGTCATTAAATTGTGCTCAGACTGATTTGTCTACCACAGCGGTGGGCATACGATCGGTGATTTCATCAACAACCAGCGGTGAAATATTGAAGTTAATATTAGATTTGAAACGTAAGAAAATTTTAATATTGATCAATTTTGATTTAATGATTTTTTCTACGCCACCGAATCCCTTTACTACAGTACATTCGGTATCGTGTTGCTGGACGCCTAAGAGATGACAGAATTCCTTAGTTATAAAATGGCTTTGAGACGCGGAGTCTATTAATATGCGAATTAATTGTTTCTCTCCCTTAGCGTCGTGTGCAAAGACTTGTGCGGTTGATAATAAAACAGTCTTCTGCGAACGACTTGCGCGCGTAGAGGCGGTGAATTTTGGGAAACATTCGTGAACGAAGCAAACAGAGCGACGTCCGAACGCGCACCCGAGGTGAGAGTTGGCGAGAATGTGGGCGCTGTGCGCGCGGGAGCTGCAGCCTTAAGCACAGCTTGCTGAGGCTGAGGCGGAGGCAGCGCAGTGGAAGAATTATCGCTTCCACGCTGGAAGTGCAATAATGTATGATGCTTAAATTTACAAACTCGACAACTAAAGCTTGAAGAGCAATTAGATACTCGATGACTTAAGCTGAGACAATTCACACATGCATTATTACTCTTCACGCATTTAAACCGTTCGAGCGGTGTCATTTTATTAAAGTCTGCACATTTAAATAAGTGCTGGTGCACAATATTATCACACAGTCACTTCTTTGAACGACTAGTCGTCGTACTTACGTATGCTTGATACTTCGGCGACGAAATATTATTACAGCGACGATTATTATCATTACCTCGTCGACTATTTGATGGACTACTAGAGTTTGTATTACAATCGGTGCGTTGCAGAACCTTAGAACGGGTTGTAATAAAGTTTACTAAATCATCAAACGTAGGTATTATCGAGCTATGATTATATTCGAAAGATCGAATGGTATCCGAGTCGAGCTTCTTTAGCGCGATATGCAGAATAATTAAGTCCGCGAGGTTATCCAACTTTAAGTTTTGTAAAGCGCGCACTGCACTTATAAAGTTATCAGTAAATAAATCAAAGTTATTTGCTGTGGTCGATTGCAATGGCTTAAACTTGAACATCTGATTTATATACGCGAAGGCTAGCATACGCTTGTTTTCGTATTTATCAATGAGTGCTTGTAATAAAGTTTTATACTTTTCAGCGCATGGAGTTATACCTGAGCACACAGACAGAGCCTTGCCCGTCAGTTTTCCCAGCAGATAGTATAACTTTTCAGCGTCAGTGAGTGATGGGTTGTCATGGACGGTTAATTTAAAGCTGTCATAAAATAAAGGTCATGAGCGAATGTCACCCGAAAACGTCATAAGTTCGATAGGCAGAAGTGTAAGCCTAGCCTTAGATGGGGCACTAGTATTTTGTAAAATAGTAGACTGCGAATATTGCAAATAAAGCCGATTTATTCTACCGTAAAGAGACTCAAACGTAATAAGGCTGTTATAGACAATCTTAGCGATAGGGTTTATTTTTAATAAATGCGAATTATAGTCATCTACGATCTGTACAAATTTAATACGTAATTCATTAATATTAATTTGGGGGTCATTGTAGAAGCGTGCTCGTCGCGACCCCTGCCAGCCCTTTTCAGGGCTGCAATTCTACTCAGCTGCGCACCCATGCCAACGAGGGTTAGGGCGTCCCCCCAAGGCGACGCACACTAGCTCGTCCCCGTTGGTGTGGAATGCAGCGCGCAAAGCGGCGATGGGGACCGCCACCCGTCACGCACAGCCCGACACGGCGGAAGGTGGAGGACAGAGTGTAGAGTTGGCACGTGGAATGTTAGAGGAGGCATGAGAGATAAGATGAATGAGTTGATCGAAATAATGAAAGAACGAGAATTAGATGTCGTGTGTATGTCGGAGACCAAGCGGAAAGACAGTGGTACTGAAGAGCTCCCTGGCGGGGCGTTAGCTCTATGGTCCGGAGTCCCGGAGAGCGATAACGCCTGCCAGGGAGTGGGGGTCCTGCAGTCTTCTCGGTTGGTCGATGTTATGACTGAATATAAGGTTGTGAACTCAAGACTTCTCTGGGTTCGCTTTAAATTGGGACTGACGAAGTTATTCCTTTTGGCTGTTTATGCGCCGGTAGCTTCGTCGTCCAGGGCTGAGCTGGAGGAGTTTTGGGAGAATGTAAGAGAAGTTCTAGATTTGGCTAGGGGAAACGAAAGAATTGTTGTATGTGGTGATTTGAATGGGTGGGTTGGTACCGCTCGACCAGGGTACGAGTCGGTACTTGGAATGTTTGGCGATAAAAGGGTTAATGATGCTGGCAAGCTTATACTGGCGGTGTGCAAGGAAAAGGGTCTTCTTGTGACAAACACTATGTTTAATCACAAGAAAATTCATATGTATACTAGAGAACGAAAGAATGAGAGAAGTATGATCGATTTGTTCCTGGTGGATGACCGACTGCGAAAACAGGTGATGGATACGCGAGTGTTCAGGGGTGCTGACCTGGGAACGGATCACTATCTAGTGATTACTAGATTTAGGGGTCTGTTCGCGGGTTGGCGCTACCGGACGGCAGTAACAGAAACACAGTCGGTCTGTCGCATCCGAAGCTGGAAGCTTCAGGAAGCGGATACTAAGGACAAATATCATGCGAGGGTAGCCGAAAAGCTTGACACCATCGATGGCAGAAAAGAATGTGTAGAAAGAACTTGGCAGAACCTTAGGGATGGAATGGTAAGTGCAGCGGAAGAAGTGTGTGGAACAATAAAAAGAGGCAGTAGTAAAAGAAGAGATGCATGGTGGAATGATGAAGTGAAAGAAGCTGTAAAGAAGAAGAAGAAAGCATGGTTAGACTACTTGGCCTCTAGTAATGATAAGGATATGAGAGAGAAGATGAAAGAAAGATACAGGCTGCAGAAAGTTCACACGAAAGCACTGATTGAGGAAGTGCGTGAAAGGTGTAGAATGGAAGCGGACGAAAGGTTGTCGCACAACTTTAAGGAGAACTCCAAACTCTTCTGGAAAGAGGTTGGAAGGACCCGAAGTGGTGCGACGGCCTTAAGAATGAACAAAGTGCTTTCGAGAACTAATGACGTCCTCTCAGAAAAATTGGACGTCATGCAGCGATGGAGCGAATTTTATAGAGAAATGTATGCGTGTGATGATCTTAGTGAGGGATCCGGGGATGACGCCGTGACTGGTACGCCAGATCCGGACCTCGATGACACTGAGATCATCAGTATGAAAGAGATTGAACGTGCGATTCGAAGTTTGAAATGTGGTAAGGCTGCGGGACTAGACAGAGTTACTGCTGAAATGGTCAAGTATGGTGGGCCTCGCGTCTGGGACAGCTTCCATCTGCTGTGCAATTTGTGCTGGCGGACGGGGGATGTCCCGGATGATTGGCGATCCGCAGTCATTGTGCCTTTATATAAAGGTAAAGGTTCACATTTTGACTGCGGGTGCTATCGGGCGATCAGCTTGACCAGTTTAGCAAGTAAAGTTTACTCGAAGGTTTTGACACGTTGAATGCAAGAGAAATCGGAAAGATTTCTATGGGAGGCACAATGCGGATTTAGACCTGGAAGAGGATGCACAGATCAAATGTTTTCTCTCCGCATGATCACGGAAAAGCTTCTGGCTGCTAACCAGAAGATTTTCTGTGCTTTTGTGGATCTTGAGAAAGCATTTGATAAGGTTGTAAGGAAGAAAATGTAGGAACTGTTGCCGGGGTATGGTGTGGATGGTCGATTGCTAAGGGCTGTGCAGTCTCTTTACTGTGACTGTAAAGCCTGTGTGCGGGTAGGGCATGACTTGTCACCCATGTTTAACGTCTAAACGGGCGTAAAGCAGGGTTGTGTCATGTCTTCCTGGCTGTTCATACTGTATCTCGACAGCTGTTTACAGAAGCTGAAAGATAGCTGTTTGGGTGTGAAATTGGGTGACATAAAAGTAAATTGTCTGCTGTATGCTGATGATGCAGTGCTTATTGCACCATCAGAGGCAGAACTGCAGGCATTAGTCACGTGTATGAAAGAGGAATGTGAAATTAAAGGTCTCCGTTTGAATGCTAATAAAACTAAGGTTCTGGTATTTGAAAGGGACGAAGAGAGAATGAAGTGTGAAATATGGGTAAATCAGGAATGTCTAGAACAGGTAAATGAAATTGTATACTTGGGGAGTGCTTTTAGCCGGGATGGAAGATGTGATTTAGATGTGGACAGGCGTGTCGCTGCCGGGAACAAAGTCAATGGTGCCCTGACTGCGTTAGTCAAAAGGCAAGGTGTAGCGAAGAGTGCACGCCTTGCAATACATAACGCAGTGTTGGTACCGACTTTGTTATATGGCAGCGAAATCTGGGTATGCCAGAAGAAGCATAAAAGTAAGTTGAATGCAGTGGAGATGCGATCTCTTCGTAAAATGTGCGGCGTTACCTTGGCCGACCGAAAGGGAAACGAAGAGATTCGCAATATGGCAGGTTTGAAAGATGACCTTATCACAAAAATTGATAAGGGCGTGCTTCGGTGGTTTGGGCACGTTGAGCGAATGAGTGAAGAAAATATATAGCGCGAAAGTTAATATTAAAAGGTGTCGAGGTAGACCGAGACTAACTTTCGAAGACCATGTGAGCAAATTGCTCGAAGAGGGTAGGGTCAAGAGTACTCGGATACCTAGACGTGCATGCATGAAGAAGATAATGAATCTGAAAGAAGCGAAAGAGGTTTGTAAGGATCGTGACACTTGGCGATCTGTTCTCTCTGGCTACCCCGTCAGGGATTGTGCGTGAAGATAAGTAAGTAAGTAAGTATTAATATTAGATTTCCGTCGAGAAAAGGTTCCATGATAGAAGCATTCGTATGAATGTTCAAAGACATATCTTATATATATATATATATAGTTGAGTCTTGAAACTATTGCAGTCTTTTATATTATATTTCTTATTTAATCTGTTATATAGGTGTGGAACGATAATATCAAATTGCTTCTGTGCGAATCTTATTTCTTCTTTGGGAATAGAACAGCGCTCAAGCCTTGCAGATGATTTAGGCAGGAAAGGAACAAATTTTTTGTGATAATTTCGTATACTTTCATAAGCAAATAATTTTCTAACACTAAAGAACGTTGGCTTTATCACAGACATTTGTTGTAAGGTGCTTGTAGGGTACACTTTCAGTACTGCACGTTGTGCACGTTCCACAGTGATCAAATATAATTTTGCTAACGCACCCCATGCACAGTTACAGTATCTAATAATGCATTCACCAAGGGCTTTATATGTTTGTAATGCTAATTTATAGTCAACAACTATTCTTAGCGTTTTAAAACATAAATGAGTTTTCTCAATCTTGTAGACAAAATCTGGGGGTCATTGTAGAAGCGTGCTCGTCGCGACCCCTGCCAGCCCTTTTCAGGGCTGCAATTCTACTCAGCTGCGCACCCATGCCAACGAGGGTTAGGGCGTCCCCCCAAGGCGACGCACACCAGCTCGTCCCCGTTGGTGTGGAATGCAGCGTGCAAAGTGGCGATGGGGACCGCCACCCATCACGCACAGCCCGACACGGCGGAAGGTGGAGGACAGAGTGCAGAGTTGGCACGTGGAATGTTAGAGGAGGCATAAGAGATAAGACGAATAAGCTGATAGAAATAATGAAAGAAAGGGAATTAGATGTCGTGTGTATGTCGGAGACCAAACGGAAGGGCAGTGGTACTGAAGAGCTCCCTGGCGGGGCATTAGCTCTATGGTCCGGAGTCCCGGAAAGCGAGAACGCCTGCCAGGGAGTGGGGGTGCTGCTGTCTTCTCGGATGGTCGATGCTATGACTGAATATAAGGTTGTGAACTCAAGACTTCTCTGGGTTCGCTTTAAATTGGGACTGACGAAGTTATTCCTTTTGGCTGTTTATGCGCCGGTAGCTTCGTCGTCCAGGGCTGAGCTGGAGGAGTTTTGGGAGAATGTAAGAGAAGTTCTAGATTTGGCTAGGGTAAATGAAAGAATTGTTGTATGTGGTGATTTGAATGGATGGCTTGGTACCGCTCGACCAGGGTACGAGTCGGTACTTGGAAAGTTTGGCGATAAAAGGGTTAATGATGCTGGCAAGCTTATACTGGCGGTATGCAAGGAAAAGGGTCTTCTTGTGACAAACACTATGTTTAATCACAAGAAAATCTATATGTATACTAGAGAACGAAAGAATGAGAGAAGTATGATCGATTTGTTCCTGGTAGATGACCGACTGCGAAAACAGGTGAAGGATACGCGAGTGTTCAGGGGTGCTGACCTGGGAATGGATCACTATCTAGTGATTACTAGATTTAGGGGTCTGTTCGCGGGTTGGCGCTACCGGACGGCAGTAACAGAACCACAGTCGGTCTTTCGCATCCGAAGCTGGAAGCTTCAGGAAGCGGATACTAGGGACAAATATCATGCAAGGGTAGCCGAAAAGCTTGACACCATCGATGGTAGAAAAGAATGTGTAGAAAGAACATGGCAGAACCTTAGGGATCGAATGGTAAGTGCAGCGGAAGAAGTGTGTGGAAAAATAAAAAGAGGCAGTAGTTAAAGAACAGATGCATGGTGGAATGATGAAGTGACAGAAGCTGTAAAGAAGAAGAAGAAAGCATGGTTAGACTACTTGGCCTCTAGTAATGATAAAGATATGAAAGCATTGATTGAGGAAGTGCGTGAAAGGTGTAGAATGGACGCGGACGAAAGGTTGTCGCACAACTTTAAGGAGAACTCCAAACTCTTCTGGAAAGAGGTTGGAAGGACCCGAAGTGGTGCGACGGCCTTAAGAATGAACAAAGTGCTTTCGAGAACTAATGACGTCCTCTCAGAAAAATCGGACGTCATGCAGCAATGGAGAAATTTTATAAAGAAATGTATGCGTGTGATGATCTTAGTGAGGGATCCGGGGATGACGCCGTGACTGGTACGCCAGGCCCGGACCTCGATGACCCTGAGGTCATCAGTATGAAAGAGATTGAACGTGCGATTCGAAGTTTGAAATGTGGTAAGACTGCGGGACTAGACAGAGTTACTGCTGAAATGGTCAAGTATGGTGGGCCTCGCATCTGGGACAGCTTTCATCTGCTGTGCAATTTGTGCTGGCGGACGGAGGATGTCCCAGATGATTGGCGATCCGCAGTCATTGTGCCTTTATATAAAGGTAAAGGTTCACATTTTGACTGCGGGTGCTATCGGGCGATCAGCTTGACCAGTTTAGCAAGTAAAGTTTACTCGAAGGTTTTGACACGTAGAATGCAAGAGAAATCGGAAAGATTTCTATGGGAGGCACAATGCGGATTTAGACCTGGAAGAGGATGCACAGATCAAATGTTTTCTCTACGCATGATCACGGAAAAGCTTCTGGCTGCTAACCAGAAGATTTTCTGTGCTTTTGTGGATCTTGAGAAAGCATTTGATAAGGTTGTAAGGAAGAAAATGTGGGAACTGTTGCCGGGGTATGGTGTAGATGGTTGATTGCTAAGGGCTGTGAAGTCTCTTTACTGTGACTGTAAAGCCTGTGTGCGGGTAGGGCATGACCTGTCACCCATGTTTAGCGTCCAAACGGCCGTAAAACAGGGTTGTGTCATGTCTTCCTGGCTGTTCATACTGTATCTCGACAGCTGTTTACAGAAGCTGAAAGATAGCTGTTAGGGTGTGAAATTGGGTGACATAAAAGTAAATTGTCTGCTGTATGCTAATGATGCAGTGCTTATTGCACCATAAGAGGCAGAACTGCAGGCATTAGTCACATGTATGAAAGAGGAATGTGAAATTAAAGGTCTCCATTTGAATGCTAATAAAACTAAGGTTCTGGTATTTGAAAGGGACGAAGAGAGAACGAAGTGTGAAATATGGGTAAATCAGGAATGTCTAGAACAGGTAAATGAAATTGTATACTTGGGGAATGCTTTTAGCCGGGATGGAAGATGTGATTTAGATGTGGACAGGCGTGTCGCTGCCGGGAACAAAGTCAATGGTGCCCTGACTGCGTTAGTCAAAAGGCAAGACGTAGTGAAGAGTGCACGCCTTGCAATACATAACGCAGTGTTGGTACCGACTTTGTTATATGGCAGCGAAATCTGGGTATGCCAGAAGAAGCATAAAAGCAAGTTGAATGCAGTGGAGATGCGATCTCTTCGTAAAATGTGCGGCGTTACCATGGCCGACCGAAAGCGAAACGAAGAGATTCGCAATTTGGCAGGTTTGAAAGATGTTCTTATCACAAAACTTGATAAGGGCGTGCTTCGGTGGTTTGGGCACATTGAGCGAATGAGTGAAGACCGAATGGTGAAGAAAATATATAGCGCGAAAGTTAATATTAAAAGGTGTCGAGGTAGACCGAGACTAACTTTCGAAGACCATGTGAGCAAATTGCTCGAAGAGGGTAGGGTCAAAAGTACTCGGATACTTAGACGTGCATGTATGAAGAAGATAATGAATCTGAAAGAAGCGAAAGAGGTATGTAAGGATTGTGACACTAGGCGATCTGTTCTCTCTGGCTACCCCGTCACGGATTGTGCGTGAAGATAAGTATAAGTATAAGTATAAGTATAAGTTGTAGACAAAGAAAATATATTATGCATTTTCCAATTAATTTTATTATCAATTTTGACCCCAAGGTACTTTATAGAATGTACCCGCGATAAAAAGGAACAGTCACAGTCATCAAGTCGACTGATACGATTGCATGGATATGTGTGAATTTTAATTCTAACGTCGGTGTCAGGTCCTCCTGATGTTGTCTTGCTATAGCACATGAACTTTTTTTTGTTGGTATTGAGGGATAACAATTTATTTTCTAGCCATTGCGTCACTATAGAGAGACAATCTTTTGCAAGGTCCAATACTTGTCACTTGTCTGCAAAAATGAGCAATTCAAAATTAAGAAAATTAATATTGCACAGATCATTTATATATAAAAGGAAGAGAGTACACTGTCCTTCGACCCCTATACGTTGTGATCTTCCGACTAAATGGTCTGCGAACCAGTCACGAGCTATACCCCTGATCCCCACATTCTCCAATTTAATCAATAAGATAGGGATCGAAATGGTATCGAAAGCCTTTTAGAGATCCAGAAATACATCCATGCACTTGTTCCCACCATCAAGGTATGTAGAGATTAAATTGCACACTTCTTCTATTAATCTTCTTTTTTATTTCCCTGATTTTTTATACATTTATTTTTATAATATTCTTTTTTTAGATTTTTAATAATTTTGTTACACGTATTCCTATATTTTATGTATTTAATCTTTAGTTCTTCATTATATGGTGACTTTTTAGTTTTCATATGTAATTTATCTCTTTTTCTGATAGATCTTACTACTCCCCTTGTTACCCACGGTTTGAGAGATTGATGCCTTTTAGTAATCGTTTTGATTTGTGAGTGCTGTTTAACTAATGAAAAAAGTTTATCCGTGAAAGGCTCAGTGGCTGTATTTACATTTTTAGTGTCTAGCAAATCATGTCAGGGCTCTCCCAACAGAACTTCTTTGATCCTTTCATAATTAACCGTTATTTTTATATATTTTAATATATCTTTACTAACTCCAGCATTGTTTATATAAAGCATTATGGGTGAATGATCAGTTATTTGCTGTTCAGAAATTATAGTTTTTCAAGTGCTACAATTTTTGACCATGAAATGATCAAAAGTGTTGACTCTAGCCATAATATTTAAATAATTTTGTGAGGATGCTGATAAATTACATGATATAATATCTAAAATAATATTACCAGTAAATGTAAAATTTTTAGTTGAAATACTAAACCTTGTCAATAGATTCTAAATATTTACCAGCATTACGAAAACTAGGCGGACAGTATGAGCATATTATGGTATAATTTGGCGAGATTTTTATTATAAGGCAGTTTCCATCGTTAAAGGTTGGCTCATAGCTGGATGCTTTAAATTCTTCTCGGACCTATACAACCACCCCATCATTCTGGTTTAGATATTTTTGCGTCCAGAAAATTTTATAATTATTGAGACTCGGTGGTGGATTACTTGCACTAGTCCAATAATCTGTCAATATAAATGCTATAAATAGGTAAAAGTTACAATTAATGATTGGTATATTAAAAGTAAGAATTGAAAGTGTGTGTGTTTACTCTTTATATCCGAATTTAAAAGTTTAAGGCTGGTTAGGTCACTCAGTAATTCTATCCAACTTCGGTTGTGGTAAAAGAGTTATCATACATTCCGAATTAAAATTGTAATCGTTGTATTGTACTAGATGTCCGGGCATAAAGACCAAAAAAAAATTGACGTATTATTGGAGTATCTAACATTTGTTAATTTTGACTGTAAAAGTGCAAGTGTTCATTTTGTGTACTAGATTATAAAGTGTTAGTAATTTATGATGTAAATTTATGTGTATTAACGTGATGTGTTGAGTTGTCAGCAATAGTATATGAATAAGTATCAGTGATATACGCTTATGAATTCATGTTAAAATAACTAATATTAAATAAACAAAGCATATTAAATATAGAAACAATCAAACATGCATATTTTATGAAAATTAATAATATAAGTTTGTCAATATAGTCATTAAATGTTTTCTCGCTATTAACCTTTACAAGTGGAGCTCCATCCGCCCTCCGAAGATATATTCTGCCCCTTGATGTCCAGCAATATATAAAGGCATTAATCTTAGCGAATTCTTTGGCCAAAAAGAAGAGTCTCTTCGCCTTAATTGTCAAACTCTCAGACACAAAAATCGGTTTGGGTGGGCCATCAAGTTTAAAGTTAGAGGTATTGAATTTGCAGGTTGTATATTTTTTGTTATATACATTGACGGACTCAACTATTTTGTTCTTTAAGAAAATAGTTGAAAATTCCGCTATTATAGGCTGGTTTTTTTCTTTCTTAGTATTTATGCAATGTCAGTTAATTACTAGAATATACTGATTTCGTTTTCGAGTCATAGGCAATGGACCCATAAGATCTAAGGATATAGTTTGAAAAGGTCTGGAGCAAAGTTTAGGTTTACCCATAAGACAATAGGGAGAATGATTAGGGTGTTTGTAGGTTAAGCAGGTTTCATAAGTCGAGATTAAATTGGCAATGTCCTTAAACATACCAGGCCAATAGTATTTTAAAGATATTTTCTTGAATGTCTTGAAGATACCAAGATGGAGTTCTGAAGTGGAACCATGGCTAACTTCAATAATTGCATGTCTATCTTGAGGTAGTGGAACTTCTTTCCAAATAAAGTCATCGTTTAGACGATCGGGAGAATGGATGCAGCGGTAAAGTTTGTTATTCCTGATAGTGTAGTTGGGATATGCGTCTGGGTTGTTGGAGCATTCGAGAAAAATCTTGTTGTAGTGCTCAAGTTTACGATCAGGTGGTTCTTCAATCGTAATAGGATGTACGCCTTGAGGTGAAGTTTCTCGTGTATCAGGACGTTCTTGGTTCTTATGTCTTGATAATTAATCTCTAATTTTTATGTTTCAGGACAAAGTTAAAGCATGATAAGCGTAAAGTCCAGCGAGCTAGTCTTCCTGATGGATTCGATAATATTCTGAAACCATTTAAGTGCAGCATGGTCAGTATATATTGTAAATTCTTTACCATTGTCTAGGTAACATCGCCAATGTTCTAACGCAGTTATTACAGGCAATGTTTCTCTTTCAGTAGTTGAGTAGTTCTGTTGATTTTTGTTTAGTGCTTTACTCATGTAAGCAATCACGACTTCTTTGTCATCTTGATGTTGAGTAAGCATTGCTACTATGCCATAATTTGATGCATCACAATGTACAGAGAAGGGTAGTTCGAAGTTAGGGCAAGCAAGGACAGGAGCAGTTACCAAAGCTTCTTTAAGTTTCTGGAAAGCAGCTGCAGCTTGTGAATTTCATAAAAATTTAGAAGCGTTCTTCCCGGAACAGGTTAGTTGGTTGAGTGGAGAGGCAATAGTGCTAAAGTTTGGAATGAATCTTCTGAAACAGCTGCAGGTGCCTATGAATCTTCGTACTTCTTTTCTGCAAGTAGTTACAGGATATTCTAAAATAGCTTTTATTTTATCTGGATCAGCACGTAGACCATACTCGTCCACTAGAAAACCAAGGTATTTCAGTTCTTTCCTGAAGAATTGACTCTTTTCTAAGTTAATAGTCAGATTAGCATAGGAAAGTTTTTCATGAACTTTCATGAGAAATTATATGTGTTCATCAAGTCTCGCTAATAACAACGATGTCATCCAGATAGCAAAATACCTTGTTCTCAAATTCAGGAGTAAAAAGCATATCCAATAATCTTTGCTGAGTTGCAGGTGAGTTAGTGAGACCAAAAGGCATTACCTTGAATCTAAACATACCTCTTCCAGGTACATAAAATGCAGTTTTATCTTTATCAGCACGATTCAAGGGAATCTCCCAAATTTCTTTCGCTAAATCGATGCTTGATAAGTATTTGGCATTCCTCAGGTTGTCCAAAATTTCGCTTATTAGTGGCAGACTATAAGCATCACGACGTGTAACTGAGTTAAGCTTCCTGCTGTCTACGCAGAAACGCCATTCACCATTCTTCTTCGGAGTGATGAGAACTGGAGATAACCAAGGACTTTCGCATTGTTCAATGACGTTCCATCTCAGCATCTTGTCAACTTCATTAATTAACGCCTTTTGTTTTTCAAAAGACAGTCTGTAACATCTGTGTTTGATTGGAAGAGAATCACCAGTGTCAATCTTGTGGGTGATTAAGTGTGTGCTTCCCAGGATACCTTTTTCTTCAAAAGAAATTGTCTTGAAGCGTTGGATGATGTCATTAACGATGTTCTTTTGATTAGGAGTTAAATGCTCATAAGGTAAAACTTTAATATCTTTAGTTTCGATAGCAGAGCATTTAGATTCTGTAAAGTTAAGAGAAGATAAAACACTAGGTAAAAGATCAAATTTTCTCCAAAAGTCAATACCTAGTATTAGCGAAGGAAATATTTCAGGGAAAACATAAGCTTTAATCAAATGAGTTTGATTATTGAAATGAACAGGTAAGTCAAAATAATCCAAGGAATTAACTTTTTGATTATTAGCAGTAGAGACAGTAATAGGATCTGACTTGAGAACTTTGCAGCCCAGTTTAAGAATTTCCAAATGAGAATTATTACCCAGTTATTAATAGTTACTGAGCTGCCAGAATCTAGAAAACCAGATAAAGTTAAGTCATAAATTTTGACATTAACGAATGGACGATTAAGATCTTGTTCTTTGGAGTAGAGTGTAGAAGAGATTTTGTAACAAGAAAAGAAGTTTTGAATTGTTTTAATCCAATTAGTCCAATCGTCATTATCAAAGTTTAAGTTACTTTTCAAGTCAGCAGTTAGTTTTTTGAACTAGTATTAGGTTTGTTGTACATTTGGTTCTTTAAATTGTTTGTCTCTGTCTAGGAACTTTTCATAGTTTTGGCAAGTAGCCAGAAGAGAGTCGATAGAGTCAATGTCTTTTAGAGCTACGAAGACTGAATAGCATGGGCGAATATTCCTCAAAATAATCTCCAATTGTTCTGTTTCAGAAAGTTTCTTCGAAAGACGAGAGAACATTCCAGACATGATGGAAATATAGATGACGATAGGTTCATCACGACCTTGAGTTCGATTCCTAATCGCTTCTAGAAGCTTATGATCATAATCAAAACCACCAAAGTCTTTGATTAATAAAGAAGAAAGTTCGTTCCAAGTTAAGTTTGGATTCTGATTTATTTAAATCTGAACCAATGAAGAGCATTGTCGGTGAAAATTTCGAACGCTTGAGAAATCAACAAGTCTTTGGACAAGCCACGAGCTAAGCAGTATTCTTCAAGTTTTTGAAGAAAGGATCTTGGACAGCTTTTACCATTGAAGGTGTGTCTTTTCAGATCTTTGAAGACGTTAGTTGGAGAAAAAGATTGAGGTGGTGGTGAAGGATACGGGGTATGGATCTGAACAGAAGTTTGAGAAACAAGAAGGGGTTCCATGACAGTCGGGTCAACAGGAGGGTCAAGTGATGGAGAGTCATTTTCAGTTGAAGGTGGAGTCAGGGATTCGAATTGTTTAGTAATAGCGTCAAATTTCATCTTCAAAGTATCGAAAATAGCTTTAAAGTCTGGATATAAGTCAGTATCTATTCGCTCCAATCTGTAAAAAACATGATTAATAAAAGTTTCTATTAGTCGTAAGTATTTGGTTTCACCTTGTAAAAATTTTTCAATTTTACAGTCCAGGTAGGTCAAAGTAGAACCAATTTGAGACAAGTCATCCTCGATCGGAATTGGAGAAGTCAGAATATCTTCAGGGTGAGAATTCGTAACTAAACGCAAAACCTGTTTTTTTAGAAGCAAAACAGTATTAGCTGGTTCCTCACATCTAATCTTCACTTCGTATTCGAGCTCGGCCTTGTTAAGGAATTCGTACTTAATAACCCTTTTCATTGCAAAGTTAAGTTTAAGAAATAAAAATTTAATTAAAAAATTATACCTCTTTAAGTTATCTAGAATAAAAATATTAAAGTGATGAATGTAAGTGAAGTGTTAAATGTAGCTCTAAATATAATCCAGATAAGTTGAAAAACTAGATGAAGTTCTGTTTTAGAATTTGGAAGATATGAAAAGGATGAATAAATAAAGAGTTAAGAACGAAAGACAAAGCAATTAAATCAAAAGGAAATGGACAAGGCGCAGCAAAGGTGAAGAAAAGAGAAAAAAAATTAAGAGAGAAAGAGAACTTTTACGTTGGGCGCCAAAATGTCGTATTGCGACAATTAAAAACAAAAGAACTTAACCTAACAACAACGAAACAACAAAAATAGAACAAAAAAAAATTATTTAAAATTTAAAAAGATATTTACAGTTTTATATAAAAAAATGAAGTATGATGATGATGATGGGTGACGTGAATTACAATTATTTAAAAAAAGATAATAAAGATAGATGAGTACTGAAGCGGAGCCCGAAGACCAAAGTGACACACCGCGCTTGGCCGTGGTGCTCACCGCTCACGGAGTATGCACAGGTTGTGCCTGTGGTAGGCGCGCAGCGCCTGGTCTAGGCACACGTAGCGCCTGGAGTAGGCACACGCAGCGCTTGGAGTAGGCACGCGCAGTGCTTGGAGTAGGCACACGCTGCGCCTGGTCTAGGCACACGCAGCGCTTGGAGTAGGCACACGCAGCGCTTGGAGTAGGCACACGCTGCGCCTTGAGTAGGCGCTCTCAGCGCCTGGAGTAAGCGCTCGCAGCGCCTGGAGCAAGCACGCACAGCGGCTAAAGATAGCGCGGGCACTAGTAGGTGGAGGCGTGGGCGTGGCTAGGCGACGACTTCAGGTGAAGGCAGAGGCTTGCAGGATCCCGGGGCAGTGCGGCCCCGGGATAAGGCCTTTAGGAGATGCTTCAAGTTTGAAAGCTGAAGCGAGACTGAGTTTATTGGCCGATTGTTCGGCTTTTATACCTTTTTAGAGAGCTCCGCGCTCGACGGCGGATCTGGGATAAGAACGGAAAATTATTTAAATTAAAAGAAAATTTTTGTAAATGGCCAAGAGGAAAAGAGTATTTTTGTGGAAGTATTGAAGTAAAAACATCAGACCGGTAACGAATTTGAATAAAAATTGCCATGACAACCAGATAAACAACGATGTCAAACCATGTCAAATTTTGGTTTCAGGCTCGTAATAGAGAAACGGCAAGATGATAAGTGAAAAATGAGATATTATTGATATAGGAAAAAAGGTAGCACACCAGCACGCACGAAGCCTGAAATTGCAGAGTTACGGAGAACTAAAGATCTAAAAAGGTAGACTCCATCGACACCGATTTAAAAAGTGCTGATAGCGTGAAAATACGAAGTGAAAATGATTTGTTATTGTGTTATTATGGTTTAAAAAACGTTACAGGATCCTATGGAAATAAAGGTGATACAAAATATCCAGTTTTGAGGTGAATGCAGAAAATCAAAACAGAATGGAAATGAATTTAAAATAGTGTAAAATGATATGTAAGTAGCATAACACTACAATGTTTCCGTATTGCAATGTTAGGGTTCCTCGTAGCTTGCGTGCGTGAAACGGCAGGCACTGCAATAGTAGCATTTGTCGGCGAGTCGGTGATATTAGAGTCCGACTTACAATGTATGATGTAAGTTGGTGACATCATTGTAAGTCGGAATGAGATCTTTATGCAAAATTCTTCTCAAAGAAGTGCGTGAAATGTTCAATTCTTGAGAACGATGACGATTTGATGTTGATGTTTTTTCACGCACACTCTGAGCAACATCAGCGATGTTAACGGTTGAGCGCACTGGACGAGTACTTACACGGTTTATTTTATGCAACAACGATCCAGTTTCACGAACTCGCTTCACACTAGTGGTCCACCACTGTGCGATTTAGAAGATGTTTTCTTCCTCGCACGAGTCATGGGCGGCGGTAGTTACTTACCATCAGGTGAGCCGCATGCTCGTTTGCCTCTCTCCTATAAAAAAGAAAACAAATTGATCCACAAACTGCGTTTTTGGCTAACCTTTTTGTCAAGTTTTCGTAATATTTTTACAGTTTGAGTAGATGACTCACCACTTTGGAAATAATTTTTTATTATTTCGCAACCTTAATCAAGCGAACCCATTTCATAAATGTCAAACATAAAACTAACTTTCTGTCACATCGGAAATATCATCAAACCATCCAACCTCAAAATAAACTATAGTTCCAATTCCAAAAGTTAGATGGCTCATTCTGTATATATGCAAAAAATAAAATCGAATTAAAGAACCTAAATTTTTTTGATTTCAGCTAAGGAGAAAATGCAATTCAAAAATTTTAAGGTCAAATGAGTTGTTACGCATTCAAATTTTGAGTGCATATCAAAAAATTGTTTTGTAGACAAAATTTTCGTCTTGTGACATTGACCTGTTATACTCGTATATATACACTCGTTATATAAAGTTACAAGTTACAATCGACGTAAATTTTCCTCATCTCTGTTCGTAGTAAAAATGTGAAGATGTTTAAGTGTTTCTGACTTGAATAAGTATAAATGGTTGAATAGATTTGCTTAAAATTAGGTGCGCAGTTTGAATATATCTCGTATAATAAAAGGAATTGGTTTTTTTACCTCGGGAAAATAAAATATATTGCCTAAAAATGAAATAGGATAGAAATAAGAATGGCTTTCTAATACTACACGAATGAAAAAGCCCGTGATCTTCCCTCGAAATAATGTAAATTGTAATTTCAACCGAAAGTAATGGCATCTTTACGATTTATGCAATGTAATATACTCCCGTTAACCTACTTCCCAACCTCTTAAAATTTTACATTATTGAAGTCAAGAATGGGCTTTTATTAAACACATTAAATTTTACCGTCTTCAGCTACATCATCACTTAATACTTACCACTTAGGTAGGCTAGTAGCCTAGGCCTAAAACCAGAGGTTAAAATTAAAAAAAAATTAATTGATGTAAAATTTCACTGTGCAAACCATCATATCTCAAGTTGCAGTTTTACATAAGTAAACACGCAATAGTATCAGTATATTGTGATTACCATTCTCTCACTTTTTTGGCATGACTAGCATCTTTTTTTTTTTTTAATATAAAGAGCTACAACGTTGGTGGTCTATTTGTGATCTGTTGTAAATTAAGTTATCTCCGATAACTTCAACTTTGCTACGAGTGTATTTATGGCTTAATACTATAATAAATATATTACATTAATTATATAATACAATTCACGTTTATATTAAATTTATGTGGAATCAAATGTATTAAAACGCAAATGTCATATCTGTACGGTACAATATAAAATGAAAATTATTTTCTCATAACACAACAAAGGAAATGATGGAAGCTTTATAATATCAATAAACAGAATGTCGCTACGCGAGTAACGTTTATATTTTTTAATTTATAATTTTTTCCTCCCTGTGATTAATGAAAATTTATGTACTACAAAAATGTCAGTGTTTTTGGTCTGTCTTCATTTGGTTTCATTTTAGTTTATCTTCTTAATTAACAAACCTTCCATTTATTTTTGTTAGATTGATATTTTTGTTAAAAAAGTTACGTACAAGATTTTGATGAAAACTCAGTCTGGTAATCATTATACAATCAAACATTGTATAAAATTAGTTAGAAAACGTTATGAGTATCATTTATTTTTAAGATATGAGAAGTAATAACGTATAAATGTACACACACAAACAGATGATATTTTATCGTTTACCATGGGCCTCAAAACATAGAAATGAGTTATTATTTTACTTTCAAAATTGTGTGTGTTAATGTTAGTAAATTGTGTTTTTATTCCAAATTTACGGCTCAATATAGTATATTTTTATATATAAGAGAGGGCAAACAAGTGGCTCACCTGATAATAAGTGACCACCACCGTCCATGAACAATTGTAACAACATTGGAAATGCAGGTGCGTTGTCGGCCTTTAAGAATGGCGTAAGCTTTTTCCTTAAAGGCCACTAAGTCCTACCGATCCGAAAAACTTGCCGGTAGTAAAAGATTCCACAAAGAAGTCGTACGAGGAAGAAAACTCCTAGTAAATCGCACTGTGGTTCGACCATCAAGTATCCAGATGGTGTGGTTTTATATTAACCAAAAAAGTCGCATATATTTCTTCTAACATATGATGCTGTTGTATTCCGTATGCTATGTGTTGAGACGACGATCCACTTTAGATTACTTTAGACTTTCTAAAGTAATCTAAAGTGGACATAATAAAAAATATCAAGTAGAGCTAAAACAAAAGTAACGATAATTTTGACTAGAAATGATCAGCAAAAGTAGAAATGGGCAGGCCGCATGATTAATATCCTAGAAACAGTACACGAAGCAGGGTAAAACAACAAAGTAAGGTTGAAAGACGAGCTAAAGCTCACAGTGGGTCCTAACAAGAGGAGAATGACTAGAGGTAAAACTCAATGGAAAGAGCTAGAGGACGCCTTAGCCAAGAGGTATGCTGCATACACATAAGTAAAGAATAGTTCAGAATAAAAAGGCTGTAAATTAATTTAACGTAAATGTATTTCATCTTAGTTTTCCAGTGATGCATTTGGGTATTTTTATTCCTAGGCGAGGTTAAAATGTAGGTGTTTATGGGGCACAGCATTCACTTTAACTGTGGAATGTATGGTTGTGTGCCACACATATTCATTTAAAAATTGCTGTATCAATATTAAAATAATTAACTTCTTTATATAGACGATGCAAGCGAGCATATGGCTCAGCTCATCTGACGGTACGTGATCGCTGCCGCCAGTAAATATTTGCAACATCAAAGGACTCGTAAAGGCTTTGTCGGCTTTAAAGGGATGACTAGATACTTTTCTTGATTATGTTTAAAGTCCAGAATAGTTGCGGATTCTTGTAATCCTTTAATAATAGCATAAAATATATGACACAAACTGCATAAATCAACATAAATTTAATTAAATCTATTGCTGTCTGACTCTGACATCAACCTTTACCGACGCTAATGACAATTTCGTGTAATATATTTATTTTTGATTCTTTAGTAATTAACTTTTATATTTGTAATCTTTGTTTTAAATTACTTAAGATCGCAGTAGGTCTTTTCGATCTTACTCTTCTTCTTATTTTTCATTCATTTGTCATTCACTACAGCCTATCAAAAGGCATCCTACAAGCTGGAATTCTCCCCAACAATATGCTCAATTTTATTATGTCAAGATTTAGTGAAGAATTGGTGACAGTTAATGACTTAAGAATAAAGATTTGTGACTTAATACTTTAGGAGACATAGCCCCTTTTTTGGGATGATTCTATCTTGAATTCAAGCTAGTAGCCTCTCCTCGAAAACACCATTATTGTGACTTTTCAAATATAATTCCTATTTTAAAATTTAGTGACCAATTAGTGATTTTCATTTACTGATATTGAAATATATTACTTAAACAGAATAGGAGTTATTCCAAAGTTTTAGGGAGGATTCTGGCTTGAAGATTATATATATTAAAATAACTTCAGAAAACCAGATATAGGTCTGTCGCTGTGAAAAATGTGTCAAAATTCAGTGAATAATTAGTGACTGTTAATATAAATATAAATTTAATTTATCACGTGAAACTTAGTAAAAACTTATTTAGTTTCCTAAATAATTCAATATCGTTACAGTCATGGATCGATATTAACATGTTTAAAGCACACATTGTACAAATCTTTTCATTCTTTTTCAGTTTTCTTTTTTATCACTTTAAAATAGGTTAACATACAGCCATTAAGTCCATCTATATACATTAATGTGTATATGAAGTTACATAAATAAACAAATAAAAACTTCAAAAGATTTCTCATTATATTTTTAAAGATATATTAAAAAAGGAAAGGTGAAAGCGAACGGTCTACGGGTAATAGGTTACAGAATATATACATAAGTGCAATATTTGCCATTTCAGTAAACAATCTGAACTATTGGATGGAAACAAGAATACGTTCTATTACTTCGGTATGAGTTTTAAATTCAATTTGCAAGATATACCAGTGCTAGCCCAGGGATATAAACTTTCAATGTATTGAATGTATACTTGAAAATTTTACACTGGAGGGATATTTCTTTGCTGTTTTCGTCAGTATTATTATTTCCAATTTATATCTTTTGGTGTTGTTTCATGTGGATATGATGTAATTTAAAAGCATTTAAAAATAGTCGTGTCACTTATTTGTGTGTGTTTGAGCAAGTTTCTGTTCGATAATCTGTTCTATATATATATATATATATATATATATATAGAACAGATATATATATATATATATATATATATATATATATATATATATATATATATATATATATATATATACGATGTCCGGAAAGTAATGGATAACCCCGCAGGTACTACCTCGGACACTCAGAAAAAAAGAAATAAAAAATATATCTGCAGCATTCTGGAAAAAGAATACTTTTTTTAAGTATGAAAATTGATACCTCCGTTCACATTATTAAGTAATACGGCTAGAAGTTTATGAATAACCAATTGATTTTCCCTAGGAACAACTGTGAATATTTAGCTTTGCCATCACGCATTACAACATATTTCTAGTTGTAACTGTTTTTTTAATATTTAAATATAACAATTGAAAATTTCGATTTTGTTATGAAGAAGTTTAGGCACATGTGGTATAAAAAAATGTATGCTGGCCACGGTGGCCAATAGCTTAAAAATACGCCTAAAGTAAAAGTTAAAATTACACCTATATACATCCCACTACTGGGCACAGACCTCCTATTTTCGAAATGGTTTTTAGGGCAAGAAAGTGCCTGCCACGCTGTCCCAACGCGTTTTTGCAAAGTTCACATGTCTTCAAAATATTTTTTTTCTTATTTCTCAGACATGCAGGTTTCCTCACGATGTTTTCCTTCATCGCCGAGTACATAGTAAATCAACACTTAAAATTGCACTTAACAATTTCATTGATGCCGTCAGGAATCGAATGCGGGTTGCTCGCGTACTGTGAAATTATAAAAAAGAAAAAATTATAAAAGAATAATTATAAAAGAGGAATTATACAGCGAGCGCTAAACATCTGAGCTACCACGGCTCTAAAAAAAACACTCCTACTTTATGCAAATTTTAAAACGGTACTAAACTCAATTGTTTGTTGTGAAATTACTGAGTTATTGCTATTTACATTCCGGGTGGATGATTTTAACAAAGTTTAATATTCATTAAAGTTACAAAAATAGAGATAAACGATAAAGCAAGACGGATCGATGTGAAGGAAGCTTCCTTAAGTTTCTTGATTTTTGTTTAGTTATAAGATATGCCTATTTCGCTTCTCGTGACTTATCTTCGATTTACGACCACTCGGCATTCCTATTGGACTATTTGTATTACGTATTACGATTGAATTTGGTAATATTAACAACGACTCGGCATTTTACTGAACATATTGTTTTGTGCCCAACGATTTAATTATTGTCGTTATCGAAACACTCAGCTCAGGAGTATACTAATATGCATTTCATATATAGGAAGTGTGACGTTATTGGGCGGTGTACCCAAATGTGCGCCGTCCTGGCTACCTATTAGAATGCCTTCCCAAAAGGAAGAATTCCTAGACATGGTGTCGGTGGTATAGGCGAAGTAATACCCCATCGAAAAATTAATGAAGATATTGTGCTCAATGCCATTGGGGAAGATCCATCCATTTCAACTAGGGCCGAAGAGGATTGGAAATACAACATTACATAGTATTTTAAAGCATCACAAATTACCACATTATCCGTATTCAAACTTTGGAGTCAAGGCACTATGCTGCTAGATTAAATTATTATCACCAAATGCTGAGCAAAATTAAAACTGTTTTGGAGTTTTCGACAAAATATTATGGAGCGACAAATAATTGGTCAAAAGAGTTGGATGTTTAAATCTACACAATTTGCATAGCTAGCATCTAACAAATCTCCACATAAAGCGTGAATACACATTCGGTGTATTTGAATTTTTTACAACACTGATATACTTGATCTCTTAGAAGAGAATTTTTTTTTGGCGGTCCGTTGCAGTATGTGGCTGCAAAACTTTGGATGCCCAGCACATTACGCTACTCCCGTGAGGGGGTACCTAAACGATCTGTATCACAACAGATGTATCGGCCGTTTGGGATCTATTTTGTGGTCACCACGATCACCCGACCTAAACATCCTAGATTTTTTTATTGGGGCTGCTTAAAAGAAATAGTATACAAAAAATCAATCGCAACAATACAAGAACAGCGTCAACGTGTTTTAGACGTAGGCTTAGAGACCGCAGGTATTAGCGGCTATTAAAAAGGTCGTTCATAAGAAGGTGTACAGCATGTATTAGAGCATGGGGCAAACAACTCGAACATTTATTATAATTAAAATAACCGATATGGAAGTTTTGTTTTAATTATAAATAAACCCCAACCTCTATCCAAAATGCTCTCTTGAAGAACTACAGCTCGATTTCCCTTCTAGTCTACGTGCTGTTTTCGAGAGTCATTACGAATCGTCTCGCACGCAAATTCGACGACTTCCAGCCTCCTGAACAAGCCGGTTTCCGAAAAGGCTTTAGCACCATAGACTACATATATACCCTTCGGCAAATGTTACAAAAGACTGAGGAGTACAAATTGTCACTATTTCTTGCGTATGTAGACTATGAGAAAGCCTTTGATTCCGTCTAAATTTGGGTGACAGCAACAGTCCTCCAGCGGTGACAAGTTGAGTATCGGTATATCGAAGTGCTGAAGTGTTTATACAGTAGGGATAACCGAGTGCAGAAACAGAGTACGAAACCTATCCAACTGCAGAGAAGTTGGATAGGTTTCGTTGGTTGGTTGGATAGGACCAGGCTGACGTTATATCCCCGAAACTCTTCGGGGATATAACGTCACCCTGGTTACTACTGGACTGGAAAGGATACGGTACTAACAGCAATGGCGAGTACTTCACTCACCTTCGATTTGCCTACGATATAGTCCTTATGGCAGGATTGCTGGACGACCTAAGTACTATGGTCAATGATCACAATAGTGCCTTCCAACGGATAGGTCTTAAGATGAACATGGACAAAACAAAGATCATGTATAACTTTCATGTCACACCTATGCCGGTAGTTGTTGGGATCACTAAGCTCGAAGTTATTGAAGTTGAAAAATAGTGCGATTAGGTAAGCCCAACTTCAACCGAGAGGTCAATCGACGGATTCAACTCAGCTGAGCAGCGTTCGGGAAATTACGACACATCTTCTCGTCAGATATACCTCAAAACTTGAAAACGAGACTGTACAACCAATTCGTGTTGCCAGTGATGACTTATGGCATTGAGACGTTTTTCTTCACTGCTGGCTGTATGAGGTAGCTCAAGGTCGCTCTGCGAGCTATGCAGACGTCTATTCTCGGGGTTTCTGCGTGATAAACTTAGAAATGAGGATATCTGCAGTATAACCAGAGTGACCGACATAGCCCAACGGATTAGTAAGCTGAAGTGGCAATGGGCTGGCCATATAGCTCGAAGAACCGACAATCGATGGGGAAAAAAGGTTCTCGAGTGGCAGCCTCGTACCGGTAGGCGAAGTTTAGGATGACCTCCCACTAGATGGAGTGACGACCTGGTAAGACGTAGATGTAGGGAGTAGATGGATGCAGGTGACTCAGGTGCTTTGTGGAATTCCTTCGGGGAGGCCTAAGTTCAGCAGTGGACTTGTGAAGGGCTGTAATGATGATGACACCCCAACCACCAAATAGCAATACTCCTAAAGATTTCTGAAGCAAATGTCTTATTATTGAATCTTTTTATTTTAAGAAAAATAATACATAGGTAGCAATAACTCACCAATTTAACGATATGAAAATGTGTTTAGTACCGTTTAAAAATCTTTATGAAGTAGCCATATTTTTAAGCTATTGGCTTCCATAGTCACCATACGTTTTTTTTTATACCACAGGTGCTCAAACTTCGTCATTGTAAAATCGGAAATTTTTATTTTTATTTTTTAATATATTAAAAAAACAGTAACAGCTATAAATATTTAGTAATGTAAGATAGTTAGGCCAAACAGAGAAAATCTTTTGGTTATTTATAAATGTGTAGCCGCAGTACTAAATAATGTGAACGGAGGTATGAAATTTTATAATTTAAAAAGTATATTTTTTCCATACTGCTGCAGATATTTTTTGGGTGAGGTCAACTATAGCTAAGAACCATCCAGGTGACCCCATAAAAATTCAACAAAACGGTCGAGCCGCTTAGAAGGAGAAGAATTACGAACACGCACAACAGAATTGTATATATTAAGATTAGAACAGTAATCTATACCAGGCACTATTAATTTTCACGGAGCATTAGCGAACACAGTAGAAGTTGCTTTCCTTCGTAATATTTACTACTCTATCTATTCTAAGACTTTTTTCGCTTTTCGACTTAAGCTACCCGTATAAAAAATAGATGTTTATTAATCTTATCATCTTATTCATATAAAAAATAAAAAAAGGCGTGAGTGTCGTGGAACACTCGCTTGGAACGAAGTTCCTTGCGTAGTACATTATTATTATCGGCTGCTGATCATGAGATCCCGGGTTCGAATCCCGAGTCGGGCCGAAAAAAATCAGTCACTCCCGTACCTCGGAAAGCACGTAAAGCCTGATCTCTCTCCGGTCGTGTCGGTTTACCGTCCCATCGGACTATGAGAGTGAGGAAATAGAGAGTACACCTGTGCTTGCGCATACACTTGGGCACTATAATCCTGTCCTGCGTCGATGGCTAGTCTCCGTTGAGGTTGGCCGCCGTGACCAAAATTCGGTCTGGAGGACATTATTATTATTGATAAACGTACGTATAATATTATTGATTAACAAATACACATAAATGAATTACTAAAATAAAATAATATTTCTTCCATGGCAAGATAAGAAAAAGTGCAAGGGAGATAGATATTATTCCATCTCACTTCCTTATTTCGCCGCCAAGGCCGTCTACACTATGACACAAGGGGTAGTGACGAAAAAATCTTACACTTTTTGTCGCCTAGCTCCCATCCGCCAAACCCGTACCGTCCGATATGGAACTTCGTTCCAAAAAGGAATTTACTATTTTTATAGTAGTGAAGAAATTACAACCTGTTTGACGGTAAGACCTGCTGCTTGGCGTAATAATTAGGTAAGAGCGTGGTACCTACCCAGACGAATTCCTAGGCATAAAAGAACTCCTACCCTACTATTTATTTACCTTTAGTTGAAATGCATAAAATATAGACAAAAAAGAGCCATCGACCCGCCTACTGTCTAGTTGTTCGATGACAGAAAAAGAACGGAGGAATCAAATCATGTAATTACCGAGAGGTTACTTTATGGCAGTGTTTGAGGCTAAGAAGATTAGTTTCAGCCAAATTAAGGTCACCAAAAAGCTTCTTATCGCGTCTTTTCTCAGAGTCCTATACTGCTTGGCAGTATTTTGCAAGACCAGACCAAAATCAATAATTGTTCCCTATGCACCTCGACACTTGCGGACTTGTGATTTATGTATAAAATGGAAGAAGCGACCCTGTTAATAGAAATGAATGAACTGTGTGTTCGTAAGACAATCTTGTGTGTCAAAACAATCTAGATAATTGTTAATATTAAAGATTGTAAAGTCCATTGGGTTTTAGCTGGTTCTTTCCAGAACAGAGGTATTTTCTAAAAAAAAAGAGGTTTTATAATAGAAAAAATCAAGTGCATATTATACAGTTAGTTGCTTAAGTTTTTCCAATTTAATATTATTATTATTCTCCCCCCAGCGCCAATTAGAATAGAAATTCTAAAAATAAATAAAGGAGTGTAGGCGTTGATAGCGATGCTTTGAGTATCGTGGTTAACTTGTGTTATATATAAAGTTAACTTAAAATATATTTATTAAAATCAATTCAAAGACTCTAAAATTAAACACTATTTTAAAGTGACGTATTTTTTTACAGAAGAGGGGTCAAACGAGCATGCGGCTCACCTGATGGTAAGTGATTACCGCCGCCCATGAACAACCGCAACACCAGGGGAATTGCAGATGCGTTGCCGGCCTTTTAGAAAGGTTGGCTCTTTTCTTGAAGGTCCCTAAGTCGTATCTGTCCGGAAAAATCGCCGATGGTAAACAATTCCACAGAGAAGTTGTACGAGGAAGAAAACTCCTATTAAACGCACAGTCGTAGACCACCAAGCATCCAGATGATGAGGATGGTATCGTTAATTTTGACGCGATGTGTGTTCGTGAAATTTGGCATCTGGAATTAGTCCGAACAATTCCTCATATCACTCCCCGTGGTAAATTCGATAGAAAATTCAAAGGGATGCAACATCCCTACACAGTGCCAGTGTATCGAGCCGATCAGAAAGAACTCGGTTGTCGACGATTTGAACCGCTCTGCGCTGGATGTAATCAAGTGGAAGGAGCTGGCACTGGGGTGCCCCATCTCAGAACTGAGAACAGTATTCCATGTGAGGCCGAACTTGCTCTTTGTAAAGTTGCAAGTGATGTGCCGGCATGAAATACTGTCTCGCTCTGCTGAGCACAACAAGCTTTTAAGAGGTCAATTTGGCCTTCCCTTCCAAGTGACCACGAAACTGCACATTATTGGATATGTCGACGTCGAGGATTCCGATGCTAGCTGAAGCAGCATGGGGAGTGCCTTGATACTGAGGAGATGCGACAAAGGGGTTCTTTTTAGCGGTAAACGCGCAAGCTTGTGTCTTCTGGGGATTAAAGTTGACTAAATTTAGTCGCACCCAATCCGAGACTTTGTTCAGCAAAGACTCGACTTCAGACACAAGTCTGTCCTGGTACTCGGCGACGATTTTCCGAGACTTATTGGCACGGCCGGTATATAAAGCATCACTAGTTCGTTTAGTTAAATCGTTCCGAAATTATGTATCTTTTCTTCAGCTGCTCTCGAGATTTGCGCTTAGCAACACATTCAGCGATTCATTTTTATATTATAGATATTCTAAGGTCAAACAGTCACACAGAGTAGAGATTGTCGCCAAAGAATTTAAAAATAATGCCAGCAAAATAATTATTGACACTGACTGAATGAACTGTGAATTAGTGTGTTTTTGATTATTATTTTTTTATATAAGAAGGGTTAAACTAGCATGTGGCTCACCTGATGGTAAGTGACTACAGTCTTCCATGAACAACAGCAACACTAGAGTATTGCAGATTCATGAAATTATATCAGACTTTTATTGTTCCCTTTTCAATAGTTTGTGGAGTGTAAGTTAAGACAAAAAGCGTTTATATTATATTTTGTATTTGAGATACCTAAATTTTAAGTGCGTTTAAATGTGAAATTTTGTTTGCTGAATAGACAAACTTGAAACTTTAATGAATTACGGATAAATTTCAACCACTAGGCGACCTCTAGTTTTAATTAATTCAAGATAGACACTTTCTACTTAAAAAAAAACTTAAATTTTTGTCTTGGGATTTTTTTTATAGGATAGGGTGACAAACGAGCACACAGTCCACTTGATGGTAAGTGGTTACTGTGACCCATAGACATCTACATCTATCATCAATAAAGTCTCAAGATCCAGATACGTTGTCACCCGTAAGGACTAAGATGGAATGCCTCTTTGCCAGTAAAAAGGGTCTCCGGTTCTCTACACTCACCATACGAAACACAGCAACGTTAAGCTGCTATTTTACGCTGATTTTCTGTGAGAGCGTGGTCCTTCCCGGTCGAGCCGACCCATTCGTGCTACAACTATACTACTAATATAGCTGCAGCATGGCTCTATCACGTTAAAGACATCGCATCAGCATTTTGAAACGTAATCGATATGTATATAGGTGACAAAAGCACCCACTTACCGTCCGGTAACTTCTATAAAAGGTAAATGGAAACAGTTTCATTGTTTCTTTTTTAATACTTAAAGTTAAGGAAATTAAAAACAGTTACTTAAACATTCTGAAGATCACCAGGATCATTTGTTACCCAGTTTATTATTTGGCTTTAGTTAGCCTGCATTCGTTTACGAGAGACAACAAGTAATTGCAGAGTCAACCCAATTCCTTTGGTACGCTAATGACAATCTTTTACGAGCAATATGAACTGAAACAAATTTTAATTGTTTCCTTAAACAACAGCTATTAATCTCTTGTTGGAATTGGCACAGGCAAAGCTATTTATATTAATTAAAAATGTTTGTAGACGAAGTAAAACGAAGTCAAAGTAAATAAATTATTTAATTCGGGTTGAAAAGTATATTGTAACGGTTCAGTAGCGTCTTGGCTAAGCACCACGTGTTCGAATCTTGAGACAACTGTTTGTATTGCCCACAAATAATTGTTCCGGGGTTTTTTTTTATAGGAGAGGGGGCAAACGAGCATGCGGCTCACCTGATGGTAAGTGACTACCGCCGCCCATGAACAACTGCAACACCAGGGAGGGAATTGCAGATGCGTTGCCGGCCTTTTAAAAAGGAGTACGCTCTTTTCTTGAAGGTCCCTAAGTCGTATCCGTCCGGAATAATCACTGACGGTAATCGATTCCACAAGGAAGTCGCGCGAGGAAGAAAACATCTTCTAAATCGCACAGTGGTGGACCGCCAATCTTCCAGATGGTGTGGATGGTATCGGGAGTTCTGCCGCGATGTGCGTTCATGAAATTTGGCGGCTGGGATTAATCCGAACAATTCTTCAGAGCACTCCCTATGGTAGATGCGAAAGAAAATGCAAAGGGATGCAATATCTCTTCACAGTGCCAATGAATCGAGCTGATCGGAAAGGGCTCGGTCGTCGACGATTCGAGCCGCTCTGCGCTGGATGCGGTCAAGTGGAAGGAGTTAGCACTGGGGAGCCCCATCTCAGAACTGAGAACAGTATTCCATGTGAGGCCGAACTTGCGCTTTGTAAAGTTGCAAGTGATGTGCCGGCATGAAATACTGTCCCGCTCTGCTAAGCACGCCAAGCTTTTTAAAGGCCAATTTGGCCTTCTCTTCCAAGTGACCACGAAACTGCACGTCACTCGATATGTCGACTCCGAGGATACCGATACTGGCTGAGGCAAGAAGGGGAGTGCCTTGAAACTGAGGACATACGACAAAGGGGTTCTTTTTAGCGGTAAACGCGCAAACTTGTGTCTTCTGAGGATTAAAGTGGACTAGATTTAGTCGCCCCCAATCCGAGACTTTGTTCAGCAAAGACTCGACTTCAGACACAAGTTTGTTCCGGTACTCAGCGAAGTTTTCCCGAGAAATCTTGGCACGGCCGTGTGAAGATGTAAATCGTGAGCAACACGCAAAAAGAAATTAGTTTGAAGGTAGATGAAGGAGTACGTGGATCGAACAAAATTTAACAGTGATAGAGCCATGCGGCAGCTTTTGCTGTCACACGGATGGGCTGGCTCGAACCGGGGTGGTACCACGACCTCACAGAAAACCAGTGTGAAGTAGAGGTTTGTCTCTGCGTTTTGCTTGGTGAGTGCAAGTGGCCGGAAGCCCTTTTTACTGGAAATGAGGCATTCCATCTTAGTCCTCACGGGTGACAACGCATCTACATTTTGATTTGTAATAGAGGATAGATGTAGATGTCTATGGGCCGCAGCAACCACTTACCATCAGGTGGACTGTGTGCTCGTTTGTCACCCATAACCTATAAAAAAAATCTACGTTGTTGAATAGGCAACCACTTTAGTCGAGTGCGGAAGTCAAAAATATGGTCAAACAGTCCAAAAATAAACCTAAAACAGTTGTTTAGAAGTCGTTCTTATTTGTCGACAAGAATTTGAGTAGCATCAGATATAATGAGGCCTAGACCATTAACATATGGAGAGAAGGGAATAATTGAACCATTAAGATGGTGGGGAGAACAGTATTGATGTCAAATTTACTCAATCGACGAGAGCTACCAATTTTAATTGCCTGGCATTTTAAAGGCTACGCTTAAATACATACATACATATACATACATACACATACATATAATCACGCCTCTTTCCCGTAGGGGTAGGCAGAGACCACTTCTTTCCACTTGCTACGATCCTTACATACTTGTTTTGCTTCGTCCACTTTCATTATTCCCTTCATACATGCTCTACGGTTTAGGGTACTCTTGACCTGGCCTTAAATACATCGTGTTGTAAATTTCAAAAAAATATTTTTATCATAGTAAATTTTATGTGTTTTTGTTACTACCAACTTCCTTGTTTTTTTTTCGTTTACACTGGGAAATGCATACACATACCCGCCTCGCGGGGACAAGGACGGGTTAAGCTGGACTCGCACCGACTAAAACCCCATGGTGTTCCACACATGTTGACAGGGCCAGAAAAGGCTTTCGCACACATACGCCGCCCTACCAGTGTTGGCTGCCGCATGGTAAAATATTTTATTGGTAAATTTGGATAATAAAAGTGATATAGAATAAAAACCAGTGATGTAATTTTATATTTCGTTGTTTTCTGTATACAAAATATATATACTTTTCCTAACTCATCCAAAACTGTATGATGTAAATTTATATCATTATGCAATAACTTCACTTGAGCAGCATGGCAAAATCTGCGCTGTATAAATACAATGCTATTTTAGTTTTAAGAGAAATATCTTTTATTCACAGTTCTCTTCTTCATAGAAACTTGGTTCAATTATTAGAGATGGCTAGCTGTCAGAAGATAGCGAAAGTGCGGAAAATTCTGATGAAGATAAGTACCATGATAATGACGAAATTGTGAGGGTATTAAAGAGGAAAGTAGTGGTAAAATTGACAAAGAGTTAGTTACTGAAAATGATCCTCCTCTTAAAGAAAGTAGTACAGAAGGTATAGAAGAATAGGAAACATCTAAAAACTTGCTAATGAAACTATTTATTTGACAAGAGAAAATTTCTAAGTAAAAACAAAAATATAGAGTATAAGAAGAAAACCTTACTTGTCTGGATAGTAATTCTGCTGCTACCATTGAGGTTGAACAATTAGAAACATTTTATAAGTGATTCAATCAGTTTTACACTAGATGTAAGTCACAAAGTATGAAGGTAATTATAAGAAAGGCTTGCAATATTTGAATGTGCTGACATAACATGTGTAGCTTGTAGGAAAATAGACCCATCAAAAAATTGTGATCACTAGCAAAAGCTGATATATTTTTTAAATTTAATTTTATCATATAAGTGTTTACGTTATATCTTCTTTTACTGTACTGTTTGAAATTATTTTTTAATAACAAAAAGTTGAGTTATTCAATCCTAATTTAATTGTAACAGAAAGGGGAATGCCCACCGTTCATAGACACTTTGGCCATGGGTGCCCACATATAAAAACATATGGAAATGATAATATTCAATTAATAGAATGAAATGTTTAAGGAATTGGTTTAAGAAAAGTCCGGATTATAAGATATAAAGGTTTTGTTTTTATTTTCACAAGAACAGTTTTGAATGTCACGAAAATACAAATGACTTTGTATTTTTGTTACATTTAAACCACAATTGACACAGCGTAAATGTCCTCTTGAATGAGTTACTGAGAGCTGAGAAGATCTCTGGCCGGTGTGAAAGTTGGGGTCATCGTTAACAGTGGATATCGAGTCCAAGTTCGTGCAGAGGTTATCGTAAGAAGTGGGAGCGGGATCCATTTTCAGGCCGTGGTCAATAGGGTCAGAAGAATTATCGGAGTCCATTTAGAAAGCTTATTTCGTTCGCCAATTAACAGAAATAAAATCAATACATAGATAGCAATTTTTTTAATCGATTTATCGTTTCATAAAAAAGAATAATCTTTGATTCGCTTTAAGTTTTGCCCGCCTTTTAAAATATGTTTTGTTTTATTTTTACCTTTTTACCATTTTACCATTTTAAATGTATTTTTAAGAACAGATAAGAATAACAGTTAAATTGTGCAGTAGCGTTTTTGTTATGTTCTAAAGAGTTCATGGTAAATCAACTAGCAATTCGTTTGTTTAATTATCATAACAACATAATAATTATCGTAAAATAATATTACCATTATAATATTGACACCATAAAAAATCGATTGAAAAAACAGAATCGACTTTTTAAAAGAGATTTGTGATTGGAAATACTTTTTATTTTATCCACAAACTAATGACTTGCGTATTTACCTAATTTCATTTTTATCTTTTCGGTACTATTTTTTGTGCAAAAATATTACAATATTTTTTGGATACATAAATACCGCGATTAATAATCATAAAAAAGATGTATTTTTTAAACCAAGCTTATACAACAATTTATTAATAGAAGGTTTTTATTTAATACAATGTATGTAACTCCTCCTATGGCCCGAACACATGCAGAGATCCTCCTGGGCATGCTGAGGATTAAGTTATCCACCATTATTTCCGATAAATGGTCCCATTCTTGAATAGCGGCTTCCATGATCTCTTGAACTGTTTGGGGAGGTGGCCGAGGGTTCTAAACAACTCGCTTAAGAGCATCCCTTGCGTGCTCAATTGGGTTTAAGTCAAGCGATCCGGCAGGCCAGTCTAACCTTGTGATGTTGTATGTGCGGGCGCATTATCATCGACCGGTAGAAATTGGTGCCCATGGTTTACTCGGAATGGTCTGACAATTCCATCAAGTTTTGTATCTATATGCCGTCATGGAGCCTCAATACGGCATTAGAGGTCTTCTAGCTCCAATCGTAATTCCACCCCAAAAAGACACCGATAACTCGTCTTGCTGAACGGTCCCAGTGGCAGTTCTTTGGCTTTCAGAGTCTCCAGGTCTTCTCAGAGGTACTCGCTAAGACCTCCGTGCTCGTGGTCCAGCCTGGTGTAAGCAATTCGAATGATCTGAGTGCTAACTTCAAGTAGGCGGCTCGTACTTCTACTTTTATTGTAGTGGCGTTGATTATTGAATCGCAATAGTTAGGCGCCCACTGCTGCTGCAGCGTGGCCACGACACAGAATTGGGATACAAAAACTCTACGTGCTCTGTCTCTTTCGTCTCTCTCGTGTCTCTCTCGTGGAATATTCTTATTTTTTCCTTCTTGTTTTTTCCTTGTTTATTCCTTCTTTCTTCAAAGTTACATTCGTGCTTGTAAAACTTCTGATAATCGTCTTGGCATGTTTTCAATCACAACTTTGCTCGAAAAATATTTTTAATCCCTTAAATTGACTAAATCAGACTTCTGAATGAGAGTAAGCTTGGGTAGAATTTCTTTTTGTATGGAAAAATAACTGAATTTTTTTGATTGACTTATATAATGTCTAATAATTTTTAGTAAAGTATTTAAAAAGAAGAATAAATTAAAATATAGTCTACCGTAACAAAAAATATTTGGATTTTTCAAACTGATCGTAACACAACTTTTTTTATTGTTTGTAAGATGTTGATCCTATTATCTACAAACACTGGAGCATTGCTTTAGATCGGAAACCAAGTAGGAGAGGTATATGACAAAGTAAGGGGGGGGGGGGGGGGAGGTGAGTGAACAACATGCACATACATTTATTGTGAAACTGTTTGTTGACCCAAATAAATAAAAAAATACATAGTTCAAGAGTATAACTAATGCATGGGGTTTGTAAACCTAATAAATAATGAGAATAACCATATTACATTTAGCTGTGTAGTTCAAAAAAATAGTACTTATGAATTTTCTTACATTTATTTAACTTTGCTTTTAATGATGGGATATCTATACATGTCATCGTTTACCTTCGGTTAAGAATGAAAGAAATTTCTTGGGACAAGAAATTTATTTACCTTAAAGGATTTATTTACCTAAAATAACAAAACATGCATTTTAAGACAGTAAATGAAAAAAAGATTTTTTAATTTGTTTTTAGAAATTTCAGCTTATACCTCGCTTTCAATGCTTTACACGGTTCGTTTTGTAATGAGCCTTCTGGGAATACGAATAAAATTTGATTAGATTTATTGCTTGTACTCTATGGATTCATGTTAGGTGAAAAGTTGATTGGAGATAAATTTAAAATACACATATCATATTGTAAATGTTCGTATTTCTTTTTGAGATTTAATTTAAGCTTCGTGTTTTATTCGAATAAAACTTCAAAAGTATAAATGAATGCCTCCATACCAGTAAAACGGGTTTCCCATTTTTTACACTCATCTCACGAATAATTTTTGCTGTTTGACGTTAATATTTTGTGTTCAATTACATGAGCGAAAAATCATTTAAAGTAAGTTTAATATCTAGAAAAATTAGTTTCCTCTGCGTTTTCACGCACAAAGCCATAAATTTGACTTGATCGCGCAATATGGTTGGTAATTTCCTCACTGAGAATATGTTCTCAATAGCCCAATGGCTGTAGCTTTGGTCTACTATACCAAAGTACGAACTCAGAATAGTTGTAATCCTGCAATTGGTCAGGTTTATTTAGTTTTTGATTTATGTACTTTTTAGCTTGATGCTTTGGTCAAAAATATTTGATAGTATTTTTATAAAAAATATTTTTAATAAAATTTTAACTTACATAATAAGTTATTTAAATAATTAATATATATATATATATATATATATATATATATCTAGATATATATCACCGTTAGTGATATATTTATTTAGAACTATTGCTTGTATGTTGTCGAGCCACGCTATGTACAACGTATTATGCTTGCAACAAGAATGGGTCACCGAGTAAGAACTACATTCACACAAAATACCAACATGAAAACAGTTATTTATGGCGAGTATCAAGGACCGCAGACCCCTTTCACTGGTAATTTGGCCTTCCATATTAGTGCTCAGAAACAACGCATCTCATTTTGATTCTTAATCGATAATAGATGTAGGTTCCTATGGCCTACAGTAGTTTGTCATACTTAGTTTAATGAAAAATATGCAAAATTGCATAACTCTATTGCAAATACATTACGGAGAGGTTGTGCGTTGAGTCCAACAATGAAATAAAATTTCTATCATTTCTGTGTACACTCCAACTTATGCAGCGTCATGTCCTTTACTGTTTCAATATGGTTTGTTTGAAATAATATTAGTATGTAAATGGTGAGAATATTACTACCGGACAAAATAAGCAAAACACAGTTTGTATTTTACTCAAGAAGAGATTACTTCGCGGAGTGTCTTTCATCGTTTCATCTTCGGTCATAGAAACCTCATTTCTAAAATTGATTTAAAAAAAAAGATATTTGTTAAACGAAATTTATTTCGTTTAACAAATATCTTTATTTAATTTAAAACGAAAATAAATATGCATGCTGAAAAGCAACATTTGTAGAATTATATATATAATATATATGTATATATGTGTATTTTAATAGCGGTTAAATTTGCAACCATTCTTTTTAATTGTTTTTGTTTACTTTTTAGCCAACTTCAAAAAAAAAAGGAATGTGAATTGGTTTTAATGATTCTTTTTTAATAAATAGGTTATATAATATATAACTATAATAATAAATATAATATATAAATATAATATAATATATAACTCAACGGTGTGATTATCATAATAAAAAATAATCCTTTGTTTTTTAATCCATAAGGTAACTATTATAAAAGGTCGGGGAAAAAGTTTGATGAGTGGCCGAAAAGGTGTGTGGTCTGGCGTCATCATGATGTAAGACCACTTCTGACCCTTTCTGTTGATCAATTCCGGTCGCTTGTTTTTCAATTTGTTGCTTGAGTCCCCCTAGTTATTGGCAGTGAAATTCCGAATCGATGGTTTTGCTCAGCGGTGAAAGATCGATAAACGATGCCCTTCCAATCCCACCATACACACAGCATCACCTTATTGCGTATTAATCCAGGTTTCGCTACAGACTGTGGTGCTTGACTACCCTTTGACCATGATCTTATCACACGTTTATGTCGTAGATGATCAATTTCTCATCACCAGTAATCAATCTTTTAAAAATGTTTCGGTTTCATTACGTTTCAATAGAGAATCGCAAATGAGCACACGATTCATTAGGTTTCATTCAGTGAGCTCAAGTGGTACCCATATATCAAGCTTTTTTGTAAAGCCACACTTTTTCAAATAGGTCCAAACTATTTTATGGTCTATCCTCAATTCCTCGGCAATATCGTAATTTCTAATATGCTGATGATGCTCCACTTTTTCAAAAATGACATCGTGTTTATCCGTATGAGGGCAGCCAGAGCGAGGTGCATCTTTGACATCAAAATTCCCTGAATCAAAATTCGACTGAAAACGCTTGAACCAACTTTGTGCTACTCTTACTGACACTGCATCAGGTCCATAAAACGTCACAGGTTTTCGCGGCTTGAGTCGTATTTTTCCTTGTTTTGTAAAAAAAACTTCAGAATGTATCGAATTTTTCTTTTTCTTAATGTTCTATATGTATTGATATTAAAACCAGCCAGATACAAACAGTAAAACCAAAGTGATTTTTCTTCAATTTTATACAAAATACGAAGAAACTTTTTCCGCGACCTATATACCACCTAACATAGTTGTTAGGTGGTATGGAAGTTACTTTCTTTATGCATCCGCCTGCTAAGCACAGGGCTCTTTTCACTTCTGAGAGAGTTTTGGGCAAGGAAGTGTAAGCCACGCTGCCCCAATGCATGTTGGCGGATTTTACATGTCTTCGATTTTTTTTATCTTAGACAAGCATGTTTCCTCACGATATTTTCCTTCACTACAGAGCATTTGGTAAATCAGCATTTAAAATTGCAATTGACAATTTCATTCGTGCCGTCGGGGATCGAACCCTGGTTGCTCGCGTAGTGAAATTTACATCGAGCGCTAAGCCGCTGAACTACCAGTTCTTTATTGAAAGTTTATATTATTTAATATTAAAGATCGCTTGGCATAGTTTATAATGGTGGCTAAGCATCTTGTCTTCACAATGCAGTTAAAACCCAAAACTATCTAAGCAAAGCAAACCATATCTTGAGGGTTACTTCTTATGTTAGTCAGCATTTACCTGAGTAGTAAAGAAATATACTTAAGAAGCATAAATAGTAGCATAAGCTTTAATTAAAAACATTTTAAATTGGAGCTTTAATTGAATAAAACTATTTTTTACGGATTTTATCGCGTTTAATTTACTATTTTAATTCCCGACGTGTCGGGTGCTTTACAGCATCCACTCACGGGTCACGGGGGGGACTGAGATATTTGACGTCCCGATGTCACAGTTAGCCCGGCTACCTTCAGTTTTTCTCTGTTTCAGAGAGCACGAGGGATCTATGACAGAAAACATGTGGCCACTGAGCTTCAGCACGTCGAGCAAGTATTGCAAGACAACAAGCTTTGGGTCCCGCGCCTACGTCACAGTGACCGAGTGAAGCCGACCGCAGTTGAGTGTGTGCCTGCTGTACTACCCTATATCAGAGGAGTCACAGACAAGGTTGGCTACATTTTGAAGCGAGCTTCTATTAAAACATACTTCAAGCCGCCGAAGAAGATTACTCAATTTTTACCATCCGTCATGTGTAATATCCCTCTATAAGATGCAGGAGTGTACAAGCTTGATTGCGAATGTGGTCTCTCATACATAGGACAAACAAAAAGATCCGTTAAAACCTGCGTGAAAGAAGATATAGCTGACATAAAGCACCGACGCTCTGGGAAGTCTGCAGTCTGTGAACATTTTCAAGATCGTCCCCGCCATTACATCAGATTTGATAGACCACAAATCATCGCAAAAGAACACCGATTCCTACCCAGGATGATACGCGAGGCTATTGAAATTAAAAAACATCTTAATTTCAATAAAGAAGATGGACGGACTTCCATTTGGCGCGACCCTGACACACTTCTCTCGCCTCCTTTACCCTTAACCGACGAGCGTGTATGCGTAAATATATGGAATTTACGCATACACGCTCGTCGGTTAAGGGTACTCCTAATCTGGCCCATTTTCAATGTATCGCCGATTTGCTCGATAAATCTTCGTCTAGGGCGTCCGTTCACGACTTTGCCGTTCACTTCTGAAACATAAATTTGCTTTGTCACTCTTTCCTCGTTCATTCTTTCTACGTGACCAAACCACCGAAGCATTCCTTTTTTAATCCTAGTCACAACGTCATCTTGCAAACCACACATTTCTCTTGTCACACTATTTCTCACCCTGTCATTCAGATTCAGCCCTAGGATACTACGTAATGACCGCATTTCTACAGCCTTTATTCTACTCTTATGCTTCTTCTGCCATACCCAACTTTCACTGCCATACATTAAAGTAGAGACTAACACACTATTATGAATTGCCATACGTGCCTTCTTTGACACATTCTGACCCTTCATAATAGCGTGTAGAGCCCCATTAACTCTATTTCCTGCGTCCACTCGTTGTCATATCTACCATCCCTGCTAAATAAACATCCCAAATATACAAACTCATCCACTTGCTCAATCAACTCCCCTTCTATTCTTATTTCACATAACGTTTTACTTTCTTCTCTTTCAAAAACCATCACTTTCGTCTTACTTGCGTTCACGTTCATACCCCTTTCTTTTAATGACCAGTTCATTAAATTAACCATAATTTGCAACTCGGCCGCCGACGATGCAAATATGACTTGATCATCGGCGTACAAAAGGTATTTGACAGTTATGTAACTCACCCATTCTCAACCCACATTCTTTAACTTTCAAAGTTTGCAAACAGCTGTCTATAAATAGTTTAAACAGCTGCGGAGAAGCTACACAACCCTGTCTGACACCTTTTTGAATGCCAAACCAAACCGAGTAGGCCCCATTGATCCTGAAAAAAAAAATGTAAAATAGTAAATTAAACGCGATAAAATCCGTAAAAAATAGTTTTATTCAATATGTAGTGTTCGCGTAAATATAATAAATCATTATGTAGCTTAAATTCTTCGATACATTTTGTTTTAGCACCGAGTGAAGGATCTATTAAATCATGTGGATATTATTTTAACCTTGTTAATTTTTGAAGTCGTATTTTACTTCTTTTGCTTCTATTTAAATATGATAATTTATAGTAAGGAAAACTATTACAAAATACTACTAATAAATATATCGTTAATATCGTTCACACGTTGTAGAGCCACGCTGCAACTATATTATGATTGTAATACAAATGGGTTGGCTCGACCGGGGAAGGACCACGCTTTCACAGAATATCAGCCTAAAATAGCAGCTTAATGCTGCTGCATGTCATATGGTGATTGTATCTTTGCTGAGGAGATCTGAAGGTATTTTTTTACTGAAACGACGCATTCCATCTTAGTCTTCTGGGGTGACAACGCATCTGCATTTTATTTATTATTTTATAGAATAAGGGTGAGAAACGAGCACACAGTCCTCCTGATGGTAAGCGGTTGCTGTGGCTCATAGATATCTACATCTATCTTCGTTTGCGAATGAAACGACATATATGACTTATAATCGTTGATTATCATATAGGCACTTACATTAACTATTAATTATCTATACATGTATATTTCTATTGTCATTTAGTGAAAATAGAAAGAGCAACTTTCAACATTAAATTATTGGCGATATATGATTAAGACCGATAGTTCACAAGAAGTCTAATTTTAATTAAAATATACCACTCGAAGTTAACCAACAAGTTAAAAAAACAAAACAGTTGGATATTCCGTTGATACCGAGCGTGCAGAAAGATTTGTTTCATAATCTCCATAATGACCAAGATCAGGTACGCCTTCTAGCTGTTTTGACTAAGGAATCTAGTCACTTGTTACATGCTTTACTGTCAAGTAATCTCGGCATATTATTTGATGGGGAAAGCTTGCGCATCGCCGTAGGACTAGGAGCGGTGATTTGTCAACCCCATCAGTGCCCCTGTGGTAGCAGCGTCGACAAGTTTGGGCTCCACGATCTTTCATGTAAGAACAGTTCTGGTAGGTTTTCATGGCAAGGTTCTTTGAACGATATCACCCGAAGGGCTCTTGTCTCTATAATAATATTCCCTCGGTTTTAGAGCCTTTTGCAATATTTAGAGACGACGGCAGGATACCCGACGGTATGACACTGGTCCCTTAGAAGAGAAGTAGAGCCCTAGTGTGGGATGCTACCTCTTGAATCAGTAAATATCATTAATACATTTTTCGTCAACATTGGTAAATCTCTGGCTGAAGATACGAGTATAACTAATAATCCATTATTACAACATGAAAATACCCCTGAGATTAAATCAAGTCTAACCTCATTTGTTTTATTGAACTCTGACCCACAGGAAGTTTCTGATATACTCATGAGTCTTGATTATGAAGTGCTCCTGGTTGGGATGGTATACCAACATTGTTTCTGCAAAGGTGTACAGATTTTGTGACTGCACTAATGAGCCAACTAGCCAACCCGTGTTTAAACAGGGAAATTTCCAAGGGCTCTGAAACGTTCACTGGTCACCGGTATTTAAGAATAGATTGAGAGGCGATGTCAACAATTACCGTACTATATCTGTCTTGCCATGTATCTCCAAAATTTTAGAAAAACTTTTGAATAAAAGACTCCTCAGTTACTTGCACCATAATAAAATTGTTTCAAATTCACAATATGGCTTTAGACAAGGTTTATCTACACAATACGCAATATATGATTTAACAAAGATGATTATAGAAAAGATCGATCGTGAAGAAAAATATCTCGCCATCTTTCTGGACTTTAAAAAAGTTTTTGACACCGTCTCTGTCCCCAGACTTGTTTTTAAGCTAGAGAGCATTGGAATAAGGAGCACTGCTCTTGCTCTATTTAAAGACTACCTGCTTGAGAGAAAACAAATGGTTAAAATTAGCACTAGTATAAGTCAAGAAGAAAGTATATCCTATGGTGTCCCGCAAGGATCTGTCCTCGGCCCAACTCTTAATCCCAACTCTATATATTAATCAATTGTGTAACTTAAAAAACTGTGGAGGACAAATCTTCTCATTGTTTTATCCGATTGTTCTTGGGAAATAGTGCAAAATGTCTCTGAAAAGGGCTTAGCAGTTTTTGCTGACTGGCTGAACACTAATCTACTAACCTTAAACACCATAAAAACTAAATACATAATATGCTTTTCTCTCGATCAGAGAACTCAACCGGATGCTAAGTTTCGGCTCAAGGTTCATACCTGTGCGAGTCTCAATAACAGTAGTTTTTTATGCCCAAGTATTAAAAAAGTTAGCTGCATTAACTACCTAGGTATTATGGTCGATCAGTCTCTCCTGGCATACTCAAATTGAAACGATTATTGGCAGGATACGTAAGCTTATCTAGATCTTTAAAAATCTAAGGTATGTTATGTACAGTACTTTATTAAGCAAAATTTACATAATTTTTTATAGGATAGGGTGACAAACGAGCACACAGTCCACCTGATGGTAAGTGGTTACTGTGACCCATAGACATCTACATCTATCCTCAATAAAGACTCAAGATGCAGATGCGTTGTCACCCGTGAGGACTAAGATGGAATGCCTCTTTGCCAGTAAAAAGGGTTTCCGGTTCTCTACACTCACCATACGAAACACAGCAGCGTTAAGCTGCTATTTTACGCTGGTTTTCTGTGAGAGCGTGATCCTTCCCCAGTCGAGCCGACCCATTCGTGCTACAACTATATTACTAATATAGCTGCAGCATGGCTCTACCACGTAAAAAAACATTGTCCTTGCACAGTCCATACTTACATACTGTATTCCTGTGTGGGGTGGTGCAACTAAAACCAAATTTCTTCACTTAGAGAGAAGTCAAAGATCACTCTTGAAGGTTATGTACTTTAAACCGTATAGATATTCAACACATGAACTTTATAAGATCTGTGGACACTTGTCGGTTAGGAAATTATATATTTAGAAACTTCTGCTTTACCTTCACCAAAAACTACCTTTCGACCACAGTAAAGAAAACATCAACAAAAGACGTATGGAAAAAGTTGCACCATCTCGTGCAGTACGTACTGCCTTTGCTCGTCGTCAATTGACATCATGCTCTGCTTACTTATATAATACTATAAATCGAAAAGCAAATATATACCCTGAAAAAATATATGAATGTAAAAGGATATTAACTAATTTCTTATAAGATTTAAGTTATGGTACAACAAAGAAACTCATAGATACAATTCTGTAAGTTCCATACACCATAAATTAGACTCAAACAACATACGCACACTTACACAACCTCTCTGCACAATGGCTTACCCTGATTCCAAGATTGAAGTCGTAAGGACTGGTAGACACACACACACACACACACACACGTGCACTTACATACGCATACATACTCTCACTGTCTCACATTCTCTCTCTCTCTCTCTCACACACACACACACACAAAAGTTAGTAAATTTTTTTTAGGTTAACTTTCTTTTTTGTAATAAACTTTTTCTTTATTAATTACGTAAGTACTTTTAAATCTTAAAACCTGTAAAATGGGTTGAAGAGCGACGCATCCCCAATACGAGTATAGAAATTAGTCAAACTCAAAAATATGTATAATTAATTTTTGAGAAATTAAAGTATTTATTATTATTAATATTATTATTACTTGCGTAGACACTTTGGCGACCTCTCATCCCAGGGGTACCTCCTTTAGAGCCGGGGTGGGTCACAGATCAGATGCAGCTGATCTTAGTAAGTGGCGCAAATATGAGTCTCTGAGAGATAACTACATATTTGTGCCATTTGCTGTTGAAAATATCGGTCCGTGGGGTCCACGTGCGGTGAAGTTCCTAAAGGAACTCTGTCCACGACTGGCCGTTGCTGCTGGTGATAAGAGAGCTGGTTCTTTTTTCGCTCAAAGGCTAAGTATAGCCATATAGCGGGAAAACGCAGCCAGCGTTCTTGGCACGATACCGCGGGGAGTAGGACTGTGTTATATTATGTATTTAAGTTACTTTTTAGTAGTAGTTAGTTAGTTTAGTTTATTTAGTTTTATTTTTTATTATAATTTTTAATATTGTTTATAATAAAATATAGTATATTATTTTAATTAGAAAACATTTAACAATAACACTTCGCTTAATGTTTTTGTCATTTCCAGGCTAATTTGGCTCTTCTAAATTATGAATTCAGATTGTAGAAATTGCTTGGGGGCTACATGTCTCTTCCACAAAGTTGTGCACTAAGTAACAACGGGCAAGCCCTAGAGTAATTCTAAACATTGTAGCTTGATTTGTGAATATATGGGGAATAGGTATTGAGTTGAAAGAAGTTAAAATAAAATATTAAAACTAAAAATAAATACTCAACCAATACTCAATATATCTATTCACTACAATTGCGAAGGCGGATTGGCGACCGTAGTATCAGACTTCTTGCAACTTTCATGCTTCTTGTACGAGTCCCTCTGGCACAAACGAGATATTTTACCACCATCACTGTCATGAGACCTTTCCGTTATTTTTATGGTCAATTCACACAAAGACGCGAATCGACACAACGGTGCTTGAGGAGGCCAGTGGTATCGCATCGCGTACCGCGACGTATCACGACGCAGCGGTGTTTTGCCAGTAGCCGCATCGTGAGACGATGCAATGCGCAGCGAGACGCCGCGCGGCGCAGCGGAACGTGTTTACGCTCGCCGTAAGCTCGCCAAGACAGCTTGTGCCTGCGCCTCGTGGTGCCTTAAGCGTCTCCCACACACAAGCGGCTTGCGGTGGCGGCTAACCGCGAGTCGCGGCTCCAGCCGCTGCAACAACACATCACCGCGGCCGGAGTGGCGGCCCGAAGCGCCATTCGCTGTGGTGTCTGTGCTACGATCAGACGTCAGTAAACATGGTTAACCGTGACGAAGTCTTATTATTTTCAGCAATATTATCATATATTTTGTTTTTAATCCCAATGATTTTGTGATCACGATGCAAATTATCATAAAGTACTGGATAATTTCGCCTTGTTTCTATTAAAATCTCTGAATGTAGCACTATTTTTCACGCGGTACACGCGGCCTGTTGCAAAAATTTGCAACTGACCGCGCTGCGGCCACCGATAGGCTGTGTACTCGCTATCACACACGCGGTGGCGGAGGGGGCGGGGCATGCGGCCGCGGCCAGCCGCTGGCAGGCCGCGCCATGGCCGCACGAGTTTGCGGACTCTCTTACATTGCGAGCGAATACAACTGACCGCCACCGTGGCCGCCACCGCAAGCCGCTTCTGTGTGGGAGACGCTTTATGCGCTGCGCCTACCGCCGAAACGCAGCGATGTTTCTTCTTGACGCGTCGCGTCGTGCTACGCCTGCGAGGCATTTCGAAGCGCAGCACTACGTAGCGCGATGCCGCAGGGCATTTTTGAATTATCTGAATTAAATGTGTATCTTTTTGGGTAATAAATAAAATCATATTTAGTATCACTGTTTTAAAAATTGCACGCCACGTCGAGTTGGTCACGTCTCGGTGTAAGCTAACATAGTCATTGTTGCGGCAACACCGACAAATAATCAGCGGTATAAAACAAGGCGCCAGTGGGAGCCCAGCGGCAATCTTCTTTTTAAAAAAGGTTTTACCATTGTACCAGCAAAGACATTGGCAAGTCATTATATCATTTTTACCAGCGACCGTATTTTATTTTATTTTGTTACGTCCATTTGTAAACAGTCATCTCATATGCCACGCAACCTACAGGAAGTAATGGGGTCATCGATTATCTTACATCCTCGCCCCACGGCGGATGATTTAATCGGTAGTTTAGTCAAAATATGCAGTTTGTTGGTGGTCATCATATTGGTGATGACAAAGAATTTGTCGTCCCATCTCATCCATGGATGTTATAAGAGTTATGTCCCTTTACAAACTTCCGCTCGCTTTCCGATATAGGATTTTTCTGATTACGCCAACTGGACTACATGACTTAAAATATTTGCCCAATATTCCAGGTGGACGAATTGGTGAGGGTGTTTCTTACCTTATATAAACCATACTTATTACTTACATAATATCAACCGGAAAAGTTCGCTCGCAATGCTAGCAGTCTCGCAGTTTTGATTTTTTTACGGTTAGTCAAGTCTAATACTGCATTCTTTGTCTGCTGATAACGAGAAAATCACTTCAATAAATTACTTGGGTGTGAGTGAAAGTTACTACGGCTAAGTGAGGTTGTAATTAAATATGATAGTGCCTGCTAAATTATTTAATCTACGTTTATTTTTAAAATACAAATAAAATAATATGTTTCTTCATACAAATAATTTGATACAATGATCAAATAATATAATGTTAAATATGATATTTTTGATGTGTTATACGAGTATATTTTGTATACGTATTATAAACATATTTTTAGTACAAGTTCAATAAAGTAACTAATTTTGTGGCATTGTTCCGGTGTGCCTACACTTGGTAAACTTGTAGATTAGTCGATAATGCCTAAAAGCATTAAGTACACCACCTGTAAACCTTTTTGATGAATGTTGCACAATAAAGTGTAATTAAACAAACAAATAAAAAAATAATAAAAAACAGAGTCATGGTGTTATTTTATTTGCGGAGCTTACTACATTGTAGGTATTAGTTAAACGTCTTAATATACATTTAGTAAATGGTATTCTTTTCAAAATTTCAATCTGTTTTCAGGATGATTTAATTATCAAACAAAATAAAAGTATATCAAATGTCGATCTTTATTTTGTAATATGAGTACATATATTTTGTATTTAAATCACTTAAATACCGCTGCGCTGAAATTTTTGTAATTTTTTTTAATTTAAAACAAGAGTACTCAATATTTAATATGAAACATGCTCGTATCAAATTTGATTTTTATTACTGTAAACGAGGTATTTCCTCTTAGTTCTCAGGAGTGACAACTTCTGATACTTAATTTAGGATAAATGTAGATGTCTATAGGCTATAGCATTTATTTACAATCAGTTATTGGACTGTGTGTTCCGTTAGTTACCGTTGTTGTATAAAAAAGCAATCAAAGAAATTCAATGTTGCGTTTAGTGATTATATCTAAATAAATATATTTAAAATGTTTCTACAGATGTCGAAGTTTTATGATACACGATATCGTCCCTGTTCTAGTTTAAGTGACCTCCAAATTGTAACATTGTCCTCGACCTGCCTCAGTATGTAACGATCTACATACATCGGTCCTTACTTTCATGTTTCGCTGTTATTGATAGCTTATCAAGAATAAATAAATGATACTTACTGATCAAATGTCAGTCATAATATTCCTACGTCTGATAAATATGGTGCAATGCAAAAAATGCAGAGTAGAAAATTACACGGGAATATCATAAATTGAAGCTTTAGGATAATATAATTGGAGTTCGGTGTAGTGGCGGTGTAAGAAAATCCACTACCCCAAATCATCCCGTGGGTGTCGTAAGAGGCGACAGAGGGAAACAAATCAGGAGATGGGCAGCAGTACCCTTCTGAAAACAGCTGAATAAAAAAAAAATTAAATATATTCGTTGACAAAAAAGGCAAAAAATTAAATATATTATAGGAGGATGCAGATGGAGTGCCTGTAATTATACTGGCTCTCTTCACACCGGAAAACAGCAGTACTGTTTGGCGTCAGAAATAAGAAAGAAGTTGATTGCTACCTAAACAGACTTCTAGGTAGAAAAGGATTCCTACCACCCAGTGGAACTGCAAAGAAAGTCAAATATTTAGTCAGATTGTCAAAATTTTTATTCACATAGGAGCTATTACACTGTCGCTAAAAAGAATTTTCAGGCTGTTCTCAATACTGTGTAATTTAGGTGCAGTGCAGTGTTCTATTGCTTTTCTTCATCAGTCAGTTGCCAGACGTGTCCAAATCCAATCAGCTGAGTGCTTTGCCGTGCAAGCAGTTGGCATTTGAATAAAAAACTGAGGATACAATTGTTCTTATGTCATTTACTTTTTTTATAGGTAATTAAACTTGCTAATCGCAGATAATTACATTCATAGAATTGTTAGTAAAAGAATTATACTCTTTGGTAATGTTTTATTAGTTTTAACACAATAATTTAACAGAAAATAACATAACAATAATAAAAAAAATATAAGACTAACAGTGACCAACTAACTAACGGATTACTCTACGCACATAACTCTTCCAGATAGGAGAGTCGTAGCTATCCGTGATAAATTTGAGGATGGTGTTAATTCATGATATTTTTTTCTTATTTCGTAATAGAATGAAATTCTAGCATAAGGAATAATAAAATTTGTTTAACTTTTGGTTTTTTCTAAATATATTCTAGCATTACTAAATTATAAACTTTCGCACTATGTATGTAATTTATTATCAATTCAAATTCATATGTCAATAATACGAGTATAACTGACAAGCTTATAACATTAATTAAACTTATTATTTAGAGTTAGTCTAATAAATTAAACAGGTTTGCGTCGGAACCGCAATGAATTATAGAGATATGATTTCCAGGAATAGACCTTAATACATATCACGAGGACGGGTGGCTTTTACAATATGACGTGGATTTATGAGGAAACGGATCGTATATGTGGAGCTTTCCATTGTGTCGATGTTTCTGTAAACATCATTTTGCAACGCTCGTGCTTAGCAAAATTTTAGCTTTTTTGTTACAAAATTAACAACATGTGGAAAACATCTTAAAGAACCGTCATGCGTTAAAAATATTTCGGAGAAATAAAAACCGCAAATTCGCATTTCATAAATCACCATGCCCATTAGTGGAATGTTATGAGTGGTGCGCACTATATCTTAAAATATTGTGTAACACAATAATAATGTTTAAAATTACTTTTTTTCTTATCCACAGGATATTTCAAGAATTGAATTTGTATTTGTTTAATACGATTCATCATCATCATCATCACCATTACAGCCCTTCACAAGTCCACTGCTGAACATAGGCCTTCCCCAAGGAATGCCACAAAGCACGGTCCTGAGCTACCTGCATCCTGCATATCTTACCAGGTCGTCACTCCATCTAGTTGGGGGACACCCAACTCTTCGCCTGCCGGTACGTAGCTGCCACTCGAGAAACTTTTTTCCCCATCGGTTGAAGGTTTTTCGAGCTATATGGCCGGCCCATTGCCACTTCAGCTTACTAATCCGTTGGGCTATGTCGGTCACTCTGGTTCTACTGCGGATATCCTCATTTCTGAGTTTATCACGTAGAGAAACTCCGAGCATAGCCCTCTCCATAGCTCGCTGAGCGACCTTGAGCTTCCTCATCCGGCCAGCAGTAAAAGACCACGTCTCAGTTCCGTATGTCATCACTGGCAACACGCACTGGTTGTACAGTCTCGTTTTCAAGTTTTGAGGTATACCTGACGAGATGTGCCGTAATTTCCCGAACACTGCCCAACCGAGTTGAATCCGTCGATTGACCTCTCGGTCGAAGTTGGACTTAACTAGTCGGACTATTTGTCCCAGGTAAACATACTCGTCAACAACTTCGATCTTAGTGCTCCCAACAACTACCGGCATAGTGTGGCATCTTTGTTTTGTCCATGTTCATCTTAAGACCTATACGTTGGGAAGTACTATTGAGGTCATTGAGCATAGTGCTTAGGTCCTCCAGCGATTCTGCCTAAGGACTATATCGTCGGCAAATCGAAGGTGAGTGATGTACTCGCCATTGATGTTGATACCGTATCCTTTCCAGTCCAGAAGCTTGAAAACGTCTTCCAATGCAGCGGTGAAGAGTTTCGGGGATATGACGTCACCCTGTCTTACACCTCTCTGCAATTGGATAGGTTTCGTACTCTGGTTCTGTACTCGGATAGCCATCGTAGCCCTAACGTTAAAGCACCTCAGCAATTCGATATACCGACAATCAACTTGGCACCGCTGAAGGGACTGCAGCACCGCCCAAAATTTCGACGGAATCAAAGGCTTTCTCATAGTCCACATACGCCAGATATAGTGGCAAATTGTACTCCTCTGACTTCTGTACAATTTGCCGAATGGTATGTATGTGGTCTATGGTGCTAAAGCCTTTTCGGAAACCGGCTTGTTCGGGAGACTGGAAGTCGTCAAGTTTGCGCGCAAGACGATTCGTAATGACTCTCGAAAACAGCACGTAGACGCGGCTCAGAAGGGAAATCGGTCTGTAGTTCTTCAAGAGAGCGTTGTCACCTTTCTTGAAGAACAAGACCACCGCACTTTTGCTCCACGCCTCCGGTGTAATGCCACCATGGAGGACGGAATTAAAGAGCTTCTGAAGGACTTCAAGTACCGCTTTTCCACCCGCTTTCAGAAGCTCCGCTGTAATTCCATCCTCGCCTGGGGCCTTGCGTTTTTAAGGTACTGGAGAGCCATTCCAATCTCGTTCAGACTGACGTCCGGGATATCATCGGAATAATGCCGGATAAGATTCGCTCTTGGATCGTTACTCACACTTGCGTGTGGCTCCAACGATGACGTATACAGCTGCCCATAGAACCTCTCAATCTCATTCAAAATCTCAGGTGCCCAGGAAACGATGCTGCCTAACTCTGGCAGACAGATCTCTTGCAAAGACTTTGGAGCCTTGGTTTGGCTCGATCGCTTCTTCAATACGAGCTGTATTGAAGTTGCGTAAGTCCCGCCGCATGCATTTGGAGATCTGTCTGTTCAGTTGCCTGTATGCTGTCAAATCTGTTGAAGAATGTAGCTTCATCTCCCGTCTAACAGCCATGAGATTAAGAGTGTGATCGGAGAGTTTTTGTGTTCTTCAGCGGCGGGTCTTGCAGAACTTAGCTCCGATCGCATGGACAGTTTCCACGAGCTTGTCATTCATATCGTCCACTTCATTGCAGTCTTCTAGGCACTGAAAACGGTTTTGTAACTCGAGCTGAAAAGTTTCGAGACTTTGCATTAGAGCATGAGGGGGACGGAGCGTTGACTTCATTAGACGAGACCTCTCTAACTTAACGTTTAGGTTCAGTGTGCCTCTAACCATTCAGTGTTCGCTGCCGGTTTTCACCCTCGCGATCACTGAGACGTTACTGAACAGTTGTCGTCTGGTCGTCATAATGAAGTCAATCTCATTGTTTGTCGAACCGTCGGGGTTCGATCAGGTCCACTTCCGGTGTCCCAAAGAGTCCCTCTTTCTCTGTGCTCATAACTGCATGTACGTTTTATTAGAATTTTAAAGTTAACACTTACAGCCTACATACATACGTCCTACTGCTGGGCAGAGTCCTCCTCTCATTTCGGAGAGGGTTTTAGGGCAAGAAAATGTCCGCCGCGCTGCCTCAATGCGTGTTAGCAAACTTCACTTGCCTTCAAAATATTTTTTTTTATTTCTAAGACATTTTCCTTACGATGTTTTCCTTTACCGCCAAGAACGTGGTAAATTAGTACTTAAAAATTGCAATTAACAATTTCATTGGTGCCGTCAAAGATCGAACCCGGGTTGGTCGCGTTCTGCGAAATTTAAAGTGAGCGCTTAGCTCCTGCCACAGCTCTTATGATTATAATTAAGTAATCATAATCATGTCTTGCGCGCAGCTTACACATCGTGAATGCATTAAGCGTATAAACATGCATTTGGTTTTTTTTAAGGATAAGGTGACAAACGAGCACACAGTCCACCTGATGGTAAGTGGTTACTGTGACCCATAGACATCTACATCTATCATCAATAAAGACTCAAGATGCAGATGCGTTGTCACCCGTGAGGACTAAGATGGAATGCCTCTTTGCCAGTAATAAGGGTCTCCGGTTCTCTACACTCACCATACGAAACACAGCAGCGTTAAGCTGCTGTTTTACGCTGGTTTTCTGTGAGAGCGTGGTCCTTCCCCGGTCGAGCCGACCCAATCGTGCTACAACTATACTACTATCATAGCTGCAGCATGGCTCTACCACGTTTTTGTTATACACACAGACAATATCTAATCAAAAGAAATTGTTTGTTCGTATTTTATCCGCTGCTATACCGTTCATTTGCTTGCGGTAGAACTTTGTCAACTTATTTCTTACACTTGCGCGAAGCTAATAGGCATTGTAAAATTAACTTACAGTATTAACTATAGCGCGTATCGTACTGTAAAATTTATTTGAGTGTTATTAAATCATTTAATTTCCGTTAATGTATTATGATTACCAACTCATCCAAATTTGAAGCGATTTTTCCATAATTATATGTTTTGCGGCAGCAATGCGTTAAAGTCAAAGTTTACTATAAAATTATATTAAAATTATTATTAAAAAGTATCATTCGTTTATGTTACCTCATATGGAATGTTGACAATCTAATTAAATAACTGGCGGTCAGAATATTTCACTATATAATAATATAATAGGCCAGGAATATAATAATAAAATATTAGAATGCGTCTAGAAAAATATATTTATGAAAAATACAATTGAATGGTTGTTGAAAATTATACGCATAGCAAATATAAATAATTTTGATACTTACTATAACATAATGAAAAAACAAAGCAGTAGAATAATCTTTCGAGGGTCCGAACCTAGTTAACAAGATATATTAGTATCATCAAGTGTCATTAATATTTAATAAGAGTAATTTCTTTGCTGTATCATTACAAAAAACTCGGTTACATATGTATTAATTTGCAGGTAATTTGCGATATAATGACATTGTGGCATCGTGTCGTGGTCGATAAATAACAAGGAATATACTAAATTAAAGATTAGCATGTTTTTCGAAAATAAAAAGGACACTCAATAAGAATGCATATGGCAAATAAATATTATACTATATTGGGTTTTGATAATAAAATGAAGAGAAAATGTAGTTGAATAAAATAATTTTATGAGGCGAGTTAATAAGCTATATAAGACGGAAGATAGTGTGTCATAAAAATTTAAAAAGCGTAACTTTGTTTTCCTGCTTCATTTCATATTATAACCCCGATACCTATTATAAACTTTCAGATAGTTGGATACAATATGGCATAGAAATGGTAGGCCTCCATTTTTCCGTTGATGTCCGCGTTGATAGTATAATGACCGGCTGTAGATCTTTCTTAGTTCTCAGATGTAGAGAAAAAATTGGTAAATAAAATAACACCTGATTTATCACTTCAATCGTTGACGGTTCCGTGGCGTAGTGGCTTAGCAATGAGTTGCTGCGCTGGGGGGCGCGGGTTCGAATCCCGCACGGAACAAGTATTTGTATGGCCTACAAATGATTGTTCCGGGTCTGGATGTTTGTCCTTGTGAAATTTGTGTTTGTAAACTGCCTCCACGATACAGGAGAAAATCCTAGTGTGGGGGTAACGTTTTTTTTAAAAACATAAACATATTTAAAAACATAAACATCTATACATATAAATAAAATTGAAGTATTTGTTTGTAATATCGAAAAAACTGTCTTTTATCGAGCTGAGGGGGTTACTTGCAAGCCAATAAGATATGAATAACCATTTAAAACATTTTATCGGACTGTCTGTCCGGGATAATCTTCGGAATGGCTGAAACGATCGTAATGGAACTAAACAGGTAGAGAGCAAGTGAGAGTAATCTAGGCTACTTTTTATCCGAACAACCTTGGAGATAATATTGATAAATGAAAAATTGATAAAATAAATCTTCTTTGATGATTCTCTTTAATCTTAATAACGCCTTATTAATAAGTCCTACTCAAGCAGAGCCGGGGCGGTCTCTAATATTATAAAAATGTATAACGACTTATTTTTTCTAAAAATTTTTTGCGTAGTTATGCTTTTTGTGAAAGTAATAAAAATATTTCATTAGAACCACAAGTTTAGATGCAATTTGCTACACCCAGCTGGGTTCTCTCCATAATGTACACCCACCTTGAATTCGTCGGGTAAATTATGACGTACTAGACTGCATCAAAGCCGTAAAAATGTAGGTTATAATTTTTGTTTCTTTAAAACGTTATTTTCTGACTAATTCATAATATATAAGGCCATAAGTGTACGTGCTTTATAATCTCTGAAAGGCTAAAACTAATTTTCCAAATTTAATCCCACTTAATTTCAACTTATATAAAACTCCTGATGTGTCCTGGAGGACCGAGGTGCATGATGAACTGATGTCAATGTTGAGATAGGCTAAATTCAAAAACAATTTTGGTCCGGTATGCCCAGAATAAGATTACTGTATCTTTAAGTCTTACAGTGGGAGATTTAAAATTCATTTATTATTAAACGCGATAAAATCCGTAAGTTAAGTAGTTTCACTGTACATAATATGTGTTAACGTAAGTTTAAGAAATTATTATACTCTAAAAGACTAATACGTAACCATGAGCCGATTTTAGTTATATTTGGAACGATATATTTTTCCTCGGTACAATAGAACTTATTAGAAAAATTATAGTGCCCACCTTTTACTTTTTTAAGTTTCATTTATAACGGCAAATATCCGCTTATGATGCAATCTAGGGGGGGGGGGGCTATAGTGTACTTTTGATGAGCTGTGACGGTAACTTTATCGACTTCTCTTTCTTTTTAGCTGACTTACAAAAGGAGGAGGTTCTCTATCTTTGACTGTATGCTTTTTTGGGACGAAGTTCTTTATCGGACGGTACGGATTTGGCGGATGGGGGCTAGACGACAAAAAGTGAAAGATTTTTCCGTCACGACCCCTTTTGACGTAGTTTGCCTTGGCAGCTATAAGGTAGCGAGATGGAATAGCCATCTCTCACGCAATTTATCTTATCTTGCTATGAATGAAATATTATTTTATTTTAAATGTCGCTTCATTTTGACAGACGCTAGTAATTTATTTATTTGTATTTGTTAATCAATAATATAATACGTTTATCAATAATAATATACAACGAAAGGAACTTCGTTCCAACCGAGTGCTCCACGACACTCACGCATGCTTTTTTTGTATGTTATCACACAGTTCTTCAGGGGCAAAACTATGTAAATTTAAAGAAGAAGTTCCACCTCTTAGTTATATAGGTATACTTGGATATTCTATGGGTAATAAATTTCATAATGAGGATATTTGCAATAAAACCGGAGTAACCGACATTGCCTAACAGATCAGTAAGTTAAAGTGTCAAATGGCCACAAGGATTGTAAAAATAGTTTAATTTTTTATTTTAGGAAACTGAATTCTTAAATAATAGGACTATTTGGACAGCTTTATGGTTGAATAAACCTACTTTTAAGGGTTTTACTGCGTGTAATTATACTTGCTACTACTGTCAACATTTCTAATGCTTTGCAGAACCCATGTTCACAACTTAGTTATTGTTTAGCTTAGGTTAATCTTTACAAAGACCTAAAGAGAATAATATAATTTCTACATACGAAACTTTAATACTTGTATACACCATAACTTATCAGTCGACCGTGTTAAGAAGCGGCTTTTACTTTTCATTAACAGTTAAATTTTCCATTAAGTGTCTTATCCCTTCATTACCAAAAATGAGTACAATATATGTTTATATCATAATTTCAGCCACACTGTCACAGTCAGCACCAGCATAAAAATAAAATGAACTATATCAGAAATATCTAATACGATTCCGTTTTACTGATCATTCAATAAGCGATATAAAAGAAGAAGTTGTATACCTACATTCTCGTATAAAACTGTAGTTTGCCGTTTCCATCCTTGAACATTTGAATGTGTTTGCTCAGAGTTTTCCGCCCGGAGCATTTGTTTGAGCATTTTTCCTACTATACCAGTAACCAAGCGAAGAGCGGCGGCGCAGATGACGACTAATAACATTTTGTTGACAACTCGCGGTAGTGTGACAGAGATGGCATAGTAAGGATATCATATAGAGCTCATATGTTCCTTCCATTTACACAAAAAATATTACAATACACGATAAATACGAAATGTTTCCTAAATACTGTATCTACTCTTTGGAAATTAATAAAATATTAAGCAAACTGAAGAGGTTCTTTTACCTTTAATTAGAATAAGCAAATAAACCTGTGTTTGGCTACTGGATTTTGCTTAAGAAAGATGATGAATACATTTTCCTTTAGCTGTTTTGTTTTAATTACATTATTATTTATAGTATTATTTATATCCATTCTATTAAATCCGGCAAAACTACACACTACTTTTAATTTCTGTAGTACGAATATCAGTTCTATATAGTTCCGCCTACTGATTTTGCTACGGGCGTCGGTATAAGGGCTGCAACGCCGCCCCGGCAGTCACTTGTGCTACGAATCGCCTCCCGAACAGTCGGGGTGGCGTCCCGACGATACGAAAAACATTTCAACCGCGCGCGTACGTATTTAACACAAATCCTCTACTATCATTTATTTTAATACGCGTGTTTAGTGTGTGAATTATAAGCGGTGAGTCGTGCATGAATTCTGAGTTGATTTTTGTACTTAGAGATAGATTCTTACGTGAATTATGGTAAAATTGCTATGATATTATTGGCTTCCTTTCTGATGAATGCTGCTATTGGTATCATTCTTTAGAACTTATTTTTGACTATCAAAAATATTTCGATCTTTAATATTTTGAACAAAAATTACATTATGTTCTTTATTTGTTTTTAGAAATATTTATAGGTATGTTATCGTTTAAATGTTTTTCTGTATAGTTTTGCAAGAATGTTAATTGGTTACGTTAAATTGTATTAAATTAAACTTTAGTTATTAATTGGCATATTTTATACTATAATTGGTTTTTTTTGTCATTTTTGGTTTTCAGAATTAAGAATGTATGTTTAGATAATTAAGAGCGGGATTTCCAAACACAAGCATTACTTGTTTAAATGGAAACCCTAATCAACTATCTAATTAATTTAAGTTTTGTGAAGAAAAATATTTATTTTTATTTTTTTATTTTAGTTATGTATTTTAACTGTGGCAGTTTTTTTTTAAATAACGTGATTAGTAAATTATTTTTCAAAGTAATAGTTTAATAAGTGGGCCTTTAACTGTTTCTGCTGATATTTGATTGAGTAAGCAACAGTCCGTGCAATGCTAGGTTTTGGCCAGAAGAGTACAGAGAGCCATACTGGCTACTACAGGCTGTGAGGCATTGCATCTTAGTCTTTCGAGGTGGTAAAGTATTTATAACCTTCTTTGGTTTAAGTTAGTGTCAGGTATTTATGTGCTGCAGTAGCCACCTACAGGTAGGCTGTGAGTTCGTTTGTTAATTTTATTTACAAAATGCATTTTTCGTATATATGCACACATTTATATGTCGCTTACAAACGTCTACACACCACTTCTTTCATATGACGTATTCTTACGAGCAAAATTATTAACAATGTCTTCTATATTTGAAAGATAATAAGTCACAAATTTATATATCTTAGAAAAGACGTGAAATTGTGGTTTAATATCAGAAAAGACGGAATAATTGCTGCGGGGAACACTTTAGTTAACTAGAATGTGATTTTATTTTCCCTACGATTGTACATAATTTATATCTAACTATAGATAATATAAATAAAATAATTTAAATTTTAAAATTTTGTACAGCCGATTTCAATACAAGTTATTATGAATAACTCAAAAACTATTGGTCTGACCATATGGGACTACACGAGAAGTACCAGCTTTGAAATAAAAAAAAATTATCGAAATCGGTTCACCCAGTAACAAGTTATGAGGTAACACACACAAAAAAAAAACATACAGTCGAATTGAGTACCGGCACCTTTTTGGAAGTCGGCAGATTAAAGTAACTGTGTAAAATTGAAATAACTGCCTTTTTGAATATCAGGGGTTTGTATGATATTTATACATGTATAACCATTTTTAAAAATACGTACATAAATATACTGCAAGGAAAATTTTAGAAAACTAGAATGTGATTCTATTTTCACCACGATTGCAAACATACTAATCATATAAAACACAATATAAAGTATAAAACTAAACAATCTATCCATTTCCAAAACAGCCTATAAAATTCACTGCTGATCATAGGTTGCCTTCCAGGGTGGATTTTTTCATAGCAGCCACTCTTGGCAAACGTTTTGGCAACCGCAGCTTTTAATCAACTTCCCGCTACGAAAATCAATACTTATCTTCACGCACAATCCCTGACGGGGTAGCCAGAGAGAACAGATCGCCAAGTGTCACGATCCTTACAAACCTCTTTCGCTTCTTTCAGATTCATTATCTTCTTCATGCATGCACGTCTAAGTAACCGAGTACTTTTGACCCTACCCTCTTCGAGCAATTTGCTCACATGGTCTTCGAAAGTTAGTCTCGGTCTACCTCGACACCTTTTAATATTAACTTTCGCGCTATATATTTTCTTCACCATTCGGTCTTCACTCATTCGCTCAACGTGCCCAAACCACCGAAGCACGCCCTTATCAATTTTTGTGATAAGGTCATCTTTCAAACCTGCCATATTGCGAATCTCTTCGTTTCGCTTTCGGTCGGCCATGGTAACGCCACACATTTTACGAAGAGATCGCATCTCCACTGCATTCAACTTACTCAATGATTTACAAAATATCGGAAAGTTATTGGATTCAGCCTGGTTTTCGAAAATCGATTTCTCATTAGATCTTCACGTTTTAAGGTCTTCAAAATTGGTTCATTCGTTCAAGAGAAATTGATTCCTCTTGAATTTCTCTTGAAAATTTAAATAGAGGAACTTTGGATCGCTTTGCATTTGAAAGGAAAGTTGCGGAAAGTTGCAGGTTGCCTGTAAGGTCAACCATATTTTTTATTATTTTGAGTTCTTATCAGGAAGATGCTGCAACCCATCTGCTGTTTCAGTTTCCTTCTGACGCCTTTTATGACACCCACGGGAAGATATGGGGTAACGAATATCCTCACACCGCCGTTACACGGTAAATCTATGAATACATCATATAAATTAAATTGCAATGACTATCTATAATATCAAAATAACTGCCTTCTTTTAAGATCAGGGGTGATTTAAATGCATGTTATCAAAACGTGAATAATTATTTTCAATTTATTTTTCTGTCTAATTTTCGAAATAAATGAACCGACTGCAAATTATGAACCTATGAAACATCACGCAAAACGAAAATACATAAAAATATTTTTTGTAAACGGTTTTTGATGATTATCTCAAAAACTACAAGTGGTATTAAAAACATTTTGGTTTGCAATTTTATAAATAATATTCTCACATTTTTAACTTTTTTTTTTTACTTCAACACCATTTTAGAACAAAATTGTGAACGCAAGGGATAAAGTGATATTAATTTTTTTTTACATTAATAAATAGATCTTAAACTTATATTTTGAATGTTTTCCCATACAGCATATAGGTTTCGAGATAATAGCAAAAAAACTGAGTTTAATTTACACGACGAACTTTTGGGTAAATACTAGTACAATAATAAAACTCAAAGACGAGTATTTCTGTGTACATTGAATATTCGTTTTAAATTTTATATACTACACCGTGAAAAATTATAGTATCGATACAGATGACAAAACAACGATTTTAGAAACGTCTGTCTGTATGAACGTGCATGAAACAAAAATCAGTGAAAAGATGTGATTGGGATTTTCACTTCAGAGTTACGTAGAGATTAAACCGTTAGGATAATATATCTACCCGTTAGGATAATATATATTTAATAAATAAATGAATAAATATCATCACACCATCTATTAAAGGACCTGGCCAGCACGCTTAATTATTGATTCACATGCACACATCTTTGGATAAATTTAGGTGAGACTCAACACAATGTTATTTACCAGTTTATTTGATGTAATCCTTCACCTTTATCCTACTACTAGAATTATTATTACTTTATTGTTACGTAGGATTTTACGAAGTGGGAAGTTAATAGCAATGCTGTTGACGGACATATTTTGTTTACTTTATTTGTTTGATTTCTAACTATAGGTAAAAGCTGCAGATTTATCATTAATATTTACTTAAAGTTTTACATTAAATTTAAACATTGTATAAAAATTCTCCGAAATATTTAATGGAATTCGGGTCAGTTAGCTTATTTGTTTTTAAAAAGAACGTGGTAGACGCAGAAATTGCTTCTGGACGTAATGCGGGTGAAGGGGTTTTAAATTCATAACAACCACAAATTCCTAAATATAACCCGTTTCGGTTCAAACGAATCAATACGCCGCAAATTATTTACATTGCAATTACAATAAAAAATCCTCAGAGCGTCGTCAACATAAGCAGAAGATTCTCACTGGGCCAAATTCCCTTGACAATTTCCCGTGTCAGCTACCACTCGTATGTTGCCAATTATTTTGTTGACGTCACAAAATAAAATATCCAACATTGCATAAAAAGAGGCACTTTGATACAGAAACCTGTGGATACTTTGTATAATTTCGTACTTAAATACTCCAAGCGGAACCCTTTTGACGAATTTATCTGTATTTACTTTAATTTAGGCATAGTTGTAAAATTCATTTGTCCTTACTTGATGAAAATTTGGATTTATTTAAAAATAAATTTTATAATAAAATTTTTGCTTTACTTTTTTAAAATACATGTTTTTTCTGTATTCCTTTTCATCCCAAAAATGTCTAAAGAACAATTGTTCTTTCATTACAATTTAATCATGCAATCCAAAAACTATGTTTTTATTTAGAGTAATCGCTAAAGCTTTTTTTATATTTTCATATAACATATCTACGATATATTTTTTTAAATACATTTTTTAGGTTCATTGATAGACACATAAATGCACCTGATCGATTTTGTTCTGAATTTATACTTTACTAGTAGAAACACCATATATATCTATTTTAGTTGGAAAAGTGATATAGTTCATAAAATTAAAATCAGGCCGAATAAAATAAAAAAGTTTAAAACCGAGTAAATTACGAACTAAAAAAACCTAAAACTATAAAAATGCGGACTTAGTCGCAGGCGCAGTATCATATTATACAATTTATACTACTTCAAAAAAAAAAAAACAAGCAAATTCTGTTTTTTTAAAGATGTGTTCGTTTCGATTTACGAAGTCATTGTTCATTAAACTGATGACGTCATAATGAAATATTTACATTTTCACATAGGACGAATCAAATTACAGATATTAGCCGTAAAGTCACTGCCACCTTACAATCACTTCATCGTTTATACCACTTTCTATAAATAAACTTTAAATAAAAGAAATAAAATGATTAGATAGAATTATATAAAATTAAATTAGATGAGATTAAATTTATTATAATGTAAATGTTACTTGTATGGACTCAGTCTAAAATAAATCGATTTTTTTTAATTTATGAAATCTAAATTAATACTGGTGAAGACTCTCGTATTACTCGTATTATCGACTCTGCAGATGTGTGCTATCCAGAATTATCTACCAAGAACTTCTTATCAACTTGAAACGCCTTCTTAATAACTGTGAGATTCGTTTTTAGTTTACGAAAGTATGATCATATGTCCCAATATCCTTCACAGCTGCTTTTAACAGCACAGCTTTTAACAGTGGTAGAGCAAAACGGCAGCTTTTGCTGTAGCACGGATGGGCCAGCTCGAACCGGGGTGGTACCACGACCTCACATAATACCAGCGTGAAGTAGAAGTTAACCTCTGCGTTGCGCTTGGTGAGTGCAGGTGGCCGGAGTCCCAATCTCCCCCCCCCCCTTCATGGGTGATGGGATGGGTGATGGGGTAGCACCCCTGGAGAATCCCTCGCTGAGCATCCACAACCAAACTACTCCACTCCTGAGCATGGGTGCTCAGACTGCCCCGCGTAATCTGGGGGTTGGGGCGAAATTCCTCTCGCGACCAATGCTGCTCGGGGCAAGCGGCAATACAACCAAGGCGACCCCTGTCATGCTATCCGTGAATATTTGAAACATCAAGGGACTTCATTCCAACCTTAACGCTGTCCGTTACCATCTAGAGACGGCGAAGCCGGTCTTGTTTTTTTTAACAGAGACTCAGGTGTCCTCTCCGACTGATACTTCATATCTCTCCTACCTGGGGTACAAATTAGAACACTCCTTTGTGTCCCGGGCTGGAGTTTGCGTATACGTCAGAGAGGACATCTGTTTTCGACGCCTCGGCAGTCTTGAAGGTACGGACCTGTCCATCCTATGGCTGCGCGTAGACAGCGACGACCACCCTGCATCTAAGGGTGCCTCTATAGGTCCCATAGCGGTAATGCCGACACAGACCGACTCATCGACCACGTCCAAATGACTGCAGACTCAATCCTAGATCAGGTCCCATCTGCAGAGATCGTGATACTCGGTGACTTTAACGCCCACCACGCTGAATGGCTTGCTTCTCGTTTAAACGATCATGCGGGTAGATCTGTCTACGACTTTGCCTAGGCATATGATCTAACACAACTGGTTACTTCGCCTACGCGGATCCTAGATGTGGAAGACCATGTACCTTCCCTGTTGGACCTTCTGCTGACCTCTCATCCGGACGATATCAGGTCTCCGTTGATGCCCCTCTGGGCTCTTCGGACCATTGTCTGATCCGGAGTATGGTGCCACTCACACTTCAATCGCAGTTGCGATCTGCAGCTTGCCGCCGTGTTTGGCACTATAGGTCAGCCGATTGGGACGGGATGCGGTCTTTTTATGCATCCTACCCTTGGGGGGCAGGTTTGCTTCTTGCCGGAAGATCCCAGCGTTGTTGCCGATTCTGTTGTTGATGTGGTACTTCAGGGTATGGAACTGTTTATTCCATCCTCTGTGGTACCCATCGGAGGCAGATCTCAGCCATGGTTTGTTCGCTCCTGTAAAATAGCATCACGCTATAAGCAGGATGTAAACACCAGCGCACTTAAAAAGAAGTATAATTCCGTCTCCAGGTCCTTCAAAAGCGTCATTGTCAAGGCAAGGTCTGAGCACATCGGTATAATTGGCGAGAAACTAGTTCCCCTTCCTTCGGGAACCCGTGCATTCTGGTCTCTCGCCAAGGCTGTCCAAGGAAACTTCTGTCAGCCATCTCTTCCATCTCTGCACAGAGAGGACGACTCACTGGCCCATGCCGCAAAGGCGAAAGCCGATCTGTTGAGCTCTCTCTTTGCGTCCAACTCGACTCTAGATGACGGGGGGAACAAAGCGCCGACCATCCCGCGATGTGAGTGTTCCATGCCGGATGTGCGGTTTACACAGCGCTCGGTTCACAAAGCACTCTCCTCCCTGGACATCAGCAAGTCGAGTGGGCCCGATGGAGTCCCTCCCTTTGTGCTGAAGACGTGTGCTCCGGAGTTGGCACCGGTTTTAATGCGTCTTTTCCGGTACTCCTACTCCCAAGGCGTAGTCCCGAACTCATGGAACAGCTTTTGTTCACCCGATCACTAAAAAAGGCGACCGCTCAGACCCATCCAACTACAGGCCTATCGCCATCACCTTGTTCTCCAAAATAATTGAATCCATTATAAACTACCAGCTCATGAGATACCTTGAGGATCATCAGCTGATTAGTAACCGCCAGTACGGTTTTTCGTCGGGGTCGATCAGCTGGTGATCTTCTAGTCTATCTGACTCATAGATGGGTGGAGGCAGTGGACTCCAAGGGGAGGAATTGGCCGTTAGTTTGGACATAGCGAAGGCCTTCGATTAGGTCTGGCACAAAGCGCTTCTTTTGAAGCTTCCTTCCTATGGGCTTCCCGAGAAATTGTGCAAATGGATCACCAGTGTCCTTGCTGATCGGAGCATCAAGGCCGTAGTAGACGGTGCATGCTCTGATTTCAAGCCTATCAACGCTAGTGTTCCACAAGGCTGCGTGCTATCACCAACGCTGTTTCTCCTGCATATCAATGATATGTTGCAAACTGGTAGCATTCATTGCTATGCAGACGATATCACTGGTGATGCATTATATACCGGCCGTGCCAATATTTCTCGGGAAAACGTCGCTGAGTACCGGGACAAACTTGTGTCTGAAGTCGAGTCTTTGCTTAACAAATTTTTCTTGGATTGGGGGTGACTAAATCTGGTCCAGTTCGAGTGCGATTTAGAAGAAGTTTTCTCCCTCGCACAACTTCTTTGTGGAATGGATTACCACCAGCGAATTTTCCGGACCGATACGACTTAGGAACCTTCAAGAAAAGAGCTTACACCTTTCTAAAAGGCTGGCAACGCATCTGCAATTCCCCTGGTGTTGCGGTTGTTCATGGGCGGCGGTAGTTACTTACCATCAGGTGGATTTTACCTAAAGACGACACGAAGGATATCCTTACCTGAAGTCAACGCCAACAGGAGACGAACCAGAGACGATTTGGTGGTGCAACATCGCAGACGTCGGAGGGCCAACTGCCGACCACGGAGGCCGACCCGTCAGCAGCTCCTGTATCTGCAGCACCTGAGTTAGGTGCTCTGATGTTGATGCTGCTGGAGCAAGCCCGCCGACAGTAGTAACAGGCCCGTCGGTTGGAAGAGCAGCTGCAACGTGGTATGGAAGAGCAGATGCTCTTCATTGAGGACCTTCACGCTGCCTTCGGGTATATGACAACGGCCTGTTGGAAGCTGAAATCCGAATGAAACAAGTGAACAATAAGGTTGACAAAGTGATGTCCAATGTGAAGAAGTTGCTGGACTACCTCAAACTTGGGGATGAAATTACAGCTCCCGTGGTAGCTACAACACCTTCGCTACGTGGATTCAAAGTGCCACCGTTCGACGGGACTTCTTTTTGGTCAGTCTAACAAATTCAGTTCGAGGCTAACATGAAGGCGAACGGTTGCAATAAAACTCAGGCCATGACTGCTCTCAACTTAGGCCTGCGCCACCAGGCCTTTACTGTTCTGTAAGCTCTCGGCAAGGAAGTGACATACGAGTCGCTCCTTGAGGCATTGGAGGCGAGATATGGCGACGGTCAACTGGAACACGTCTTTCGTGCGCAGCACAAAGGTCGCGTGCAACGCATCAACAAAAACCTGCAGCAGTGAGCCCTTGAGATGTAGAAGTTGATTCAAAAAGCATACCAGTCTATACCTGCAATCATTGTAGGGAACTTGGTGCAGACATTCATCGACGGCATCCGCGACCTTGAAGTCAGAGCTGCTGTGACGCTTATGCACCACGAGATCGTTAAGGACGCCTTGGCCCATGAACTGGAGGTGGAAGCCGTGCGACAGTATATATACGTACGTTTATATATTTAACTTTGCTAGTGTGTGTAGTATTTTGTGTGCAATAAAGAGTATAAATAAAAATAAAATTTGTGGAAAATCGGCAACGAGACTGGAACTAGTATATACGACCGTTTTGTTGTCATATCGATGCGCTCCTTACGAAAGTACATCAGTGGCATGAGCTTTTGCAAACTTTGGAAGAGAATTAAGGCTGCCTGCAGACCTGATTACCGGAATACCACCAGATGCCCCATGCGGTATAACCGATTATACAAATGACTTGTGGAATAAAATGAATGACATTTATGAGCACGTCAGACAATCGGCCCAGCAAATGTCTGAAAAGATGGAAACCCGGTATGACCTCAAAATGAACAACAAAGGGTTCGACGAAGAATTACTAGTGTGGTTGCACAATCCAGTTCGCAGCAAAGGGAAATCTCCTAAGCTTCAAGCCAAATGGGAAGGACCGTAACGGATTGTCAATGACGTGACCTACCGGATTCAAAAAGGTGCAAGAGGTACTCTTAAGATCGTCCTTGTGGATCAACTGGCGCGTTATTATGGGCCCGTTAATGCTAGGGATGAGCATGTCTTAGGTGGGGGGGATGTGTTGAGCGCCACCATTAATGGTACATGGCAACACTAGTTACCGCTAGCGCCCTCTAGTATCGAGTAGCAGAACTGGGAAAGTCAAGATCCTTCTAGAAATTTACCTCGAAGTACTTTCTAGAACTATAGATATTTAGTCAGTCGGGACCGGTATGTACTCGAACATTCAAAATTTTTCTATAGTAGAAGATATTGGGAATTATCTGCGGCCATATATAAGGCCGGTATAGACCGCGACCCAGTCAGTATTGAATTGGCGATACAAGCGAATACGTCGAAATGATACAACTGCGAACAAAAGTGATCAGTAGTCAAAGACATTTAAGTAGTAGTAGTAATAGACCGGACATCAGCAGCAAAATTGTCGTCTGTAACTTATATCCTATAGGATATATCTCCGTTACTCTTAGTGACATCGTCAAAAAGCCAAGATGCTTCATTTTATATATTTAAAAATATTTTTAAAGAAGATGTGCCCGGTTGTGCATTAAGATATTGTAAGTCACGACATGGAGCAAAATATTAACGTGAATTCAGTTTATTATCGTAATTAAAACATATATTTACCGAATAATCTTTAAATTTTATAATTCTAGTAGATTGTTCTAGAACATTTATTTTTATTGTAATAAGCGCCCTCTGTTATACAGTAAACGTCACTATTTAGTTACAATTGTTAAAGTTAGTGATTGACGACGATTGGCATTATCGATAAAAAATATACAGGATGCCGATTTAATCATTTACAATATTTAAGGCGGTAAAACATTCAACGATACTGTACCCATACCAACAAAAATGAGTAGCATATACCAACTATGCTAAGTAGCCTACTTTATGTGGAGCAAGGGTGAGAAATTTTTTTCAGGCATGCTGATGAGATTTTCTGTGTTGCTTATGAGCATGCTGAGGATACTTGTTGTGTTGATGTTTAGCAATACAGCAAGTCTTCTATTTTACATACCAGGCTTGATTGTTTGGTGGTTTTCAAGCACAAAGCCATTATAGAACCTCGCTTACAGTGATAGGAGAGAGTTGTAGGTTTCTTACATTAAAAACAATTTTTACTGTTAAAGATATTAGATGCAAGAAGTTGTAGATTGAGTCTGAGTTAGAAAATAAGGTAAAAACTTAAAATAACAGTTTTTATTGATGTGGGTCTTTAAGTACTACAGCTGATGAAATGTGAAAAATCGTGAAATGGCTTTTAAGTTCAGTGTTTTCCTAAAATATTTTAGATTTGAAGTGTATTTTTGTAATAGAAACAAATTTAAAAACATAGAGGCGCTTTCTCGATGTGTCTTTAACGCCGACCGATCAATTATGCTATTATTATAGCAGCTAATGGACCGAGTGACGTCATCCAAGATGCCACCAAGGTGGCAACCGAAGTGACTGCTGTTTGAATTGATTCTTAGTTATTCTAAATTAAATATTTTATTTCATGACACTAAAGGGGCGTATAAAGTTAATATGATTTTTTTCATGTGATGGAAGTCATGATAAATAGATTTATACAATAAAACAATCATGTATATTCCGTATTAATATATCGAAAATCATTTCAAACTTAGTAATCTTCAACAACATTATCGATACTTTGATATCGAAACGGTAACATTCCTAAAACGACGTTATATTTATTAGCGTCACCTACTGGGGAATAGCTAAAATGTTGTCTTAATAAATGCTTAACGTTGTTTTGCTATTTTTAGCTAGAGGGTGCCACACGCGCACTAGCTCAAAATTTTTGTATATAAATGTTCCCAATGCCATTCTCTTTGTCAGTACTACAATTGTGTTTGTTATTAGTGTGATTTTGAGTTGTAATTAGTGTTCTGTAATTAAAGTGTAGTTTCACTCGGCAGTTTTTAAATGTCTCGAACCCCAAGCTCATAATAATAATATTAAGGACTTAATGCTTGAATCGGAGTATATGTTTCATCTGTGTCACCTATTAGAAATAATTATATTTTCTCTTTAGCGGAAAAGACTATCTATTGTATATATAATGTTTGCCTTGAATATGTATATATAATGTTTGCCTTAAAATGCGTGACTGTCAGAAATTCAATTATAAGACTTGTCATATTAACGTTACCTCGTGAAATATGTGTCTAACCCCGTCTAATCTTATTGCTATCGCATCTAATCCACTTAGTCTTTCGTTTATGGCCAATCGATCGTATTTTTATTACAATCATAAGAAATATTGAATGGTGGAAGCCGAAATGCTCTTAATAAAGTGAAGCTTTGGAGCGGCAGAAGCCATAGTAGAATTTGAAATCACCATTCGATTGTCGTAAACAAACATTATCACGAACCTTTGAATAGCCAAGTTGAAATAATAACAAGTATACAGCCTTAATAACTAATATTTTAAGCCGCCTTCAAAAAATTAATTCACAATTCGATTGTATATTTGGGTGTTTATAACCTTTATACGTTTATACGTTATAGATACATGCTCCAGCTATAGTAGTAGGATAGTTGCAGCACGAATGGGTCAACTCGACCCGGGAAGGACCGCACTCTCACAGTATACCTCATTACTTTTTTGAGGTGAACCTATTTCGATGATTCTTTTTTTATTTAAAAGCTGGTGCTTCCTATGTGGTCTCAAAGTTTATGAAGTTCTGGTCAATAGTTTTTGAATTATCCTTACTTACTTACTTACTTATCTTCACGCACAATCCCTGACGGGGTAGCCAGAGAGACAGATCGCCAAGTGTCAAGATCCTTACATGCCTCTTTCGCTTCTTTCAGATTCATTATTTTCTTTATATATGCACGTCTAGGCATCCAAGTACTCTTGACCCTCCCCTCTTTGAGCAATTTGCTCACATGATCTTCGATAGTTAGTCTCGGTCTACCTCGACACCTTTTAATATTTACTTTCGCGCTATATATTTTCTTCACCATTCGGTCTTCACTCATTCGCTCAAAGTGCCCAAACCATTGAAGTACGCCCTTATCATTTTTTGTGATAAGGTTATCTTTCAAACCTGCCATATTTCGAATCTCTTCGTTTCGCTTTCGGTCGGCCATGGTAACGCCGCACATTTTACGAAGAGATACATCTCCACTGCATTCAACTTACTTTTATGCTTCTTCTGGCATACCCAGGTTTCGCTGCCATATAACAAAGTCGGTACCAACACTGCGTTATGTATTGCAAGGCGTGCACTCTTCACTACGCCTTGCCTTTTGACTAACGCAGTCAGGGCACCATTGACTTTGTTCCCGGCAGCGACACGCCTGTCCACATCAAAATCACATCTTCCCTCCCGGCTGAAAGCACTCCCCAAGTATACAATTTCATTTACCTGTTCTAGACATTCCTGATTTACTCATATTTCACATTTCGTTCTCTCTTCATTCCTTTCAAATACCAGAACCTTAGTTTTATTAGCATTCAAACGGAGACCTTTAATTTTACATTCCTCTTTCATACACGTGACTAATGCCTGCAGTTCTGCCTCTGATGGTGCAATAAGCACTGCATCATCATCATACATCAAACAATTAACTATAATGTCACCCAATTTCACACCCAAACAGCTATCTTTCGGCTTCTGTAAACAGCTGTCGAGATACAGTATGAACAGCCAGGAAGACATGACAGAACCCTGTTCTACACCCGTTTGGACGCTAAACATGTGACAGGTCATGCCCTACCCGCACACAGGCTTTACAGTCACAGTAAAGTGACTGCACAGCCATTAGAAATCGACCATCTTTAGCAGCCAGAAGCTTCTCCGTGATCATGCGGAGAGAAAACATTTGATCCGTGCATCCTCTTCCAGGTCTAAATCCGCATTGTGCCTCCCATAGAAATCTTTCCGATTTCTCTAGCATCCTACGTGTCAAAACCTTCGAGTAAACTTTACTTGCTAAACTGGTCAAACTGATCGCCCGATAGCACCCGCAGTCAAAATGTGAACTTTTGCCTTTATATAGAGGCACAATGACTGCGGATCGCCAATCATCCGGGACATCCCCCGTTCGCCAGCACAAATTGCACAGCAGATGAAAGCTGTCCCAGACGCGAGGCCCACCATACTTGACCATTTTAGCAGTAACTCTGTCTAGTCCCGCAGCCTTACCACATTTCAAACTTCGAATCGCACATTCAATCTCTTTCATACTGATGACCTCAGTGTCATCGAGGTCCGGGTCTGGCGTACCAGTCACGGCGTCACCCCCGGATCCCTCACTAAGATCATCACACGCATACATTTCTCTATAAAATTCGATCCATCGCTGCATGACGTCCGATTTTTCTGAGAGGACGTCATTGGTTCTCGAAAGTACCTTATTCATTCTTAAGGCCGTCGCAACACTTCGGGTCCTTCCAACCTCTTTCCAGAAGAGTTTGGAGTTCTTCTTAAAGTTGTGCGACAACCTTTCGTCCGCTTCTATTTCACGCACTTCCACGCACCTTTCACGCACTTCCTCAATCAATGTTTTCGTATGAACTTTCTGCAGCTTATATCTTTCTTTCATCTTCTCTCTCATATTCTTATCATTACTAGAGGCCAAGTAGTCTAACCATGCTTTCTTCTTCTTCTTTACAGCTTCTTTTACTTCATCATTCAACCAAGCATCTCTTCTTTTACTACTACCTCTTTTTATCGTTCCACACAATTCTTCCGCTGCACTTACCATTCCATCCCTAAGGTTCTGCCATGTTCTTTCCACACATACTTTTCTGCCATCGATGGTGTCAATCTTTTAGGCTACCCTCGCATGATATTTGTCCCTAGTATCCGCTTCCTGAAGATTCCAGCTTCGGATGCGACAGACCGACTGTGGTTCTGTCACTGCCGTCCAGTAGCGCCAACCCGCGAACAGACCCCTAAATCTAGTAATCACTAGATAGTGATTCGTTCCCAGGTCAGCACCCCTGAATACTCGCGTATCCATCACCATCAGTCGGTCATCCACCAGGAACAAATCGATCATACTTCTCTCTTTCTTTCTTTCTCTAGTATACATATGTATTTTCTTGTGATTAAACATAGCGTTTGTCACAAGAAGACCCTTTTCTTTGCATACAGCCCATATAAGCTTGCCAGCATCATTAACCCTTTTATCGCCAAACTTTCCAAGCACCGACTCGTACCCTGGTCGAGCGGTACCAACCCATCCATTCAAATCACCACATACAACAATTCTTTCGTTTTCCCTAACCAAATCTAGAACTTCTCTGACATTCTCCCAAAACTCCTCCAGCTCAGCCCTGGACGACGAAGCTACCGGTGCATAAACAGCTAAAAGGAATAACTTCGTCAGTCCCAATTTAAAGTGAACCCAGAGAAGTCTTGAGTTCACAGCCTTATATTCAGTCATAACATCGACCAACCGAGACGACAGCAGCACCCCCACTCCTTGGCAGGCGCTCTCGCTCTCCGGGACTCCGGACCATAGAGCTAACGACCCGCCAGGGAGCTCTTCAGTACCACTGCCCTTCCGTTTGGTCTCCGACATACACACGACATCTAATTCTCTTTCTTTCATTATTGCGATCAGCTCATTCGTCTTATCTCTCATGCCCCCTCTAACATTCCACGTGCCAACTCTGCACTCTGTCCTCCACCTTCCGCCGTGTTGGGTTGTGCGTGATGGGTGGCGGTCCTCATCGCCGCTTTGCGCGCTGCATTCCACACCAACGGGGGCGAGCTGGTGTGCGTCGCCTTGGGGGGACGTCCTAACCCTCGTTGGCATGGGTGCGCAGCTGTGTGGAATTGCAGCCCTGAAAAGGGCTGACAGGGATCGCGACGAGCATGCTTCTACAATGACCCCCAATTGAATTATCCTTCATAATTTATATTGATGTCGATTGTACAAAATTTTTAATTTTACCACTTATACTGTATAGGTTATACTAAATAACTTATCAAAGTGAAAAAAATGGGGATGAGGCTTTTGATGTAGTTATTAAGATGACATTCTTGTCCATACCTTGAGTTTGTGATATTCTTTAGTCTAGTCAAAAAGGTCGAAAAATTAAACTTTTAGTATAATATGAAAGCCGAATTCAAATAAAAGTAAAATTATTTCGATATAATAACTTTTGAAGTCTAGACTTTAAATTATTCACTACGGTCTTAGCAGCATATACTTCAGAACTACGAGTATTATGTGGAGGATATTTAACTCCTTTTAGTTCTTTGAAGTCGGCTTTTACGTACTTTTTATAAAATGTTTAATAATTCTTTTTTAAACAGGATTTAAGTATCACATTTTAGCAAAACTTTAAGTCACTTCATTAAAAGTGTATAATAATTATTTAAACATAATTTTGCGGTATGTTCTCTAATATATTTCCACAAGGTCGTAGATACTCATGTGCTTTTAAAGCAAAATTACAACGGTAAAATTATAATTCACTCCATTTAATAGGTGTGTTTTATTTATATAAATGGAAATTCAATCGAAATTAATAATATTTTCATAGAAGGCTGCAGTTATATTCGCTTAAAATTAGTTTGAACTGTACGAATTCGAATATGAAGGAATTTTGAAGTTTTCAGTTTTCACCCATTTCCAGATGTTTGAATAATTTGAACTTTTTCACACATATTAAGAACCGATGACAATACAATTACTGCATTACTATGTCCTAGCAGAAGCCGTGGCAGCTCAGGGGCTAATCGCTCGCTATAAATTTCACAGTACGAGTTATTCGGGTTCGATTCCCACCGGCAACAAAGAAATTGTTAATTGCAATTTTAAGTGCTGATTTATCACGTGCTCATTGGTGAAGGAATAAGTCGTGAAGAAACCTGAAAGAAAAACTAAAACATGTAGAGCCTTGCTGTAGCTATAATATGGTACTAGCACGAATAAGTCTGCTCGACCGGGGGAGAACCACTCTCTCACAGAATACAAGCAGGTAATAGTAGCTTAATGCTGCTGTGTTTCGTACATGGTAAGTGTAGGGACCGGACCAGACCGGACAGAACCGGAGACCCTTTTAATGGGAACGAGGCATTCCATCTTAGTCCTCAGGGTGGAATATTAAACGTTGATTTAGGTTTCTATGAGCCACAGCATCCACCTTATAACTGGTACACTGTGAGATTGTTTGTCACCTTTAATTCTATAAAAAGTACTTATCCTTAGGAAAGTTTTAAAATGAAAAGATTTATGTTGCATTTTACGTTTACTGTTACAGCCACTGCTATTCTCGAAAGCAAGTTAAGGCATTTCATTCAAGGCCTCATGTGTGGCATTTGTGGCCTATTTTATTGTTTAAAATACTGCATCGTTTGTTAGAAATATTTTTTTCACCTAATAACAGTTCAGTTTTAAAGCCTTGTTTTAATTTAGTCGCAAAGGCAACTATAGACTTGGTTACCATACTTCCATAACGTAACATAACTTTAGTGACATTTCACCAAACAGTCTTTATATTTAGCGGAATAAAGTTCTTTTTTTTTCATTATCGTCGATGAAGGACATATTTATACTGTCTATAAATAAGTTAGCCATCGATCAAGCAAAAAGGTCTCCCAACTAAATGTAAATGCTACTATAACCACTAAATATAGTTGACCCATTAATATGTTAAATTATTAAGGTTAGATATTTTCGCATTGGATTTTAAAACAAATCGCAAAAGTTTTTCAAACTCTTACAAAATATTTCTGTTTGCATATTATATATTATGATATGACCTGATGAAACAGTATGTAGTTGATGGATGAACTGGCTTAGGTGCGTACCTTGTTGTCCATACATTGTATATGGGGTGGGCCTATGTTGTGTAGTGGATGTATGTGATGTAGTCCATCACAGACTGTAGTCAACTACTAGGTATATATTTATCGGAATTATGTAGACGTATGTAAAAAATTTAGAGGAACGCAAAAAAAGAGGGTTTAATTTCTCCTGTTGTAATTATCGTGTATACTGGCAACAAATTAATGCTATTAAAAAAAGAAAGTATTAGAATGTTTTTTTAGAATTTCTTTTTTTAATGTAATTATTATGAATATTGTGTTCTTTCATACTTATGAATTTGAATTTAATTTAGGTTTTTGTTAAATGTTTTTCTTGACTCAACAAATATTCTATCACGAAGTTTTGAGCTCGTAGATTAAAGTGTGGAGACGCGCTAAAGAGAGGTACGCTCAGTTTAACATAATTTGATAAGTGACATGTGTTGGAGGGTCAGTTATGGTGAGGGGAGGTATTTATAGAATGTGTCGCCAACAGCGGCACGATATGTAACTGAGATTTTGAAAGAAATTTTAGTGCTATTTGCCCCTTTTATAAGAGATTTGTTTTTATGCATGATAATAACTGCCTTGCCTCCATACTGTACCTGTAGCTGTCGAATACCTTCGAGACGTTGAAAGTAATTCTATGATGTGGCCAGCGCACTCACCCGACTTAATTACCATAGAGCACGTATGGAATAAGCTTGGAAGTCAAATTAAGAAAAGAAATACTGCCCTCGCTATTTTTATTTCATGCAAATATTTTTTTCTTAATTTGATTATTTTTGGAGCTTTTGATGGTTTGTTTTTTCGACGTTTGCTATTTTAAAATAACGAATATTAAGCAAAATCCAAATTAATTGACTTAATTTTCATAAAAATATCCATGATATTTTGTTTTATACAGACTTTTCTTGCGTTTTTCTAAACTTGTCCATGAGTCGTTAGCATATTACATAACGCATTTCTTATAGCAGCATAGATAAAAACATTGAAAATTTCGTGATTTATCAGCTGAAAAAAAAATTATATCTAATCAAAACAAAATTAAACTGCCATTTACATTTTATGGCTTTCTACATGATAAATGAAGAGATTAAAAAATAGATTGAGTTGAACAATTGTTATTTTCAAAAGTTATCGTGTTTACCCTTCCATGCTTACTTGATAAATCTACACCATAAGCCACTAAAACCACTTTTTTATGTAAAAATAGTAATTAATCAATTAAAAAAAACTTCAACAATCATTTATCTTTCTGACAATGTGCTTTTTATGTCATTTATATGTTCGATATGATTGTTAGATGCGATATCATGCGACAAAACGTTGGTATCATGAATTTGCGCTTTGCGCTTAAGGCATGCAAAAGGCGTTATGTAATAGTTCTAAAGATGGGATTTATTTATGTACTTAAACATATAAGTGTTACCGGCGTCATTTTATATAAATGTTGTCCTTAAGTGACCCCGTCATAACTTTTATATAATCTATTCAAGTTCAAACAATGTTGATGATATTAAAATGTTTTCCTAGCCAATTTACTAGGTACTATCGCATCAATTTACAGGTATGATTAGATTTGAAAGACTGGGTAAAATATAGTGGCCCAAACGGTACGTGCCTAAGTGTCGTTTTTACGAAGGATTGAAAATTTTCGGGAGATAATTTACACAATATGTTGTGCAATTTAGCAGTCGCTCATTAGGGCTAAATGTTTTTTGTATCTTGTCGACTAATTTATTTTAATGAACTCATTAATAAACTTTTTGAAAAACAATGCAAGACGTTTAAGCGACAGTACCTCACATAATCGAAATGGCAGGGTGTGGACCGCGAATTCAAAAGGTCGTGGGTTCCACTCCGCTATCTGACTACTGTCGTGAACCTTTTAATATGTAAATAACTGTTATTGGCATACTTAAAGTGAATTGGAAAATTGTATTTAGTGATATACGCTGTTGTTGTCCTTATTAAAATTAAAATAAAAACACTGCTAAATCAAGCACTGCTAAGTTAAGCTTATCAGGAGTGGTCAAAGGGAATATTAGTAATGTAAAAGTAAGTAAATATAAAAATAGTGGAGTAAATAATTAAACTTTTTATATAAATACTCTATTCTTAAACAAAAAGTAACTAAAACTCGCTAATAGGTTAGGGTTGTTTTTTTTTTAAAAATAATTTATGTTTTTTTTTATAGGATAAGGGTGACAAACGAGCACACAGTCCACCCGATGGAAAGTGGCTGCTGCGGCCCATAGACATCTACATCTATCCTCTATTACAAATCAAAATGTAGATGCGTTGTCACCCGTGAGGACTAAGATGTCCCTTAGTTTATACTTTTAAAGTATGGTTCAATGTGAAATTACTAGAGAAAGCAAAGCTTTGATTTTACAAGCATAAATGCCCGAAATTTATACAGTAAGCGTGTGAACAATTTGGTCTCATTTATCCGGAACACATTTTGCATCATATTCATTTTCATTTTAATACAACTAACTGCGTATAAGTAACATGATGAATAACAAATTGCTTGTATAATTTTATTTGATATTCGATTATTTTATCTAAAAGTTGGAAATTATAACAACAATTTATTAATTTGAATTATGTCGATCGACCTATAGAATATATGTTTCAATAATGTGTGTAACTAATGTGATATCTTGGAGGAATGTATTACTAATGTGATATGTGGATCAAATAATATAGTTTTCTTTAATAGTATAGATAAAAAACAGAGTGATATAGGTACCAGGGTAAAATAAACAAGAATGAATGTTTAATGACTAGGCTAGGACTAGTCTTCCTAGGTAGTTTTACGCGGTAGAGACATGTTGCAACTATATCATGGTTATAGCACAAATGGGTCGGCTCGACCGAGGAACGACCGAGCTCTTACCGAATACCAGCGTAAAATAGCAGCTTAATCCTGATGTGTTTCGTAATATGGTGAGTGTGGAGAACCGGAGACGCTTTTTACTGAAAACGAGGCATTCCATCTTAGTCCTCAGCTGCATTTTGATTCTTAATCGAGGATACTGCTCGTTTCTCACCCTTATTCTGTAAAAAAAAGTCTATATGTTTGAGCTTTAAGTTAACTCATCTCGCGAGCCGAGCGAGCAAAGCGTGCGTGCCGCGGTGTTGTCTGGCAAATTGTAGAAGAATATTAAGACATTTCTTAGTGTCCCTAATGCCTAGGTTAGAGTTATTAAATAAAAATCACGAAATTCGAGTATATAAAAGTAAATTTAAATATTTAATAATTCTTTCAAATTCTGTCAGAACGGCATAGTATGTATGTTGTAGCCTTATATATAGTATTATACTACAAGATTTGCGAAGAATACCGAATTTATATTTACTCAATGGTATTCTTCTGAAAATAAATGTTTTAAAATTCAATCGAATGCCTATCTAAATATTATTTTATTGTTTGAACCCCTGAAATTAAATTACATGATCATCTATTACTAATCCCTAAACCGGCATTTCTCCACATATCATGACATTGGCTTATATTGACAAAATCAGTGAATAATCCGCCATAATCGAAAATATTAACGCTTTTTGTCTGATAATCGAATTCGAAAAATTATACGGAAACTCAAAATTTACATTTTTTTCACCATTAGGTATATCTTTAACCAACTTTATGAAAATAACTTTATTTGACAATATAAACAAAATGTCAAGAAATGTAATATGAAGTCGATTGTTCCCTTTTCCCTTGCGTAATACGTCCATATTAAAATAATTTCCTTTCATGTGTGTCAACGTTATAATGTGAGGAACTATGTAAAGTAAACGCATACAATATTGAAGTTTAATACCAAAATAAACATTATCGTCTACTTCGAATTGTAGCAAAGTTGGGTTTTGTAAATTAAGGTTTAGTCAGAACTATGAAATATAATTTCGTTCAAAAGTTAAACGTTGATTAAAAGTTAAGTCTGAGTACGGTCTTTGAATCCGGCCTTAAATATTGGCAAAGTCTTATTTGACAAATTAAATCACTTTAAATTAATAGTAAGAGTGGAATGCTATTAGTTATGCTAAAACGGAAAATTTGTATGACGTAAAATAAAATTCAGAAAATGAATGAATGCTCTATTAATAAATTGTTTTGCAACAGACAAGTAGTTTGCTGGATTCCCAGTAGTGTGCGATCGCTTCCAATTTAATTGAGAAAATGAGTGTCATTGAAGCAAAACAATAACTATTTCTCTAGTGAAAAAATGTTTGGCCCGTTTTGAATTATATTTGACTGGTGTAGTGAAACATTATAGTTTACGTCATGCTTGAATACATTTTAAAAAAGAAGTACTTAATAAATATGAAAGAAAATATTTTTTATATTTATATTTTTATTATTAGAGAGTCAAAAAAGATAATACTCAATCAATGGATATTTCAGTTGAGGAACATGCGATATGCCTGAATACCAAGTCTTTGATGAGCTTAACAATTTGGGTTGCATAAATCTGATCCTATTAATATATCTAAAGACGCAAAGTGCTTAAATATTTTTTGTATCTCCTCATTTTAATTATATTTCTCTTGTTATTATCAGCCAGCATCGGAATCCTCGGTATCGAAAAATCGAGTGACGTTCAGTTCAGTAAGAGAAGGTCAAATTGGCCTCTGAATAGCTTGACCTGCAAAACAAAGTGGGACTTTGGGATAATTTACCATGCCAGAATACCGCTTCACTAGGCATTTATCCGACCTCACATGTAATAATGTTTCCATTTCTGTGTAGGGACACTCGAAAGTCAGCTTCTTACATTTGACCGCCTCCAGCAAAGAACCAAGAAACGTGAAGATCTGTTGCATAACTTTGCATTTGTATCGCATTTATCACGGGAAAATCTCCGCGGAATCGTTTGAATTAATTCCAGCACATTAATTCACAATTTTATTCATACTATCTAGTTAATTGACGATCCACCATTGTGCGATTTTTTTTTATAGAAGAGGGGGCAAACGAGCATGCGGCTTACCTGATGGTAAGTGACTACTGCCGCCCATGAACAACTGCAACACCAGGGGAATTACAGATGCGTTGCCGGCCTTTTAGAAAGGTGTAAGCTCTTTTCTTGAAGGTTCCTAAGTCGTATCGGTCAGGAAAATTTCTGCCTTGCACGACTATCGAATCTGCTGTAACCAGCGATTTGTCCTATATATCTCAGAGTCCCTAACATTTAGTTCTTCGTTTACATCCTTTTAGTACTTGGTTTCTTTGATGTAGAAAATTACGAGATTGTCGGATACTTCCGTTTAGTATAAAAGTTATTTCGTTTTGCGTTTATACTCAGTTATACTTTTAATCAAAAGTTTCAAAGTATATAGTAATGGTAAACTGTTTTTGAAAGGCCTATTGAGTTTCCTACTGGTTCCTTCCAGGACAGGTGTATTCCGAAACAGTGGTAAATTTAACTTGGATTGGAAGTATCGTTTATTAATTTTAAAACGAACAAAAAATCTAATTCTTCTATTTAAACGATATTGTAGTTATTTTTTAATTAAAACGTCATAACTAAATGACTCCGGGAATTGGCGTTTGCCTTGAAATTTTAAAGTGAGCGAGCAAACTGATTTCGGTCGCTACCGGCACCAATAAAATTGTTAATTGCTTTAAAATTATTATTGCTGTTTTCCGCCATGCTCGGCGCTGAAGGGAAAGCTCGTAAAGAAACCGGCTTGTGTGAAGAAAATATTTCAAGCATATAACAGGCCGCCAATACACAGGGAAGCGTAATGCTTCCAGTTACCAACCCTCTTAGTAATGGTGGGAGTTATTTTTATTGTTCTCGCACCATAAGGTTATTATTAGAACAAATTATGTAAGATGTTACTTTTGTGCCATCTTTCTTTAAATTAACATTCTTCGCTAAATTTATTTTTATAAGGTATTATTTTATTAGTTTAAACATAGCGTTATAGAGTCGAACAACATAGACTTTAGTTTCAATTCAATTCAATTCAATTCATTTTATTCATTTGCGATATATGGGTTACAATAGGTCTTAATAATTTAACAAAATACAGCCATATTCTACCTTCCGGTGTGCAAACTACTTAAATATAAGATTTTATTTATAATTAAAACTAAATGGAAAATTCCGATAATTACATTAACATAATATAAAGTTTAAAATTTTTTTAATATTATTTTATAAAAATATTAAGTTATTGCTCTGAAAATTCGAGATTTATACAAAATAACAGAAACACTAGAGGACAACGCTGAAGTACTATGTTTATTTGCCTTAATCGTGACGTTTGGCAGGCATTGGTTTGGCATTTTTACGTTACTCCCTCTCTAGATTTTATTCTTGTATCGTGGACGCAGTTTACCTACATAAATTGCACAAGGACAAACATCCAGACCCAGAACAATTACTGACCATACGCACTAAAATACGCAGTTTTTAATTTCTCCGTGCAGGGTTAAAACCAGGTGCCCTCAGCGCCGTAACTCATTACTTAGGCACTACGCCACGAAGCCGCCAATTTTCGATCGTTGTACCAGAAGTCCATCGCCGGTCTGGATATTTTATATCTGATGCAAACGATATTGTATATTGCTTATCTATCGGAAGTTATTACATTTTTTAGCGGTTCCCATTATGTCATATGCTTTTCTCGATCGAGCCGAGTGCAGTGTTAATTAAGAAGCCTGTTATTTTTTTAAATATTTCTATATTAAAAAATGTAGTAACTTTTCTTTCATATATTATTTCTGATACGCACTGAATAAGTGCTCACAGTAAATATAACAGCACGGAAGGGATCGATTATTAATGCCATTTGCTCGTTGGTAAATAAAAATATCATGATTACACCGGCATGTCTGATCCGAGGAATAAAAATTTCTAGGACATGTGAAATTCGTCAACATTCACTAGAGCAACAAGGTTGATTGCACTAGGCACTATAATCCTTTCAGAAATGAGAGATACGCTACACTCACGTTCTCTACACTGACTATACAAAACACAGCAGCATTAAGCTGCTATTTTACGCTGGTATTCTGTGAGAGGTCCTTCCCCGATTGAGCTGACCCATTCTTGCTATAGCTATAACATTGCTGCAGGGTGGCTTTACCACGTACAAAAGTGAATTTAACGAATTTAAAGGCGACTTATCATTAAGTGGTCTTTAAATTCGTTTGTCACTTTAGTTTTATAAAAAAAATGTGAACTTTTATATTAAGAATTCATTTGTCTTATGGTTTTAAAAACAAAGTTAAACTATCTACGTACGTTTCATTATTGGGCAAACGTTTAATTTACTTTTCTGAGAGGGTATTAAAAAAGATAGGGAAGAGTTCTCTGCATTGCCCAATACGTGCTGCGGACTAACACTTGCTCCAAATAATTTATTTTCGTATAAGTGCAGGTTTCCTCACAATGTTTCCATTCGTTGCTAGTCATATCAATAATTTCAATGTTGCTGACGGTGATCAATCTCAAGGTTGCTAGCGTACTAAATAAATTTAAGGTAAGCGTCGATCCCCTGAAAAGCTACAACTTGTACCTACTATGGATATAGAGTTAATCGATTTACGAGCAGTCAGCGGAAACAAGTTTCACTCCAATAACTTCGGTTTTATGGGCGTGAAATATGTTGTACATATTTGTATAGTAAACGCGTACTTTTATTTCCATCAATATGTCCGCTATTTATTTATCTTATTCGTCACATATAACAACATCATACAAAATGTTTACATATGCGCATGAAATGTTATATTTTTAATGATTTTTTTTTTATAAATAATACTGTTTATTCGTGGTGACAGAGTATTAATATAAATTTATTTCTTAACATTCCATGTCAGATCTTTCTCCTTTTATAGAAGAGGAGGAAAATAAGCATAATAAGGTTAACCTTATGGTAAGTGATCAACGTCGCCACTGATTGTATTTAACTATATTTTTATAGGCACCTCCGTTAAAAAAAGTTAAATTTACAGCCTATATACGTCCCACTGCTAAGCACAGGTGTCCTCTCATTTTTAAAATGCAAGAGAATGTCCGCCGCGCTGCCCCAATGCGTGTTGGCGAACTTCACATATCTTCGAAATATTTTGATGACCGGTTTCTATGAGTGATTTCGATTGATTCCGTTTTTTTATTTAATGATACATAAGACATTTTACAAAAATGCATAGTTACTATTCAGCACCATTAAAATGCAAACCGGTTTGTATTGAAGTTACATAACACATAACCAAATCTCCCACGCCTACTACGCAGAGATTACGGACTTCCACTTGACACGATACTATAACTTCATTCGTTCGCTATACTTGGTACATTAATCCATCCAAAGGGATGGATTAATGTACCATATATTTTCCTAAACTTTGGCTTCATGCATACAGTTCCCGCCATATTGGCATTGTGCTAATCGGCACTCCATCTTAGAATTAAAGCATCCTATATGTACTGCCGTGTAGTGGCGGTTAAGAATATCCACTACACCATATCTTCCCGTGGATGTCGTAAAAGGCGACAAAGGGAAACAGGCAGGAGATGGGCAGCAGCATCTTCCTGGTAACGGCAAAAATACAATAAAAAACTGCGGTTGCCAACCCGCTCGCCAAGCGTGGCAACTATGGCAATATACCCCCCATAATGAAAGTTACGAAGAGACGGCCCCCAGTCCCCGGCGGCCCCGCTATTCCTGGCTACGGTGGCGACCATGGTAACGGCGGGGCAGGGGGTGCTAAGAATCTCCGGTGGAGGTTCGGTTGCCACCTACAACGACTCGACCTGGCAACATACAACGCACGCACCCTGAGGACTGACGAGAAGATTGTGGAGCTGGAAGAAGAGATAGACAAGTTACGCTGGCATATTATAGGATTATCCGAAGTCCGAAGAGAGGGGGAGGACACGGTAATCCTCGAATCCGGCAACTTGCTCTATTACCAGGAGGGCGACCATCTGTCCCAAGGAGGTGTCGGATTTATCGTCCACAAGTCTCTCGTTAACAACGTTGTAAAGATTGAGAGTGTGTCGACGAGGGTTGCGTACCTTATACTCAGAATCACCAAACGGTATTCGCTGAAGGTCATACAGGTTTACGCACCAACCTCGGCACACCCCGATCAGGAGGTGGAGGAAATGTATGAGGATATCTCTAGAGCCATGCATTCCTCCAAAACCCAATATACGGTGTTAATGGGAGACTTCAATGCAAAACTAGGCACAAGAGAGAACGGTGAGCTGAAAGTGGGGAAATTTGGAATAGGGCAACGGAACCCAAGGGGCCAGCAGTTGGCCGACTTCATGGAAAAAGAGGGACTCTTTATGATGAACTCTTTCTTCCAGAAGCGGCCCCACAGGAAGTGGACCTGGTCGAGCCCCGACGGTTCGACAAAAAATGAGATTGACTTCATTATGACGACCAGACGACAACTGTTCAGTGATGTCTCAGTGATCGCGAGGGTGAAAACCGGCAGCGATCACCGAATGGTTAGAGGCCCACTGAACTTAAACGTTAAGTTGGAGAGGTCTCGTCTAATGAAATCAATGCTCCGTCCCCCTCGTGCTCTAATCCAAAGTCCCGAAACCTTTCAGCTCGAGTTACAAAACCGTTTTCAGTGCCTAGAAGACTGCAATGAAGTGGACGATATGAATGACAAGCTCGTGGAAACTGTCCATGCGGTCGGAGCTAAGTTCTGCAAGACCCGCCGCAGAGGAACACAAAAACTCTCCGATCACACTCTTAATCTCATGGCTGTTAGACGGGAGATGAAGCTACATTCTTCAACAGATTTGACAGCATACAGGCAACTGAACAGATAAATCTCCAAATGCATGCGGCGGGACTTACGCAACTTCAATACAGCTCGTATTGAAGAAGCGATCGAGCGGAACCAAGGCTCCAAAGTCTTTGCCAGAGATCTGTCTGCCAGAAAAAGCCAACTGTCAAAGCTGAAGACCGAATGTGGCAGCATCGTTTCCGGGGCACCTGAGATTTTGAGTGAGATTGAGAGGTTCTATGGGCAGCTGTACACGTCATCGTTGGAGCCACACGCAAGTGTGAGTAACGATCCAAGAGCGAGTCTTATCCGACATTATTTCGATGATATCCTGGACGTCAGTCTGAGCGAGTTTAGAATGGCTCTCCAGCACCTTAAAAACGGCAAGGCCCCAGGCCAGGATGGAATTACAGCGGAGCTTCTGAAAGCAGGTGGAAAACCGGTACTTGAAGTCCTTCAGAAGCTCTTTAATTCCGTCCTCCATGGTGGCATTACACCGGAGGCGTGGAGAAGAAGTGCGGTGGTCTTGTTCTTCAAGAAAGGCGACAACGCTCTCTTGAAGAACTACAGACCAATTTCCCTTCTGAGCCGCGTCTACGTGCTGTTTTCGAGAGTCATTACGAATCGTCTCGCGCGCAGACTTGACGACTTCCAGCCTTCCGAACAAGCCGGTTTCCGAAAAGGCTTTAGCACCATAGACCACATACATACCCTTCGGCAAATTGTACAGAAGTCAGAGGAGTACAATTTGCCACTATGTCTGGCGTATGTGGACTATGAGAAAGCCTTTGATTCCGTCGAAATTTGGGCGGTGCTGCAGTCCCTTCAGCGATGCCAAGTTGACTGTCGGTATATCGAAGTGTTGAAGTGCTTGTACAGTAGGGCTACGATAGCTATCCGAGTACAGAATCAGAGTACGAAACCTATCCAATTACAGAGAGGTGTAAGACAGGGTGACGTCATATCCCCGAAACTCTTTACCGCTGCATTGGAAGATGTTTTCAAGCTTCTGGACTGGAAAGGATACGGTATCAACATCAATGGCAAGTACATCACTCACCTTCGATTTGCCGACGATATAGTCCTTATGGCAGAATTGCTGGAGGACCTAAGCACTATGCTCAATGACCTCAATAGTGTTTCCCAACGGATAGGTCTTAAGATGAACATGGACAAAACAAAGATCATGTTTAATGTCCATGTCACACCTATGCCGGTAGTTGTTGGGAACACTAAGCTCGAAGTTGTTGACGAGTATGTTTACCTGGGACAAATAGTCCGACTAGGTAAGTCCAACTTCGACCGAGAGGTCAATCGACGGATTCAACTCGGCTGGGCAGCGTTCGGGAAATTACGGCACATCTTCTCGTCAGGTATACCTCAAAACTTGAAAACGAGACTGTACACCCAGTGCGTGTTGCCAGTGATGACATACGGAACTGAGACGTGGTCCTTCACTGCTGGCCGGATGAGGAAGCTCAAGGTCGCTCAGCGAGCTATGGAGAGGGCTATGCTCGGAGTTTCTCTGCGTGATAAACTCAAAAATGAGGATATCCGCAGTAGAATCACAGTGACCGACATAGCCCAACGGATTAGTAAGCTGAAGTGGCAATGGGCCGGCCATATAGCTCGAAGAACCGACAACCGATGGGGAAGAAAGGTTCTCGAGTGGCAGCCTCGTACCGGCAGGCGAAGTGTAGGGCGTCCCCCCACTAGATGGAGTGACGACATAGTAAGATATGCAGGAAGTCGATGGATGCAGGTGGCTCAGGACCGTGCTTTGTGGCATTCTTTGGGGGAGGCCTATGCTCAGCAGTGGACTTGTGAAGGGCTGTAATGATGATGATGATGATGATATGTACATATAAAAGCAAGCCGTTTTCCCTTTTGTCAATAGAGAAGGTGACTTCGAGTTTCCATCTCCTTTGAACCCTGTAATTGCATTAATTTACGATATAATGGCCTGGGCTGAGCACACCAAAATTAATAATCAAAATCAGAAATCAGTCCAAGTCACTATATCATTAAATAATAGATCTTTACCTATGAAATTGCCGTATTGCAGTACTGGTTATTTCAAGTCAAAATAATTTTTGTTTGGCTAAGAATTCTAATTTCATATTAATTTATTACAAAAACATGGTATTCTTTCTTCAAAATTAGTAATTTGTTTATTGATTAACGTCATGTTTTTATCGCATTTGATACTTTTTAGTTATCATGGATACGTTAAAAATTCGAGTAATTATGGAATATGACTACCGTCGTGGCAGTAATGCTGCACAAGTGGCACGCAACATCAATGACGTTTACGGAATGAATACTACAAACGAACGCATCAACTGTTGTTGGCTTGAAAAACGAACCCCGTGGTCGTCCGAAAATTTATTTTGGTTGACAATGACGAATTAAAGGCGATTGTGGAAGCTGATGATACTCAATCTTTGGTTGAATTAGCAGCAGCTTTCGGCATTAATATCGAAACAATATTAACCCATTTGCTTAAAATTTGCAAGTTCAAAAAGCTTGACAAATGGGTGCCCCACGAACTCAATAATCTCCATTGCAATATAAGCGTCGATACGTGCCTTGCACTGCTTAACAGGCCCACAAACGAAGGGATTTGAACCGTTTCGTTACCTGCAACAAAAAAGATTGTGTTTAACAATCGTAATCGCAACAATTTGATTGGATCTTGGTTCAGCAACTAAACAATGCTCTAAACGAATAATTACCCCTGGAAAAGTGACGGTCACGGTTTAGTGGTCTAGTGCTCATCACAGCTTCTTACCAGACGGGATGAGCATTACTGCAGATGTGTGCTGTGAAGAACTGAACACAAAAATAGAGAAGCTCGCACGTCTCCAACTAGCTTTGGTCAATCTCTAGTCCCCACTGCTACTGCACGACAACGCGCGACCTAATACTGCAAAACAGATGATCTCCTAGTTACAAGAGCTGGGGTTGGAAGCTCTCCGTTACCCGCTGTACTTATCAGACCTTGCACCTATAGACTTCAACTTTTTCCACAATTTAGATAACTTTTTTGGCGGTAAAAAATTAAATACGTGAGAGGCAGTACAAAATTCTTTTGAAGAATTTGTAACCTCCCGTCTAGCTAAGTTCTTCAAGAAGGGAATTAATAAGCTGCCACTGTATTGGAAAAGATGTATTGATTGCATGAGTGATTACTTTGAATAATAGAAATAAAAATATAGAAAACAAACTACGTTCATTTATTTCTTAAAAAAGGCTACTTCATAGATAAAGACCTAATATTTTAGTCCATCCATGATCATGAATACTGCAAAACACTCAAAACATTGATAATAATTTATAATAAAGCTATAGATGCAAAAAAAAAATTATTAATTTTTTTTTCTTATGCCCGATTTTTTCCAAACTTCATTTTATATAAATCACAAATCTAAAAGTTCCAGTGGATGTGAAATGTCATTGTAGATTCGTTTTTATTGAAATTCTAGAATTGTTCAACCATTATAGGAAGCCAGAGCAGTAGTTACGCTTATCAATTCTATTTTCAATCCCTATTTCCCATCTGTCAGGGAATACGAGTACGTACGATGTAATTCCATTCATCAGTTATTGACGTTCTTTGTAGTCAAACAAAACGATTTTTCAAACAATTCACAGTAAAGAATTTTCTATACTATTGCTATTCTTCACAAACCGACATACGTTGAGCTCTTTAACGCATTTGATTGAATGTGAGCATATTAATTTAAAGATAAAATGTATTTAAATATAGAAGTGATTTACTTGCTTTTTAGTTTCGTTATGCCAAGCTTTTCTTTCATTGCCAACCTTATATGGATCACTCGGTAACCAATTCATTGTGGGAAACCCATTAAAAAAAGTTAAAGTTGAAATTTAATAACGGGGAGCATGATTACCAATGGAAAGGTCAGTTTGCTGCAAAAAAACAGGCAATGATAATAATTTTGATGATGAAAACGTTGCTGATAATTAAGATGACGATGATAACATGATAAATAATTTTACAAAATAATTTAAAACGAGTTAGTATTTCTATGAAATATTATTTAGATCAGTATCGTTGTCTAATAAAAAAATATATATTTTGATGTTATGATAGTAAAGTTCATTCTTGATTTATTATTTTTTCAATTACTTATATACATTATATATTGATATATCTGTTCGTATTAATAAAATTTTGGCTATAGCAAAATTTTTAAGGGGGATCCTATTGCCCATATATTTCTTCTTTTTTACTTGTGAAATGATGATGATGTTGATGTTTTTTTCAAAATAATAATTATTATACTACATTAAAACTATTTCTATTTTAAATCTTTATGCTAATAGCTTTGGAAGTTAGGGCTTGAAAGTTATTTCATATTTAGATATAATAATTTAGTTATCAACTGTATCCATTTACCATTTTACTCTTTTTTATTTAAATTGTTATTTCTAAACGATTTAAAGTAATGCTTATTTAATATGAAGATTGAAATAGAATGCCTCTTTTCCAGTTGAAACGGTTTCCGGTTCACAACACTCACCATACGAGACTCAGCAGCATTAAGCAGCTATTTCACGCTGGTACTCTGTGAGGACGTGGTCCTTCACCGGTCGAGTTGACCCATTCGTGTTAAAACCATAATATAACAAGTATAATTTATATATTTCGGTTCGGCACTGGAGTAATATAGCATTGGCTTCGGCGTCGCTAGCCGCGGGTTTGATTCCCGCACGTTACAATATTGCAGTGGTAACATCTGAAAATAATATAAAACTGCGGTTTTTAACCCGCCTGCTAAACTTGGAAACCATTGCATTATTCACCCTTAAGGCAATCTTTGGAGAGGTCTACATCAGGAATATTTTTTAATAAGCTAAAATGAATGAATGAATTAATGGTCTACAAATAGTTATATTATAAATGTCATGTAATAAATGTTAGCTGGAATAAGTAAGAAAGTGGTACAAACCTAGACAGCCCCATGATCTCATGGGACGGATAAACAGAAAATAACCTTAACTTACAGTATATTGACGACTCGGTGGCGTAATAACCAAGCAATGAATTACGGCGATAAGGGCCGCTGCGCTGGTTTAAATCTCGCATGAAACAATTGTTTGCGTGTCCTACAAATTGTTCCCGGCTTGGATGTTTGTCCATGTGCGTTTTATGTCCGTAAATAGCCTCCGCAATACCGCTCCCAGAGAGTAACGTTATTTCACATAGAAAAAATATTTGGAAAAGAAAAAAAAATTCGAATAAATATATATTCCGGTGTGCGTGTGTTTGTAATTCTTCTCCTCATAAACGGCTTGACTGATTTTGATGAAATTTTATCGGTTATGTGTTTAATTATGTTATGGGGTCACCTATATATTATAGTTAAACCTGGTAGATGGCATTGTTATCGAGCTCCAGATATCACTCATGCAATGCCGGGGGAGGCCGCTAATATTGCATGAAATAATGTTGCTTAAATTGTTTGCAGATTAACAGCGGGTGGTGTAACATCAGTATGCCGCGCGCTAGCGCAATTTTGCTGGCGCTCGCGGCTGTTATGCTTGCATTGCAGTCAGCGCATGCCTCGTATATTGATCCAGGTAGCATGTTTTAATGATAGACAAGCGGGTCAGTATGCTGAAGTGGAAATGGGCTATATATCACGAGGAACCGACGGGAAAGAAGGATTCAAATGCCTCATTACCAGTAAAAAGGGGCATGAGTGTAATAGCGCTGCCCCTTTTTTACTAGTTCATGAGCTATTATATGCGATCGCGGTACTTTCAAGATCGAGATGACCCAATCCATTTATCCGTAATACGCTGTAACGTCTATATTGTAATATATCTCATTTTAAGAGGTTAATAAGAATTGAGACGTATAGTTCCTATACTTTGCCTTTTTTATAACTTTGCAGTTAATAATATGTTTATGAATAAATTTTTGGCTTGTTCAGCTTTGGTGTAATTTTCCTAAAACATATACCAGTAAAACAACAGTAATTTAGCGGCCAGATGCCACTGCATGCTACTGACCTGCCTCTCATTTCAGGGAGGGTTTTGAAAATAAGCCTTTTACACAATTTTAACGCCACCCGTGGGGTTCAAACTAGATAAACCCAGTAGCTAAGACGGCTCAAAGCACTATTCATGTAAATCATGTCAATCTCATTTACGATGAGTTACCGGCAGCAAGCTTAACTCCATTATCTTAAGCAAATACAATTTTATTTTAATTTATGATGTATACAATAGGTTTCTATAGGTTGATGATTCAGGTCGATAACTTGGTAAATCAACATTTAAATTGAAATTAATGATTTTGAGTTCGAGTCTTGACCAAAAGTCCGAGTCCAATTATTTAGTTACCAAAACCTACAACAACCACCTTGTCACCTTACTCTTTAGATACAAAATTAATATTAAATTATGATGTTTTATGTTACCAGGTGATGAGGACATTGAATTGAACGTGCCTGATTATGGTGATGACCCGAACGATTTGCAAATGCTCCAGGATGTTGGAAAGTGAGTTTATTTTTAACCGACTTCGAAAAGGAGGAGGTTCTCAATTCGAGTGTATGTTTTTCTTGTATGTATGTTATGCGATATCTTCGCAGATTGAGAACCGATTTTAATGATCAGATCATTCATTAGGTGTTCCCATATAAATTAGGAGAAAATATTCCACCCCTAAGTGTAGTAAATAAATAAATTATTATTTAGCTATTTAAAGTCGGTAATTACTTTTCATTAAATGTAATTATTAATTATGCAAATTTTTACCACTATATAAAGCGCCTAACAACCTTTATTATAAAATTTATACATTGGCACTGAGTGCACATTTTTGGACTAGAAGATGACACATAGATAAATAGTCCTTCTGTACTGTTGAGGAAGTATAAGAGAATCCTTCACCCCACGACCTCCCGTAGGTATCGTTAAAATGAAATTTTAGGTAATTCCAGGGGAGGTCTTTTATGCTCCTATAGATAGCTGTTTAACTTGAGATCGATTATGGGGACAGCATCAATGGTGAAAGATGGCTAGAAATACGGTCGTCAACCTGCTAAGTTTGCTAATTTTGATAAACGCTTTCCGCTTGTCGAGAATTATATATTTTGTAATGGAATACTTAATCATAATTGATACTATAGGATAAGTCGACAGATACACTCATTGGGGGAGGCTTTTGTTCAGCAGTGGACTTGTGAAGGGCTGTAATGATTTATTTATTTATTTACACGCACTTAACAGCTACTCTTACAGGCTAAAATGATGTTGATGATGATGATGATACTATAGGTTGTAGGAGTCCTTTCTGCCTAGGATTTCGTCTGAGTAGGTACCACCTTCCACCTCTTACCTATTTTGGCGGAATACAGCAGTGCTTACTCCGTTGTATTTCGAACTGAAGGTAATAACAGCCAGTATGATTACAGGCTGCAGTAGTCACTTAAGAACAGATGTAGTGTAAGGTGGTTTCTCGCTTCAGTTCTATAAAAAAGACAACAAGGCGAGATAAATAGATTTTATGTATTTAGGAACTCTTATCATTGAAGCACTAGCATGGACTTAAACTTAGGCTAGTATTCGATGATGTGGTTTCAGACGTTCGTCGCTGATCTACGTTTTCAGGCGTGCCTGTATCCGTCGTGGCGGGAACTGCGACCACCGGCCCGGAGATTGCTGCCACTCGTCCTCCTGCAGATGCAACCTTTGGGGGTCCAACTGCCGCTGCCAGCGCATGGGCCTATTTCAGAAGTGGGGGTGAATGCCTCCTTGCTTCCCCTGCAGCGGCGACCAGATTCAGTTCGAATTGACCGCCGCTCCATCGGATGCGACAACCAGTGCATTTCAACATCGGACCCGTTGCGTTCTTCAACTTCTTTTATATCTATCGCTATCCCTCATCTTTCTCTTAACATCATCTAAGGTTTGAATTTTAGATTCAAATCAAAAACAGGGACCTATACTTTTCAGTTGAAATATATTTTTGGACCTATTATACAAAATTATTATCTGGCGTAAGCATTGTTGACATGATTTTTTTTTATTTTGCCACTTTGTGAATTTATTTTTGTTGTCTGATTGAGCTGAGTGTCCGCTTACATGGTTGGGCAATCACCCAGCCTTATTGCCCAATCAGTACGCCTCGACGTCATGCTTGGCCAATCAGACCATGTAAACTGCCCATAGCATTGGGTTCTTGGTGTTTGTATTTTATTTCAAATTATTTTTAACCACAGAACCCTACGCTCTGTAGGCAGCAATTAACTTCTACTGGAATGTATGTATGTAGAGTTAAGTAAGCTAAAGGTAGAGACATAAACAAGTAGCAGCTAAAATTGATGGTAAACTTATGTCAATAGGAAGTAGCAGACACTACAAAATAAAAAAAAATAATGTAACTCTAAAATAAATGTTCTAGTCATATAAGAGACTAATGATTTAAAAAAAAAACTTGGTGAAAGACGCTATAATAAGCCTTTGAATAAAACAACATCACTTGTATTTGCGATTGGCAACTTAGAATTTTAAAGTATCTATAAATGTCAACATACAAATAATTCTTATAATTAATAAAATGAATCATTAATGTATTCTATGCAACTCTCGGACAGGGGGTATATGGTATTGCAGCCTAGTAGATTCTTCTGTACGTAGCTTCTTGTATTGTAAAATCCTGATAAGGAATATGGTATTATATTACTGATATTGGAATATGGAAATGATATATTGTATTAATAAATGTTTATGAAAGATAATGTTTTTTTTTCTCTTTTAACTACAAAACCTCTTACAAAATTAAATAAACTAACTCAAACTTAAAGATAAAGCTGTTACCTCCACTTAGAAATTTTGTTTTCCTATTTTGTTTTTCAAATCTAATAGTTCAATGTCTATCTTATATCTCGTCTTTAGCGGATACATTTTTCAACATTTAGAGGATCTTAGAGGAGGAGAGGTCTTACTTATCTGTCAAACCCAGGGAGCCGTGGTAGCTCAGATGGTTAGCACTCGCTGTAAGTTTCTCAGTTCGATCCCCGCCGGCACAAATAAAATTGTGAATTGCAATTTCAAGTGACGATTTACCACATACTCGGCGGCGAAGGAAAACATCGTGAGGAAACCTGCATGTCTGAGAAATAAGAAAAAAAATATTTCTAAGACATGTGAAGTTCTCCAACACACATTGGAGCAGCACGGCGGCCACTTCCTTGACCTAAAAATCCTCTCAGAAATGAGAGGAGGCCTGTGCCCAGCTGTGGGACTTATATACGCTGTAAATTTAACTTTCAACTTTTTTATCAGTTAAATCCCATATCATGTTTGCATTCTGTACATTTTGGTAATACATAATTTAAAATTTAAAATTTTGTACAACCGACTTCAATATAAATTATTAAGAATAACTCAAAAGCTATTTGTCAGGCCTTGATAAAATTTACATGGGACCACATGTCAAGCACCAGCTTTCAAATAAACAACCCTTAAAAACATACAGCCGAATAGAGTACCGTCTCCTTTTTGAAGTCGGTAGATAATATTCGCAATTTCAACTCACTGTACAACAATTCCCGTTAACTTCTTCTCATCACTTACTATGTGTGTCACTCATCGTGGTAGAGCCATGCTGTAGCAATATTATGGTTGTAGCACGAATGGGTCAGCTCGATCGGGGTAGGACCATGCTCTCAAAGAATACCAGCGTAAAATAGCAGTTTAATGCTTTGTTTCGTAGGTGAGTGGAGAGAACCGGAGATCCTTTTTACTGAAGACGAGGTATTCCACTTTAGTCCGCAAGGTTGACAACGCATCTACATTTTAATTCTTAATCGAGGGTGAATGTAAATGTTTATGGGCCGCAGCATTCACTTACCATCAGGTGAACTGTGTGCTCGTTACTCATTCGAATTCAATAAAAAATCCACATTATATTACTATTAATCATCTTTATATTCTACTATAAAGTACCCACTATGCTCATATCCTCAATAGTGTCTCCAAAGAGAGAAGTCTTGAGATGAACACGGACATGCCGGAAATTATTTGGTAATCTATGCTCATAGTTGTTAACGAGTATATTAACCTAACTGAAACAAACCAGGAGATGGGCAGCGGCGTCTTGCTAATAACAAAAAGAAAGTAAATAATCTACTTTTTGTAACCCGCATTGCAAGCGTGGTAGCTATGGCAAATTTCTACCCCTATAAGGCAATTTAGGAGAAGATCTACGTTTAGCAACAGGAACAGACAAGCTGTAATGAATGAATGGATTAATGTTTACCTAGGACAGATTCACTGACTAGACAAGTTCAACTTCCAAGAACAAGTATTTGTATGGCCCACAAATAACCATAACAGTTACTTAGACTGAAAGCTGAGACCCTTTTTACTATATGGCGGCTTTCTATTTTAGTTCTACGTTACAATCTTATAAAGTCCACGTCTGAACGTTTGCCTCCCCCATAGATTTCTCCATAGGGGAATATTTTCTATAGTCGCCACGCTTGGCAAGAGTTCATTTTTATTTTTGGTCATTATTAGGAAGAGGCTGCTGCCCATTTCCTGATTTGTTTCCCTCTGTCGCCTCTTACGACACCTACGGGATGATATGGATTAGTAGATATTCTTACACCGCCATTACACGGCCTTAGTTCTCAGGGGTGAACATTTATTTAAAGGCTTAATCGAGGACAGATATTTCCTCTCATTTATCTAATGATGATCTCACGATGATGATTTCATTCATCTTTAATAAATGAACACCACAACCTCCAATATTTGAAATGTGTGCTTGTGCTATGTGTGCGTGTTTAAAAAACCAGAACACTGGGTCAGCGCTAATAAAAAAAAAAAAGCTGACTCATTAGTGAGAGCACTAATAAAAAAAAATAAAAAAATAAAAATAAAACTTGTTGTTTGTCTTCGTAGTTTATAAGCGTTAGTCGTTACAGTTTTTATATGATACAGTCCGTTCTAGTGCTTAGGTATTTTTGCTTCATTGCATTATTGGTACATCACAGAACTTGTTATAAATGAATAATTGAATAAAATTTGATAAAATCGGTAACAAATTTGGTGAATCCACCATGTAGTTTCATGTCCGATGCAAAAAACGGAGGGGCAGTAATAGGTTCACTCAGAGAGGCCGTGGTGGAGCGGATAAATGCGATCTTAAGTCTTGTCTCCCAATTTTTTTCTCTATTTTTTTTATAGGATAGGGTGACAAACGAACACACAGTCCACCTGATGGTAAGTGGTTGGTGTGACCCATAGACAACTACATATATCCTCGTTTGCGAATCAAAATGCAGATGCGTTGTCACCCGTGAGGACTAAGATGGAATGCCTCTTTTCCAGTAAAAAAGGGTCTCCGGTTCTCTACACTCACTATACGAAACACAGCAGTTTTAAGCTGTTATTTTACACTGGTTTTCTGTGAGAGCGTGGTCCCTCCTCGGTCGAGCCGACGCATTCGTGCTACAACTATACTATTTATATAGCTGCAGCATGACTCTACTACGCATAAATGATGACAATCTGGTCACTTTCAACGCCGCCAAAATGCAGGCCTGTCTGTTCTCCGCCGTTTAATCTGAGATTGTTTGACTCCTACTTTCCGAGGTACACCCGTAGAGGTTACTAATCATTTCGAGCTTCTCGGCATACAGCTGAGTGCTAATCTCAACTTTAGCGCTGACATTGAGTCAAAAGCACAAACTGCGGCCAAAAACTGGGTATTTTAAACAAGGTGAAGCGGCACTACGCGTTTGGACTACTTCTAACTTTATATAAAGCTCAAGTCCAAAAATGCATGGAGTATTGTAGTCACATTTGGGATGGCTCAGCAAATTATCAAGTTGCCGCATTCGAATCAGTGCAACGCAGAGCCAAGAGGCTTATCGGTGACAAAAAGCTGGTGGAAACTAAGCTGCAGAGATTGTACTTCGGAGAGTGTGCCCATGCGCTTCATAAACTCATACCACCATCTCCATTCGCCCATCAGAGTACCAGACGTACTGCAGGTTACCATCCACACTTGGCTAATATTCCGAATATACGCACTAAGCAGTAAATCATCTTTCATAATGCGCACACCTAAGGAGTGGAATGCCCTGCCGGTGTCTATTTTTCCGAGTGCATATAACCATAGAGGGAGACATACCAAGAGATGGGCAATCTTCCTTAATAACAACTAAAAAAAAAACTGCGGTTTACAGCCTACCTATCAGGCGTGACAGCTATCTCGCAATCTCTCTTATGAGTAATCTATTAGTAAGGCCTATGCCTAGCCGTTGACTTTTGATAGGTTGTTACGGAAATCTGTGAACGAAGTAAAAGCATATGTCATAGATATATTTGTTTTCATTCACAGACTATGAAACGAAACTTAAAAACATACTAATTTGAATATAGAACCGCTTAGTAGAGTGTAATCTAGCGGTCGGCTTGAAGGTCAAAGGCATTACAAATTGCGTAGCGTAAAACTACCCTACCTGGATGATTTGAATTGACAATGCAATACTATAAAACTACTTTTACGGATTCTATCGCGTTAAATTTCAATGGCAGGAATCCATGTTATTTTGCGAAAATTTGTGGTTTATCAAATCTAATGTAATAGCGGGAGCCGACTAGGATATGATCGTGAGCTATGTGAACTCACAAAAACATCTTAATTTCAATAGAGAGGGAAGCTGGGTACTACCACCTGCTTGAGATCCTGTTAATAAAATTTAAACTAAACCCAAGCATACCACTACAAGGCTACAAGACACAGTAAGTTCATTCTGAGTAGATCAGACTAAAATTAATAATTAAAAAAGCTGAAGGTACTCCGGGTTAATTCTGACATCGGGACGTTAATATCCTGAGTTCCCTGTAACCATGGGTGCTGTAAAGTACCCTAAGCGTCGGGAATCAATAAAAAACAAGTTAATTAAACGCGATAGAAACCGTAAAAGTAGTTTCATTCAATGTGTAGTGTTCGCGTAAATATAAGAAATGATATATACTATTTATTGTACAACTAGTAAAATAAATTACATAACAAGAAATAAACAGAGAGAAAACAAAAGACGGTCTTATTGCTGTACATCAATTTCTTCCCAACAACCTGCAAAAAGGAAATAAAAAAGGGGAGGAAAATTTATGGGTAGGGTATTTATGTACTGAAAAGACGACGTAGGTAGGTATTTAAAATGACAAATGCAAGGGACATATTATAAGGGGAAGGGATTTTATTTCTTTAATTACTCTATATCTTAAAAAAATTGTAAAAAAGTAAATTAAAAGGTATCTTCTCCATAGGCTTTTACTACGGTCAACTTTTTCATCCATATTTTTTAAATGATAATATAAAGTCGGTATTTCTTCGTTAATCATATTTAAGCCAAAACTAGTTCTTTAATATTCAGAGAATGAAAGTAATTTAATGTGGTTTATTCAGTTATGCTAAATTTTTCGTGTTTCCCGTTTAAAGCGTTAGGACGTTTAATTAAAAAGATACTTGGATTCCTTTACATAGCCCTTTTTTAGAGAAGGTTACTTGCTTTGCTTAATAACCAGTATATTTAATCTCATTTTAAATACGTTTAAAGTTATTTTAAATTATGTATAAAATTATACTACATTTATAATGCGTTGTTCTGGGTCTGGACTTTTTTTCTGAATAAGGGGACCAATGAGCACACAGTCCACCTGATAGTAAGTGGGTGCTGTGGCCCATACACACTTACATCTATCCTCTATTAAGAATAAAAATGCAGATACGTTGCCACCCTAGCGAACAAATATGGAATGCCTAATTTCCGGAAACAAGGTTTTCCGGTTCTCCACATTCACCATATGAAACACAGCAAAATTAAGCTGCTATTTTACGCTGGTATTCTGTAAGAGCGTGTTCCTTTCCCGATCGAGCCGACCCATTCGTGCTACAACTATAATATGGCTGTAGCGTAGCTCTACCATGTATTTTGTATTTTTTTAAATATTGAATTGGACAATTTTAAGTGCTTCGTGCCAAGGTAGCAAAACGGACACTCATGTTATCTTCTCTGAATATAAGTCTTAAACTTATAAATAGAATGAGAACATTACATATGTAGTCGAAAGCAATTAAATACGCAATATTAAAGATAACTCAAAAATAACTGATCAGATGTTGTTAAAATTTATAAGGGGCAACATGAGAACCACCAGCTTACAAATAAAAAGTAATTTTATTGAAGTCGGTTGAAAATATATAATATTTTCTGAATTCGGGTTTTAATTCATATAGGTATACATTTATGAAGTTGGCTACTTTTATTAAATGTTTAGTTTTTACTGATTTAAACTAAACTGTTCTGACGATTTTTTTTATTGAGAATTTGAGTCGGTACTTAACTGCATTTCTTAAGTTTGCCAAATTCCGAATGCCTACGTAAAACACTTTTAGAAAAAAACCTCCTGGACCATGTGTCCCTTTGGCACGGAGCACTAAAAATTGTCCAATTCAAAATATTAAAATTAGGAGATTTTTTTGTGCTTTTTGTATTATTCAAATAAATTTTTAAGGCTTTTAAAAATGTATTCCTATATTGGCGGTTTGGTGTGAGGTTCTGTATCAAGGCTTTTTTCTGCAATCGACCTATTAATTAAAAAATCGGTTCACATTTGACGTTGATATCGCATAGCAAACTTGCAGAAAGAGCATACAGTCTTATGAGAACCACCTTGTTTGAAGTCGACTAAAAACTGAGATCTTCGAAATCGTTGTCCCACTAAGTCAACAATATGAAAAAGAAACCCTAAAATGTCATAAGGTATTGAGTTCCTCATCAGTCCATAAATTTCCACCGTTGAAATCAGCCTACCGTATTTGACCGCATCAAACTGGGTATTTTACTTCTTGCATGAAATTTATGGTAAAATAGTCATCTATTACAATCGCTGAGATACTCCTGGCATTTTCCATGCTCTGTAAATCATCGCAGCAAAATATTTAAGTAAAGTATATTAGAATTAATATTAAAATATTAAAAAAGATAAAAATATGTATATATCAAATGTTTAATATACTGTACTTAGGTCATTCAATAAGTTTTGAGATATACAAAAAGTATTCTAGACACTATTAATATTTATTTTACATCTTTTCAAAATATTCTCCATCATGCTCTATACAAAGTTCCATTCGCCTAAACCAACTTTGAAAACACTTTTGCCAGTCATGATCTGATAGGTCGGAAATCGCTTCTTCGTAGGCAGCCACGGCTTCTTCAGCGTTTGAAAGAAACTTGCTTTTTATTTTTTCTTTGACTCTTGGGAACAAAAAAAAATCACAAAGAGCTAAGTCAGGGCTGTGGGGTAGGTTACTTAGAGTTTCAACACTAGATTTCTCAATAAATGCTTTTGTTCTAAGGGATGTATGTGAAGAGGCGTTATGGTGATGCAGCATCATACCCCGAAGCCCGGTCTTTGGTCTTCTCTCTTCATTTCATCGCACCAATCCACACGAGTCTGTTTTTCGCTTTTGGACCGCAAACGAGGGATCCATCGACAACAAAGCTTCCTCACTCCAAGATGTTGATGTAAAATGGTATAAATGCTCCCCAAATTAATGCCTACAATCTTTTCGATGTTCGTATATATGATTCGTGGGTCTTCTCGCAGGCGTTTATTTGTGAAAATCCATTGCGTTAAAGATGTGAAAATTATTTGGTTAAGATCCGCGTATGTAATAAAATATATGTATCCTTATAATAATTCTAAGCACTACGCGAATCGTAAAATCATTTTTCTGATGATGTCCCGTTTATAGGCGGAACACGTATCGTATTTTCAACGCTGGTGTATGATTCCTATGGTAGTAGTGGCGTTCGCGCCACTTTCAACCTAACGCTTATGAGATTCTTTAATTATTATCCTATAAGAGTACTGCAAAGCCCATTTCCGGGTTTCCTATTTACCAACCTTTGTGCTTAGCATGTTCATTCTTGTGTTAACGGGGTTCGCATAAGTTCAGAAGACACAAAACCAACCGCATCGCTTTTATCACGCAGCATCGCGAGGTTGGTATTTGGAGAAAAACTAAGCATATTCCCTTTTACAAATTAAGAAAACGAATAAGTCATATCAATAGCCGAAAACACCCAGTGAAGTTGGTTCAGTTTTTTTAGATTATAGAATATTCTTTCAAACTGAAAATGACATGCTTCTATACTGAAGACCGACGTAAAATTTGTGGAAATAGAAATATGTCTATGACATCATCATTTCATATCAGTTGTATACATAATCATTCATTTTTCTACGTGGTAGAGCCATGCTGCAGCTATATTTCTGGTATTGTTGTAACACGAATGGGTCGGCTCGACTGGGGAAGGACCACGCTCTCACAGAATACCAGCGTAAAATAGCAGCTTAATGCTGCTGTGTTTCGTATGGTGAGTGTAGTGACCCTTTTTACTAGAAACGAGGTATTCCATCTTAGTCCTCACGGGTGACAATGCATCTGCATTTTGATTCGTAATCGAGGATAAATGTAGATGTCTATGGGTCGCAGCAGCCACTTGCCATCGGGTGGACTGTGTGCTCGTTTGTCATCCTTATCCTATAATTTTTTTGGGTTTAAGGCAAAAAACTGTCTACCGTGCTGTTTCAGTACATAATATTGATGGACTTCACGTATTCACGAAATACTTAATTCTTAGATATGCGGATTTCATCACGATATTTTCCTTCAATGACGAGCATATGGTAATTTAAAGCTACCCATATACTATTTTGATCCCGGAACGCTCGTGTACTGATAGTTACCACGAGCGCTTAGTCCGTGAGCTACCTCGGCTTGATTCATTTATTCTGCTGCCGTAAAATAAAAACTTAACTAATTGCGTACTAGTAAAACTCATTTTAAAAAGTTTTCAATAACCATAACGTTTAACGATAGGTTTTAGAACATGCGTATGCACAACTTATGCCACTTGGATATACTATGCCCCATAATATTTTTAAATAGCGTCTACCTTCCTCTGCGCTCTCCCAGACCTGTGTTACGAGAGGCGGTTATAGTCCCAATCTCTTCAATGGATTACCGTGTTGTGATGAAGAGTGAAGCAGCCAAGTCTCGATTTTTTTGTACTGAGATTGGCACAATTCCATATTTGTCCCATGCAAAATACATCTGGGACGAGTAGCAGTGACATAAGTGCGCAATATCTGGGTCTTTAATCGCCAATCTATCTGCTACTATCTGCGACTCACGCTCAGAAAAGGACTGTACGGAAGAAGTAAGAAGAACGAGATTATGAAATGCTCAATCAAGAAAGATGTTAAGTATGTATTCCACAGTGTGACGAAATAGCGTCGTTCATTTACTTGAGGGGAGTTATGTTAATAAAAGTACTTTAAACCTTATAAAACTCTGTGGAGCCATTTCGTGGAAAGAATCTCAATTCTCTTATTTATCGTCAGCAAATGCTATGGGAATTTATGTTGATAGCAATTTTATATCTACAGAAATATGTTCTTTATGTGATATAAATTCCTACTAACGCTACAACTAGATTGTAGAATTTTTTTTCTGTATAGGAGTCCGTCTGGGTTTGTACCATCATCTTACCTATTGCTACCGCCAAATAGCAATGTTTAAACTGGTTTGTTCGGGTCTGAAGGGTATACAGAGTCAGTATAATCACAGATTGTGAGTATTCCATCTTAGTCCACAGAGATGACAATGCATCTGTAGCCTTTGTTTGAAGTTGGCTGTTTGTTGAGTTACCAAACTTTTAAGTCACGTAGTTTAATAACAAGGAAGACTTATAATTTCACCATGTCCGCCCGTCCGTCCGCGGTTTTACTCAGAGACCCTAGGAGTTATAAATCTGTAATTTGGCATAGTTATGTCAATCATGTCTACAAAACTGTGAAATAAAATTTTAAATTACTTTTATATTTTTGGTACATCTCATGTAGGTAGAGGGAGAATGATTTTTTTTTACTTATTTTATTTTATTCATATGACTAACTTACAGTCAAATTACACAATGAAAGTCTTAAATAACAGAAAAAGTTTTTTAAGCTAAGTGTAGTGACTACATACTAGTAAACACACTACATAACAACAACTTACGTGGGTTTTGATTTTACTAACTAAAGTCAACAATTTTGAAAGAAAAGAACGTTGCTTATCTATATGGTAATAGAAATCATAAGCTGGTTGTACGAAATTAAGTACTAGCCATACTATCGACAATCGTTTTACGGAAACTGTAAGCAAAGTTTACGTCAACTCTGTGTTTGTAGCTGTTTAGCAGCTTACACAGTTTGGGTAATGGAGAGTTGGAGCCAAGAACGGTTCTGAGGGTTGATGATCTCAGTGGTGCTATCAGATGACGCGGATATCTTGAAGGAGCGCTAAATTTAAACGAGTTCAGTAACTGTGAGCAACTAGTTCTATTGTTGAGAATTTTGTACAAGACAACAAGTCTGTTAGCTCCCTACGTTTTTCCAATGATAAAATTTCGAAATTTTTTAGCCTATCCGTAACGTTTACTTTACCAATTAATAAATATACTCCGAAATGGTTTTTCGAAACGATATTTCGAATGTATGTGCCCTGCCTTAAGCTGTTATTTTACACTGGTATTCTGTGAGATCGTGGTTCCATCCCGGCCGAGCCTTCGTGCTACATCCGTAATATAGCTTCACTCAAAAATTACTAGTCAGATCTTGACCAAATTTATAAGGGACCACATGAGAAGAATAGAGAATCTTTTAAATAAAAAAGAATAATCAAAATCGGTTCACCTAGAAAAACGTCTTGAGGTAACACAAAAAAAAAATACAGTCAAATCGAGAACGTTTTTTTTGAAGTCAGTTGAAAACACTTGGCACCATCGTAAAAGCATAAGTTTTAACTTGCTCCCATAGACTAGGGTGCACAATGGGCTGATTATGAGTGAGCCGCATCTGTACTCGCCTGCAGTTATTGGAATTGGACAGTGTTAATGTTGTCTTACCCTTGTGCAATTTTCCTCAATGTTTGAGAAAATTTAAACAAACCCTTCGTAATTAAATTGTGTGTTTCTTTGCTTAGTTCATTTCTTTTTTGTAATCTTTGAACATGCTGCTGCTAGTTCATTCGGACCAATCAAGAGAATCGTTTCAATAAAGGACATAACGAGTTTGATATTTGACATCAATTATATTTTTAAATGCTACAAAGTAACAGCCATCTCCCCTTGGGTTGGGGAAACTGTAACCCCCTTTCATCTTGTTTTATCGTAAGAGACGATGAATGAAATGGCTTCCAATAGATGGTGGTAGACTAACGCGTTTAATAAATTAAAACATCCAGATCAGTGACGGGCAGCAGTGTCATAGATGCGAGACATCTATAGCGATCGTCTTTCCGCCTGCCAAAGGTCATTACTAATGCCAATCCTATAAAAATGGAAGAAAATCCTCTACTCCATATCATGCGTGGGTGTCGGAAGAGCGACAGAGAGAAAGAAACCAGGAGATGGACGGCGTTTTTCTATAAACAATTAAAAAATAAAACACTGTGGTTCTCAACCCGTCTACCAACCGTGGAATCTATGTGGAGATCCTCCCTGAGAGGCTATCTATGGCCTATGTAAAGCAATGGACTGTTATAGGCTGTGATTGATGATGGATCATATTACCATTATCTTGTATAATCTTGGATCTTTTTATATCGAATGCCAAATGGGCATGCTAATCACTACAGTTTAAATTCGAGTGACATATACTTTTGGATATATAGTATACCTTTGGATGAAACCTTGAATATTGCGAAATCAACTTAAATTTTTCGTTTTATCTTTCACGTAAAAATATTTTTACAATTTTTTTTATTACCCTACTAAAATTAAAAGACGATTTCGCCTTTAGTATTGTCTATCTACTTTTGTACCTAGAAGGAAAGACCGTAATAAAATACGCAGCATCTTTATTGTGATAAAGCTTAGCCTTTAACGTTATTTTTACAGGGTAGAGATACAGCGTATCTTGCGTATATTTTTGTCACAATAAGGTTTTAATTCGCTTTTTACTGTACATAACTACTACGTTTATTTTTGTTTGTGGTAAAAATAGGCAAGTTTAAATATAAAATTATGCATGAAGTGTTTCCATTACATATACACGTATATGAACATTACGTAATAGATACTTATTGTAATGTTTTCGTTACTTAAAATCTTTTTATTTAAAGCGATCCATCCCGGCTTAGCACAGATAATTTCTGGATCTCGACAACAGTGCCATTTACCGGGTCTTTTTTTATCTTATTACAAATATAATTGTGAATATAAACCAGAAGAATTATGTATATAAAGATTTTACTTTAGCCACCGAGTACCATGTTTAGTGTACAATTGTTTTTATGAGAAACGTATTTTTTATTTGTTAATCGGAATTCAATTATTGTACAGTTGTTTTATATGCCAAACATGTCAATTGTGTTTAAAATTATTATTTTGAAATTCAAATAAAATATATTCATAATTCAAATGCAAGGGCATTACATACAAGCAACAACAGATAACGCTATGACGTGATGAAAATACTTAAAATAGTATATTAATTTTGAATGAGGTATATTCTGTATGCACTAGGCGAAACATTGTTTTATTAGGTTATTTAAAACAATGCTTTCGAAACATACTCACGTGGTCTATATGATAGATTGCGACGTTACATGAGTACATTTATAGTACTTAACTATAATAACTAGTATCACCTGTGGTCGAAATTCGATCAACTGTCAGGAAACAACTTTAAGTATTTTTTTTTTACTTTTGCAATTTGAACGCGGAGCGGAGAGTTTGAACTTTGTGTTTACTTGTCAAGGTCACGGTACCCGTTCACATTAAATCGGGTTTATTATTATTATACCCTAATAACACGTAAAGGACAGTACAATAATATTAAGAAGGAACTTTCTATAATAATAAGCCTGATGCTTTTAAGGGAAATTAGTCTGTGGTAAAAAAATGGAATGTTCCCAAAATATCTCAAGAGAACGACTTGACGAATAGACTTTATTTTTATTCACTATCATCTAGGTCATCCAGATTTAGTTTTCGAATTGACTAACTATGTTTTTTTATATATATTTTTTTGAATACATACATTAACTCTTTAGTTATTTATATAAATGGATTGTGGGTATGCGTCTTAATATGATTATATATAACTGAAGCAACTAATCAATAAAGTAAGCTTTCGCTTACTTTTTGGGCAATTCTTATTGATATGCATTAATGGAATCTTTATTTTCGAGATAATAATGCATGTCGATGAACTTTTTGAGCATTTTCTGTTAATCTAAAATTTTTGTTTTATTAATTATAAAAAGCTAGTAGAGATAATATTATTTGTGTTAAGTACGAACGATTTAGGTATACAATGCCACCATCTACATAAACCTTCCTCATAGAGGATTTTGCCATGGCTGTCACGCGTGGCAGAAGTGTTAGCAATCTCTGTTTTTAAATATTTTGAGTTATTATTACAAAGATAACAAAGTATAATTTATATTTGATAATACTATGAGAATGTTTTTAAATCTTTTCTGTAGGATTTTTGCTAATCAATATTCGCGAATATTATTATACAGCCACTAGCACAGCTACTACACGGTTTATCGATAGAGAGTATTAGTGTTCTGCGATAAGTGGACTTTCGGATTTTCCTTGAGGATTTTTCAAATATTATGTGATATATTTCTGCAGGAAAAGTAAAAAGATCTTAGCTCATACAGCAATGAATGTCATCAAATGCTTTCATTAAATTTGTTAAATCGTTTTATATGTGAGTTCAAATAATATTTTCCGCATTTACGGCAACAATAATTTCTGCGAACTATTATTTTTCACTGCAAAGTTGTGTTCTTTTAATATCCGCCCGTTCGAACCAAGCACGTGTTCGCACGTGTCACGTCAAACTCATTAGCCGCTCTATCAGTATCACATGCTTCACCATATTTATGTCATTTAAAGCCATTTCAAATGGAAATGCTTCATTTGATACTTGTAGTGGAGGTTTCAATTATTATAGTATTCAGTTATGTATTTTGTTCAGCTTAACGCCGCACGTATCATTCAAACCATGCAAAGGGCTGCTGCAATTTAAAGATACTTGTAATCAGTAAACCCACTTTAAAAAGGAGTCACTCCCCGGTGAATAACATGAAATGTACACAAAGAATTCTTCCTCATAAGCTCGTAAAAGTCCACTGCTGGATATTGGCCTGTCTCCTTTGGTGGGATTTGGATTATTCAATAAAATAATTTCCATTTTTAAATTTGGTAGTGCATGTGATCCCACTAAATTTCAACCTTTGTCATTATAAATTTGCTTAGTAAAGTTGTCGTTAAACTTATTTATAATCATCTAATCTCATTTTGATTTTGTTTATACAACAAGATTAATTTATCTAGTTATCTCTAAGTCTGAATAAAAATATTCATCATCATCATTACAGCCCTTCATAATTCCACTGCTGAACATAGGCCTACCCCAAGGAATGCCACAAAGCACGATCCTGAGCCACCTGCATCAATCGACTTCCTGTATGTCTTACCAGGTCATCATCTAGTAGGGGGACGCCCTACACTCCGTCCGCCGGTAGAGGCCGCTACTTGAGAAACTTTTTCCCCATCTGTTTTCGGTTCTTCGAGCTATATGGCCGGCCCATTAGCACTTCAGCTTACTTATCCGTTGGACTATGTCGGTCACTGGTTCTACTGCGGATATCATCATTTCTAAGTTTATCACGCAGAAAAACTCTGAGCATAGCCCTCTCCACAGCTCGCTGAGCGACCTTGAGCTTCCTCAACCGGCCAGCAGTGAAGAACCACGTCCATGTTCCATAGGTCATCACTGGCAACACGCACTGGTTGTACAATCTTGTTTTCATGTTTTGAGGTATATCTGACGAGAAGATGTGCCGTAAATTCCCGTAAAAATATTTATTATCATTAAAATAATTTACTAGTACTATATAATTGTAGGTATACTGTATAAGCAATAAAAAGTTTTTTATTTCAGTTACATCCGACAATGTACCGCTTAGATGAGAATAATTTGTCCCGTTTACGCAACATAAAACTTTGTTATCCTCTAGGAAAATTCGTTTCAGTCCTTGAGTACTTTAAACCACAGTTTCAATTGCTTTTATACTTGAAAACTTTTTGGAACTCATAAAGAATAAAGTCCACGACCGTCAGCGATTAATATTTGATTAATATTTTTTTTATAACTAGCTAAACGCAAATAACATTTACGTGATGAGAATTGTCTGTCCTCTATTGATAAATAGTTGCATGTGATTGTATATGACTATAAATCTATTATCCTAATGCGTATTGTAAAATAATATATACACATCAAAAAAATTTGTGATTACTAGCAAAAGTTGATATTTTTTTTAAATATCACTTTATCAAGAAAAGTGTTTACGTTATAAATACACTGTCTGAATTTAAAAAATAAAACTCTTCTTTATTTTTTTAATAACAAATTTTGAGTAATTATATCCTAATGTTGTAAGATGGAAAGAAATATATTGTTTAACCAAACTTATACAAAAATGTATGATTAGAAGGTTTCATTAAAAAAATATAACTACTCCCCTGGCTCGATTACATCTAGAGGCCTACTGGGCATGCTGAGGATCAAGTTATCCAGCATTTCTTGCGGAAACCTATTCCATTCTTGAATAATGACTTTGCTGATCACTGGCACTGTCTGCGGAGGCGGCTGACGGTTTCACACAACTCGCTTAAGAGCAGCCCACGCGTGCTCTATTGGGCTTAAGTCAGGCGGGCCGGTAGACCAGTCTAACCTTGTGATGTCGTATTCTCTGAGAGCAGAATTGACCCGTTGAGCACGATATGCGGACGCATTATCATCGACCAGTACGAATTGGTGGCCATGGTTTACTTAGAATGGTCTAACATTCCATCAATAGCAACTGTTTCGTAACTATCTGCTGTCATGCAGCCTCGATACGGCATCAATGGCTTTCTAGCTCCAATCATAATTGCAAACCAAAAGTACACCGATTTCTTACCTTACTGAACGGTTCCAATGACAGTACTTTGCCTTTCAGAGTCTCCAGTGCTTCTCTAGACACAGACCCGTAGATTTTATGGATGAGTACAGATTCGCGGTTCATCGACGAAGACAATTTTGCCAAATGCTAAGAACACAGCGCCCGGACCCGACGGAGTTCCTGGTCGAGCTCTCGTCCTGGCTCTGAAGGAGCTAGAGCCCCAGCTGAGAGGGCTCTTCACGGCATGTCTCGAGTAGGGTCAGTTTCCCAGTGTGTGGAAGGAGGGGAGGCTGGTCCTGCTCAGGAAGGAGGGGCGCCCCGCGTACTCACCGTACGCGTACCGGCCCATAGTGCTGCTCGACGAGGCGGGCAAACTTCTTGAGCGTATCATCGCAGATCGCCTCGTCAGCCACTTGTGCAGAAAGGGGCCGGACCTGGATGAGAACCAGTTTGGTTTTCGTCGCGGGCGCTCCACCTTAGACGCTATTACGCGCGTGAGGGCCCTGGCAGAGGAAACAATATCCCGGGGTGGGGTGGTGCTGGCGGTGTCTTTAGATATCTCCAATGCCTTCAACACCCTACCCTGGAGTTGTATTCGGGAGGCACTGAATTACCATCGCGTGCCTCCCTACCTCCGCCGCATAATAGGGGCTTACCTTGAGGAGAGATGCGTTACCTATTGGGGACGTGCGGCACTGGTCGGCGCGTAATGTCGTGCGGTGTTCCGCAGGGATCGGTCTTGGGACCGCTCCTGTGGAACATCGGCTACGACTGGGTGTTGAGAGGTGAACTCCCGTTGGGCGCCGACTTGAAGTGTAATGCCGACGACACGCTCGTCACTGCCCGGGGGAGCTCGCACAGAGAAGCAGCGTTGGTTGCCACGGCTGCGGTGTCACAAGTGGTGAACCGCATCCGGCGCCTGGGCCTGTAGGTGGCCCTAAACAAGTCGGAGGCCATGGTGTTCCATGGCCCTCGAAGCGCGGCGCCGCTGGGTTCACACATCGTGGTCAGCGGGGCCCGGATAGCTGTCGAGGCACGGCTGCTTCGGCAAGTACCTGTGCCGTATAGACAGGGAGCCGGACGCTCGGTGCCATCACTGAGTCCATTGAAAGAAAGAAAGAAAGAAAGAAAGGTTTATTCTCCAAAATGACGCCATCACAGATAACATAAAAAGGAAACACATAATTTACAAATAATATTGGCTATACAATACAAATTACAATATACTACATATTACAAACTATACAATACCAATACTCATATGTGTCAAGGCGTCATCTGGGAACAGGAGCACACTCAGCATAATGCCATGAATTTTTTTTTTCTCTCCATGGCGCTGATTTTCAGTGTGTCCAACCAGTGACTTACCGAAATCAGTGCTATACGTATACTCATGACAGAATTATGCACAACAAGGGGGAAAGAAACAGTAACTATCTTAAGTGAGAGGGAGAGAGTAGAGTTCAAGGTCGAATGCCACTTCGACACAGCACGTCCCGTTTATGTTGCTTTCAGACGCTCTTAGAAGGGCTATACGAACACTACAAAAGGGGAGATTATTAAAATACTATAAAGGGCTATATACTACAAAAGGGAAATTATTAAATTATTAAAATACTATAAAGTGCTACATAATAAAATGACCATATAATTTGTAAAAAAACAGAAAAACAAAATATGTAATCATTGAAGAATATAAAAGTATATAAGAAGACAAAAGACAAAAGCCGCATTCAAAAGGACGATTTTAATGCTCCGTTGTTAATAATCTATGACGATGAGGTACGTAATCGTGCAAAGCGTTATAAACTTTGATCAAAGTTAATCTGACTTTGCAGTAATTGTGTTCTATATCTATTTTTAAATGTGTGTACTGCTTTCAGATTTCGCAAAGGAGGCGGTATATCGTTCCAGCACTTGGATGCGGCGTATTTGAAACTTCCTCGGAAAGCGTGAGTGCGGTGACGAGGCACGACGAGAGTATTCCCTCTAGTGCGTGTATTGTAAGTTTTTACATCACGTGACCATATGAGTTTGTCAGCAAGATAAGGAGATGTTTTATTTTTTAATACCCCGAATAGGAGAGTTGCCATGTGCAGTTTTCTGCGATATTCCATTTTTAACATTTTGGCATTGTTAATGTAAGGGGTAACGTGCGTGCGGGGCGGTATTGTAAAACTAAATCTTGCACATGCATTTTGAACACGTTGCACTAGACGTCGCGACCGCGCTAAAAGTCTCGGGCCATATACAATGTCCATATAATTAAATTTCGAAAGGACAAGAGTGTCACACAATTTTACCCGAATATCCGAATTTAAAAACTCCCTTATTTGATAAAGAACCTTAAGTCTATAAAAGCAGTTTCTGCTAGTACTTAGTATGTGGTTTTCAAACTGTAGTTTGTCATCCATTAGTAAGCCCAGATTGCGAATCTCATTTACACGTTCTACGATTTCCCCTCGAATTTGGATGCATGCCCCTCTTTCTGATATATTTTTATTTGATTTTTAGAACCCATAATTAGTAGTTTAGATTTAGTTCCGTTTAGTACAAGGCAGTTTGAGTTGCACCACGCGGCTATACTTTCGAGGTCTTCGTTGATTTTATTAACGACTTCTTGAGTATCACGCGGATTACATGACAGACTTGCAGATCATCTGCGTATAAATGAAATTTACAGTGCTTAATGTTTTTTACTAAGTCGGCACTGTAAACTGAGAACAATATTGGAGCCAGGTTCGATCCCTGGGGCGCACCGGCTTTGATTTTTTTTTTATTGCGAACGTATTAATGTTCCTCGGTCATCGCTCAGTTCTACAGTTTGTAGTCGGTTTTTAAAATAACTATCGAACCATTGTACTGCGCTGCTACTGAATCCATAGTAATGAAGCTTTGATAAGAGAAGGGAAATATTTATACAGTCAAATGCACGAGAAAAATCTAGTAATACTAGTATTGTGCCTTTTCCTTCATCTTGAGCGGTTAGTACATCGTCAGTAAGTTGGGCTAGGGCCGTCGTGGTGCTATGGTTCTTACGAAATCCCGACTGCATTTTCGGTAGATTTTTTTTTCTATCTAAATACATGGTTAGCTGTTCTGCGATAATTTTTTCAATAATTTTAGAGACACAGGGGAGAATACTGATGGGCCGAAGGTCTTTTTCAGACAAAGGATTTGAGTTCTTAGGTATGGGTTTGACTAACGCATGTTGCCATAATGTCGGATAGGTGTTAGTTAATGGATTTGTTCACCATAGCAGTAATAGTTGGTAGTGTTTAGAGTTGGGAGTTGGGAGGCTTTAGATTTTAAACTTTTAATGAATTTTAGTACCTCTAGTTCATTTACCTCCTTTATCTCAAATATGTCATTAACGCAACAGTGGAACTCAAAGTACGTTAAATATGACAACGAGACGTTTCTATTTCCAGGCACGATTAAAAAATAGTCGTTTATTTTATTTGGATCATTAAACAAGTCTATCGGGATATTGTGTTTTGGTTTTATCTTAACATTGGACTTTATATGTTTCCACATTGAAATGGGATTATTTATTTTATGATTAACATAAAAATTATAGTAGGCTTGTTTTTCTCTATATATTGCTTTATTGACGCAGATTTTTAGATCTTTATAGTATTTAATATGTATGTCGTTTTTACTTTTTCTCATTTTAATGTATGCGTCATCTCGTTTTTTCATCATCAATTTTATATTACAGGTTAGCCACGGGAATTGCTGATGTTTAATCGTTTTTTTTCTAAGAGGTGCGTGAATTTCGAATAGTGTAAGTATGGCTGTGTTAAATAGCACTACCTGATTATTTACATCCGCGATACTCTCAATTTCTTTCCAATTTATTGATGTAAGGTCCTTATGAAAGTCTCCCTCGTCTATGTCAGAGATTCTCCTACTCATTATTGTTACTGGTGCCGGCTTTTTTTTACTCATATCAATTTGACATGTAATAAAAGCATGACTACTTAATTCACGTATAAGTTCTACAGTAACTGCGTTTACTTTTATGTCGGTACATATTACGTCAATTAAAGTCTCGCTATATTCCGTAAAGTGGGTTGGCTTAGTTACATGCTGTTTTAATTTGAAACAAGTAAGAAAATTATTTAGCTTTATAGTGATATTATGCGTCATATTTAACATAATAATATTAAAATCACCGAGAAGAAGTAAGTTTTGGCTCCATGAAAAAGTCCCCATAGTAACGGTAAGCGCGTCTATGAATGTATCGACATTCAGCCACGGCGGTCTATACGCGGTACCGATAACGAGTTGCTTTCCGCCGCTAGAGGTCGAGATCCACATTTGTTCTACTAGCGGGGCCGGGGGGTGGGACAGCACGCGAACGCCGACGCCTCGCTTCACATAGAAGCCGACGCCGCCGCCGCGCGAGCGCACGTCGGGCGGGCGCGGCGCGTGCCGCAGCCGGTAGCCGGGCACCGAGGCCGCGCGCCCCTCTTCGCCCTCCCGCAGCCACGTCTCATTGATGGCCATGATATCGACACTATGCCGTTGCATTGTGACAATAAATTCATCGTGCCGCGTTCCAAGGGACCCTGCATTTAAAAGACCAACTTTTACGTTACTTTTAGAAGCCATAAACGAATTTTAGATATACATATTTATTTGACATAATAGGTTCCGACGCAAAATTTAACTTTAGTTTGCTTCTTGTACAGACAAAATTAATTTTATGTGATTTGATAGAATAAATAATATTTATCGGGATACCACAAATTTTTAAATAGTTATCCATTGAGTAAATTTTCTTGTACCTTAATGTACTCGTATAGTAATTATTGTATGTATGTATTGCAGAACTTAAAGACAAAACGCTAGTGAGTCTTTTCAATACATTGATATTAGAAATTTGTGCCAGAACTAACCAGGATATATTATTATTCCACATACGAGTATAGGCATAGTATATTTCATTTGACAGAAATAGAATCCTAAAATAGTTCTTAAATAAAAATACAAACACAATTATTAACGACTTACATAAAAATGAGCAATAGCAGAACAAGGTAATATTTAAAAAATTCAGATAATTATTACTTTTATATTTTTTTCCATTGCTTCCGATAGCCCCAACTGAATTTGTTCCAAAAACCCTCTCGAGATCTACTTCACTTTTTATGCGATAAGACGTTGTTCCGTGTTCTCGACGAGTATAAATTTTTCCCTCTTTTGACCATACGTAGCGCCAATCAAATCGCCGAGCGAATTCCTTAGTTCTAAAAAATACATTGCGGTTCAATTTAGTAAGCCGTTCGTTTATATAGAAGGCTCGTGTATTTTCGGAGCGGAGACCTAGACCTTCAGTAGTTAAGGAGCGGCGCACGCGCGCGGCCCGCAGCAGTGTCCCGCGTGTGCCTGCGCGCCAGCCGCACGACTATGGGACGGGACCATACTAGCTATCTAGCATCTATCTATCATCGCTAGCCTACTATGCTCGTCGCGCATAAGACCGACTCGCACACAACTCACTATATCGCGCTCTTCTAGGGTTACGCCCAGCTTAGTAGCGCACGCAGTGCGCAAGTCACAATGCAATTGGTGGTGATGCCTTACACTTACATCACGTCTGCAGGAACGGCAGTCTGGCAGGTGGTGGCGCTCACGGAGGTATTTTTATGGCCAGTGTGCATGTTGTTGCCTAACCCGTGTGACGTACATTCACTGTGGCTGGATTTGATCGTATTCTGTATGGCGTTTACACGCATTGACATGCGCGACTTCGGTCGATGTTTGTGCTTACGCACTATCAAGGGTTCTTTTACTGGTTCGCCAGTTATTTTGCAGTGGACTAGACAGTCCAGTTCCCAACTTAGCGTAACCTTCGGGGGGAACGCATTAAAATGGTTGGCGCTCACCGTGCACGGCGTGTGCGGAGCCGTGTACCTTCTCCACATGTTTTTTTTAAATGTGGGAGAGCGAAGCTATTATATCTGGTATTTGATATAAATATTGTGAGCCTTTTCCAAGCGGGAAGGGATTTACTTATAAGGAATTGACTGTTGTGGACCACATACAAGTGGAATAGGGACAATTTATTTTTCGGGGTTCGTTACACCACGAAGCAAATCGTCGAATCAAATAAATTTCAATCAAGTTAAGTTAATAATTCAAACTCAATACAAGCCGTCTGGCGCGCAACATATATTGGTAATCAGTTACTTTAATCACTCAAAACGCAAATTAGGCCTCGTGTCTCTTAACGCTCAAACCGACACTACATTCGAGGCGGTATTAAAGATACTCAAATCTTGATAGTAATTAGGCGCGCACAATACTCAAATTCGGACGTTGATCGCAATCAATATTAACTTCCAAAGCAATTAATCGACCCGGCGTCTATTTTTCTAGACTCAACAAAACACCTCGTCGTTGCATAAATTTGCTAACAAAACCGACACTATATAGAGGTTATACGGGACGCGACCACGCCGTTCTAGTGACTGCGCTGCATTGATAACTTCCGACGCGCTACACCCAAACCAACTATGCTCGCGCTAACGTCGAACCGGTAAGAAATCACCGCGTTGAGCGCCCCCTGGCTTAAATTCTTGAAATTAGCGTTTGGCGCGAACAGCACCTGTCAACTTAACATGACCTTATATCCTTTAAAGAATGACGATGCCAAATTCCAGAGACTTGTTACGAGTGCGAAGGCTCGGTTCTGCACTCATAAATCCTGTTTAACGTGATGGCTTTTTTATCAGGTATTATTTGAAATTTATTGACGAGCATGCAGCGGGGCGTGCGTGACAAACACAAGCTTGCCTGTATTTACCTGGGTGACTTTTATTATATGATACGTGTATGGCATTCACTCTCATGTGGAACAGCGGTACGATTGGTGGAGCATGTAGCATTGCCGTACATTTGGTATACATTTCGAGTGCTCGTAACTAATTTCTTGAGCTCTTTTTTCCCCACGAAGAAAAGCCTACGCATACAGAGTGAGTTTCTTTATTTCGTTAGTGTTGTTATTTTTTCTTTTGTCTGCTATTTTCCGTTGCTGGTCACTGCTAAAGACAGGTAGTCTGTAGTTATTCTCTGATAATTAATCTTCAAGACAGAATCCTCCCTAAGACATATGAATAACTCCGGTTCCTTCCGACACGGAAGAAATATCTATTATAAGATGTTCTTAGTTTTAAATTACGATGATTATTGCATGAAAAATATACTTTCTTATCATTTCAATAATACTAGTGGTGCCTTACTAATATTTCCGTTTTTCCGCCAAGTAAGCTTATAAGATAAGATAAGATAAGATTTATTTGTTAGAATATGGTACATTTAAGTTGTTACAGAATAATTGAGATCCTAAATATTCTGCAGTTTCCTGCGTACAAATATTTTCAGACAGATTATGTTAGAATTTAAGAGAATACCAAGACATTATTATAGAATTATTATAGAATATAAATATACTTACAGCTATACTTAAGGAAACTAAGTAGCATCTATATAAAAACAAAAATGTCAATCAATTCATAATATTTTTTAGTTAAAACATATCAATAAATTAAGTCGAGATTAATTTAAATAATTACAATTCAAGTCAAATTTATCATTTAAGAAGTAATTTATAGAGTAATAACATTTATTTAAAAGAAATTGGTATAATTTACGTTTAAAGATTCCTATGTTCATTTTTTTGAAACAAACAGGCAATTTGTTGTAAACATGTATTGCCATGCAATATACATTTTTTGAGTAAAGTTGTATTCTTTGCTTTGGTACTAACAAATTATGTATGTTTCTATTAGTCCTAATTATAACGTCGTTTTGTTTTTCAAATAAATTTCTATTTTTGTGAACAAAGACACAAATTTCGTAAATATATAATGCAGGAAGTGGCAATATTTTATATTTGCGAAAAAGAGGAATGCAACTATCTAATTGATGTGCTCCACACATTGACCTTATACATTTTTTCTGCCCGCGAAAAGCTCTAATTAAATCGACAGAATTACCCCAAATTATTAAGCCGTAACGTAGGATCGAAGAAACATATCCATGATAGGCAGAAAGTGATGCCTCTATGTTAGCCACTCGACTTAAACGATATAGAACAAAGACAAATTTATCCAATTTTCTACACAGGTTATCAATATGTGTCTTCCAATTACAGAATTTGTCTATTGTTATACCTAAAAAGTTTGTATGGTCAACTTCTTCGATGACGTTTTTCCCATATTCGATTTTAAGTGGTGCTTCTTTGCTATTATATGTCTGAAATCTTATCATTTTAGTTTTACCGATGTTAACTTGTAAATTATTATGCCTTAACCAATCTATTATTTTTTCTAGAGTACTATTTATTTCGTATTCGGAGTCAAAAGTCTTATTATTATTTTCAATATTAATGGTAATGTCATCAGCATACAGCACACATTTGTGTGTAGTTATATTGGAAAGATCGTTTATGTATATTATGAATAATAATGGTCCTAGTATACTTCCTTGCGGCACTCCGAAATTATTTACGCGATATGGTGATCTTAAAATTTTTTTGCGATTTCCAAAGTAGCTTGATATCTCAACACACTGTTTCCGTTGACTTAAATAGTCTTGTATTAATTTTAGTGCATTACATCTTACACCATATTTGTTGAGTTTGTGTAACAATAATTCGTGGTTAACAAAGTCAAATGCCTTTGACATATCGATGAAAATGGATGTTATAGGTATTTTGTTGTTTAGGCTGGTTGTTATAAGTTTTACTAAGATAAAACATGCTAAAGTCGTTGACTTGTGTTTTGTAAACCCTTATTGCTCTGGTTTTAATATTTCATGTTTGGTAAAGAAGTTATAAATTCTGGTATGGCCTTTTCAAATACTTTAGACAAAACAGGTATAAGTGTTATAGGACGATAATTGTTAATATCACTTTTAACGCCTTTCTTGTATAGTGGTTTAATGATAGAAAATTTTAGTCTGGTTGGGAATATGCCTTGAACAAAAGCTAAATTAATAATATGGGTCAGTGGGAAAGATAAATATTTAGAGCATTGTTTTAAGACTTTAGTACTAATATCATCGTAACCTGTAGAATTTGTATTATTTAAGGAATTAATTATTTTTATAATGTCAGTGTTATTTATAGGAACTAGATAAATAGATTTGGTTTAAAATGTCAATTTAGATGCATAGTCATTATTGGTTGTTATTGTATTTGATGTTTTAATGTCATTAGTTAAATTTATAAAGTAATTGTTAAACACATCCGCTATTTTATGTGACTGATAATATGTATTGTCAGTAGTAGTTATTGGAGTTATGTCATTACTAACTGCCACATCATTCTTAACGTTTTTTATTATTCGCCATGCTGCCTTACTTTTGTTGTTAGAATTAAGTAGGTAGCGTGTATTGTCAAGTTTCTGAGCTTGCTGTATGCATTTCCTTAAAATGTTTGTATATTTGTAATATATTTTCTTATTTCTTTTCTTGTTTGCTGTTGAAAGACGGTATTTCAAATATAAACGTCTTTTATTAATGCTACATTTTTTAATACCCCTTGTAATCCATTTGTTTTAAATAGGTTTTTTGTTATTTTTACAATTATTTTAGGGAAACACAAATTATAAAATAAGGTCAGAGTATCATGAAAGTAGTTGAAAGCCAAGTTAGTATCCTCGGCTTCATATACGTCAGCAAATGATAGGGCTGAAATATAGGACACAAATTTATTCACGGTTTCATCACTAAGGTCTCTTTTTTCCTCAAACCAAATCGATTTCCTAATATTACTTACATTTATATTTGCCGGAAAAGTTATTGTTTGGCAAGTTTCATGATCAGATAGCGCTAAATAGTGAATATTTGGTTGTACATTAGGAAGATTACTGGCAATCAAATCAATACAAGACATTTTTCTGGTTGGCTTACAAATGTGGTTATTAAAGTTATGATTGTATAATATGGAATTAAGTTTTTTAGAATTACTATCATTTTTCAAAATATTTGTATTCCAATCTCCACAAACTATAATTCTTTTATTTTTTTTCTTAGTAAGTTTATTTAAAAGTTGATTAAAATTTTCAAAAAATAATTCTATATTAGAATTTGGAATCCGATATATACATACAACGCAAATGCCAAGTGTAACTATCTCAATAGCACAAAATTCAAATGTATAGAGTAGCGGGTTGGGTAGGTTTTTTATGGGTTGATAATCTAATTCTTTCGTAACCAATATGCACGTGCCACCTCTACGCTGATTTGGCCTTGAAAAAGCCGTTGCTAATTTGTAATTTTTAAGCATTAAATTAGACTCTGTACCCTGTTTCATAAAAGTTTCACTAATGCATATTATATCGATACTAATATTTTTATTTTCAAACTCAAGAATTGCAAGTTCAAGTAAATCCTTTTTATGTAAAATTCCAGCAATGTTTTGATGTAGTAAGGTGTAATTTCTTACATTATCGAAAAAAGGTTGAATCATTACCGTTATTCATTGGATTTTGCTTATACTCTACTTTACTTTTATCTATCTGTCTATAAAAATAATATGGGATAGTTCCTTTTATTTCGCTTAGTTCTTTCATGTTTAGTTTATTTACTCTAGTACTACCAGTTGCTATGCCAGCACACTTTGATCTAAGTAACGATCGAACAAGTTTTTCGTAATTAAAATTATCAATTTCTATATTTAATTTAGAACACAAGAAATGTTTCGGTATCGAACGCGAGTTCCTATTTAAATTATTACTTATGTCAATAAAATAGGAGTTTGAAAAATTCTGAACAAATAGCTTAATTTCTCTATTCAACAACTTGACATTTAGAAAGTCATTATTAAATACGTTTACTACAAAAACTTTGTTCTTCTTCAATTTGCAGAGTGTAGAACAAAGTTCAGTCAGAAATACATAAGGATTTTTGTCATTGTTTCCTACACCTAAAATTACAATGTCATCTATATTCAAGGTCTCTAATATATTATCAATACTGTTAAATATTTGCGCGCTGGATGCATTTGGTTTACATATTCCGGAAACTGAGTAAACATTGTTCCGTTTGTTTTTAGATCTCTGCTCACACATTTCTTGAGCGAGTCCTCGTACTTGCTGATCTCCTAAGATTATGATTTTTGGTGTTGACGATGTATTATTAATTTTATTAAAATTTTTTCTTTCTTTTTCTTCATGTACACAGTTTGGAGGTTCTTTATTTCTGGTTACATTCTCAGTCCCATGATTCGTATCACTAGGATTTATATATGAAAGTTTTTTGCAAACAATTTCGGAAGCATGCAGGGGTGATATCCTAGGCGTCTTTGTTTGCAAATAAATTATTTTTTTGCTTAATGGGATAGGCGTTCGTTTTGCAATGGGTGTGCAAGTAATCTTGTCATCACAAGTGAGTTTTTTTAAACAGTTGATAGTTCTGTCTTTCTCTTGTAATTTTAATTCCATTAATTGAATCTGCGAATTTAATTCTGCAATTTCATTGTGCGCTGATTCTAATTCTGTTCTTACTGAGGATAATTGCAGATTCAATTCATCGACAGACGATTTATTTATGGCGTGTATTAAATATTCACTTTGATTTGTTACATCTAACAGAGTGGAATTTGTTAACGATTGACTTATTTGGAAGTTCTCAGGGTCGTCAGAGAAAGTTCTCTTTCGTCTTCTCATTGTAACGTTTTCCATAATTTTAGTCAAATTTATTGTATGTCAATTACCTAATAATTTTACAATGTATAAATACAAATAGTATAAAAATGTCTTAACAGAAAAAACGAACAAAACATATAGAAAATTAGATATATGACAAAATTAATATTCAAATTAAACAAATGTACAAGCAAAAACAATAAAAAGATTACTACAATATTTAAAAAAAGAAAAAACTAAAACTATGTCTTATCAAATTCAAATCAAATAATGCAATATGTAAGGAGTGGTTCACGACAGAAGTCAAATAGCGGATTACCAACTCACGAACTGCAAATTCACAGTCCGTACCCTTAACCATTAGGCTGCCGTCGCTTATAATAATTTAATAATTCATTATTCCCGTAAAGCTTTGAAAGAAGAATAAAATCGTGTTATTTCGGTCGTTATATTCCAATAAAATATTTCAAGTGAGTAATTGCTTTAGATCACTAAAATATTACATTGACTTTTTGCCAATACGTAAGATGATTAAGCAAATTTTTACATTACAAGAAATTTAAATTGTAAACTTCGCTTTTGGCTTTAGTACCATAGACCACATACACACCCTTCGGCAAATTGTACAGAAAACAGAAGAGTACAATCTGCCAAGTTGAATGTCGGTATATCGAAGTGCTGAAGTGTCTGTACAGTAGGTTACTACAATGGCTATCCGAGTACAGAATCAGAGTACGAAACCTATCCTATATAATGCAACAAGGTGTAACACAGGGTGACGTTATATCCCCGACACTCTTCACCGCTACATTGGAAGACGATTTCAAGCTACTGGACTGGAAAGGATACGGTATTAACATCAATGGCCAGTACATCACTCACCTTCAATTTGCCGACGATATCGTCCTTATGGTAGAATCGCCGGAGGACCTAAGCACTATGCTCAATGACCTCAATAGTGTCTCCCAACGGATAGGTCTTAAGATAACATGGACAAAACAAAGATCATGTTGAATGTCCATGTCACACCTATGCCGGTAGCTGTTGGGAGCACTAAGCTCAAAGTTGTTGACGAGTATGTTTACCTGGGACAAATAGTCGCACTAGGTAAGTCCAACTTCGACCGAGAGGCCAATCGACGGAATCAACTCGGCTGGGCAGCGTTCGGGAAATTACGACACATCTTCTTGTCAGGTATACCTCAAAATTTGAAAACAAGATTATACAACCAGTGCGTGTTGCCAATGATGTTATTGGCTTTCCTTTCTGATGAATGCTGCTCTTTGTATCAACTTATTTATTTTGATTATCAAAAATATTTCAATCTTTAATATTTTGAATAAATATTACATTATGTTCTTTATTTGTTTTTAGAAATGTTTATATGTTATCCAACAAGGTTTAAATGTTTTTCAGTATAGTTTTGCAAGAATGTTAATTGGTTACGTTAAATTGTATTAAATTCAACTGTTATTAATTCGTATATTATTATTATATAATTGTTTTTTTGTCATTTTTGGTTTTTAGAATTAAAAATGTATGTTTAGATAAGAAAGAGCGGGGTTTCCAAACGCAAGAATTACTTGCTTAAATGGAGACCCCAATCAACTATCTAATTAATTTAAGTTTTGTGAATAAAAATATTTTTTTATTTTTTTATTTTAGTTATGTATTTTAACTGTGGCAGTTTTTTTTTTAAATTACGTCATTATTAAATTATTTTTAAAGTAATACTTTAATAAGCGGGTGTTTAACTATTTCTGCTGATTTTTTATTGACTAAGCAGCAGTCTGTGCAATGCTAGGTTTGGCCAGAAGAGTACAGAGAACCATTATAATTACAGGTTATAAGGCATTGCATCTTATTCTTTAGAGGTTGTAACCTTTTTTTTGTATCTGTAAGCTTTTTTGTTTTAAGTTAGTTTCAGGTATTTATGTGCTGTATAGCCACCTGCAGGTGGGCTGTGAGTTCGTTTGTTAATTTTATAAAAAAATGCATTTTACGTAGACATGCATGCATTTATATGTCGCTTACAAACGTCTACACACCACTTCTTTCATATGACGTATTCTTACGAGCAAAATTATTAACAATGTCTGCTATATTTGAAAGTTAATAAGTAACAAAATATATCATAATAGGTTTAATATCAGAAAAAACGGAATAATTACTGCGAGGAACACTTTAGTTAACTAGAATGTGATTTTATTTTCACCACGATTGTACATAATTTATATTTAACTATATTTTCTTACGTGGAAGAGCCATGCTGCAGCTATATTAATAGTATAGTTGTAGCACGAATGGGTCGGCTCGACCGGGGTAGGACCACGCTCTCACAGAATACCAGCGTAAAATAGCAGCTTAACTCTGCTGTATTTCGTATGGTGAGTGTAGAGAACCGGAGACCCATTTTACTGGAAACGAGGCATTCCATCTTAGTCCTCACGGGTGACAACGCATCTGCATTTTGATTCGCAAACGAAGATAGATGTAGATGTCTATGGGCCGCAGCAACCACTTATCATCAGGTGGACTGTGTGCTCGTTTGTCACCCTTATTCTATAAAAAAAAAACTATACATAATATAAATAATATTAAAGTAACTGTGTAAAATTGAAATAACTGCCTTTTTAAGATCAGGGGTTATTTTTATGATACTAAGACATGAATATGATTTGAATCCATTTTAAAAAATACGTACATAAATACTGCGAGGAAAACTTTAAAAAATTAGAATGTGATTCTATTTTCACCAAGATTGTAAACAATCTAATCATATAATACACAATATAAAGTAAAAAACTAAACAAACTATCCATTTCCATAACAGCCTATAAAATTCACTGCTGAACATAGGTTGCCTTACAGGGGGGGATTTTTTCATAGTAGCCATTCTTGGAAAACGTTTAGGCAACCGCAGTTTTTTCTTAGCCTTCCGCTACAAAAATCAATGATTTTAATAAATAAAATATCGAGATGTTATTGGCTTCATCCCGGTTTTCGAAAATCGATTTCTCATCAGATCTTCACGTGTTAAGGTCTTCAAAATTGGTTCAATCGTTCAAGAGAAATCGAGTCCTCTTGAATTTCTCTTGAAAATTTTAATAGAAGAACTTTGAAGCGCTTTGCATTTGAAAGAAAAGTTTCGGAAAGTTGCAGGTATGGCCTGTAAGGTCAATCGTATTTTTTTTATTTAGAGTTCTTATCAGGAAGATGCTGCAACCCATCTCCTATTTCAGTTTCCTTCTGTCGGTTGCCTTTTATGACACCCACGGGAATATATGGGGTAGCGAATATTCTCACACCGCCGTTGCACGGTAAATCTATAAATACATCATATAAATTAAATAGGGTATTTTTGTTTCAACTTATATATAATGACTTTAATTTTATATTCCAAAAACCAAATTTAATTATATACAATATTATAAACTATAATAATAAAAACAAAATAAATGTAGAAACTTAATTATCATATAGTCCTACTCCCCGCGGTATCGTGACAAGAACGCTGGCTGCGTCTCCCCGCTGAATGGCTAAGTATAGCCTTGGAGCGAGAAAAGAACCAGTCCTCTTATCACCAGCAGCAAAGACTTCTTTGATGCTGAATTTATAGTTAAATCGGGCTAAGATTAATCTAAGCTTATGCTAAGGCCCAGATAGTAAAAAAAATAATAGATGCTTCATTCCACACATTATGTTCTTGATTTTATTGTATAAGATTTAAAAATATTAATTTTTAAAAATGGAAAACATTCCAAATTGTAATATATAAAATAATATATGTTCTTAAATAAGTTATTATTAAATGAAATGGAAAACGAGCTTAAGAGAACGGAAAAGAATGAGAATAGTGCAAAATCAGAAAAAGACAAAAAACGAAGATTTTAAGAAATTTGAAATAAATTTGAAATTACGTAATACGTTAACGAGAATAGATTAATGCTTTTTAAAATTAGAAGACGGCCTAAAACTATATCTATTATTATAGTAACGCTAATTCAATATTGACTAGGCCGCGGTCTATATCGGCCTTATATAGTAGAAACATCTAGAATGTTCGAGTATATACCGGTCCTGACTGAGTGGGTGGCGTTTTGAGTTGTAATTAGTGTTTTATAATTAAAGTGTCAATTTTGGTAATACACTCGGCAATTTTTAATTGTCTCGAATCCCAAGCTCGTAACAATTGTTATCAGAAGTGGGACGAAATCATGCCGATTTTACCTAAAGACGACACGGGGGATATCCATACTCGAAGTCAACGCCAACAGGAGACGGACCAGAGACGATTTGTTGGTGCAACGTCGCAGACGTCGGAGGGCCAACTGCCGACCACGGAGGCCGACCCGTTAGCAGCTCCCGTATCTGCAGCACCTGAGTTAGGTGCTCTGATGATGATGCTGCTGGAGCAGGCCTGCCTAAAGTAGTAACAGGCCCGCCGAAAGTAGTAACGCGCCCGTCGGTTGGAAGAGCAGCTGCAGCGCGGTATGGAAGAGCAGATGCTCTTCATTGAGGACCTTCACGCTGCCTTCGGGAAAATGATAACGGCCTGTTGGAAGCTGAAATCCGAATGAAAACTACGTGAACAATTAGGTTGACAAAGTGATGTCTGACGTGAAGAAGTTGCTGGAAAACCTCAAACTTGGGGAGGGAATTACAGCTCCCGTAGTAGCTACAACACCTTCGCTACGTGGATTCAAAGTGCCGCCGTTCGACAGGACTTCTTTCTAGTTGGCCTACCAAATCCAGTTCGAGACTGTCATGAAGGCGAACGGTTGCAATAAAAGTCAGGCCATGACTGCTCTCACCTTAGGCCTGTGCCACCAGGCCTTTAATGTTCTGGAAACTCTCGGTAAGGAAGTGACATACGAGCAGTTGCTTGAGGCAATGGAGGCGAGATATGGCGACGCTCAACTGGAATACATTTTTCGTGAGCAGCTCAAAAGCCCCGTGCAACGAATCAACAAAAACCTGCAGCAGTGAGCCCTTGAGGTAGAGAAGTTGATTTAAAAAGTATACCAGTCTGTACCTGCAATCAGTGTAGGGAACTTGGTGCAGACATTCATCGACGGCTTCCGCGACCTTGAAGTCAGAGCTGCTGTGACGCTTAGGCACCACGAGATCCTTAAGGACGCCTTGGCTCACGCACTGGAGGTGGAAGCCGTGCGACAGGATCATCGTTCCCATCGCGTCAGGGAGGTTGCAGCAGCTACAGTTCGCGTCTGCAATAAAGGATACAGCCCTAGGTGCTACGGATGTGGGGAAAGGGGCCACCTTCGATCCCGCTGCCCTAAGCGTACTGTAGAAAGGGGAGGTGATAGATCTCGAAAGAGTAGTGTGGCTAACAGCACCGCCCAGCAGCAACAGAGAAACGAGTAAAAGCCAGGACTGCGGGGCGGGTGCTGGCCTATGTTAAAAGAGCCCCAAGGATTTCGATCTCACAAGCCTATGATGGGAACAGCTTAATCCTCAAGAGCGAGGTCAACGGAATGCCGTGTAAACTGATCATAGATACTGGAGCCTTTCGCATGGTTATCAGTTCCCAACTTATAAGTCAGTTCCTTAGGGTGGAGGCTCATACAATTGGTAGCATTAATTTGGTGACAGCCACCGATCAACGCATACCCATCTGTGGAAGGGAGATGGAGTTGAAGCTAGGCAACATGATCTACCTGCATAATTTCATCGTGGCTGATATAATGGATGACTGCATCCTGGGCCTAGACTTTATGAGAAAGAATTGTTGTGAGATCGACGTTAAGTGTAAGGTGTTATGAATTGTGGACAAGAGGAACTTTTCGTGGAAGGGGCGTTATCAGGGATGTGTACAGCCTTAAGAATATTGTTTTTCCGCCGAGATCGGAAGCGATTGTGCCGGTTAGTCTTCCTCGGAAGCCTGAGAAAGCTCATCATTGTATACTCTTGAAAGGGGTAGATAATGACCTTCCATGAAAAGTGGCTCAAACCTTGGTCAGAACCACCGACATCTCAGGAGTACGGTTACTGAACCTTTATGATGAAGAACAGATTATAGAAAAAGGAACACTGGTTGGTACTTGCGAGGAAGTGGATTGGTTGCGTCAGTGCCAATATCTATCGATTGGGACCGCCAGCAAGGATGTACAAATAAGAGTAACCACACTCGTCGTCGTCAACTTGTATGACATCATCATCGTAGGCCGCACGTTTGAGGAACACCTTTAAAACCTGAAACGCGTGCTAATGAAGATCCAGAGTGCCAACTTCAAGTTGAATCCGAAGAAATGTTTACTATTCAAACGGCAAGTTAGCTTTTTGGGGTATGTAATGTCGGAAGAAGGTATCCGCACGGATCCAGAGAAAATCACCGCTGTTAAGGATTGGCCGGTACCGAAAGACCAGACGCAGGTTAGAGTATTTTTTGTTTTGTGCTCCTATTAGCGGCGATTTGTGAATAACTTTGCAGATATAGCCAAACCTCTGCACAAGCTAACCGAGGAGAAGCGACATTTCTGCTGGGATGAAAGTTGCGAGATCGCATTCCAGGAGCTCAAGGGCCATTTGTGCAAAATACCTATTTTGGGGCGGAGGACTGGTGTCGCAAATGTATAAATTGTGCAGCTGTAAAGGGACCTTAGACTCGAAGTTGAGGTGCATTGAAATTGTGCAATGTTGGTGCACCATGGGACATTATAGGCCTTGACGTTACGGGACCGTTTCGTGAAAGTGAAAGTGGTAACAAGTATTTTATGGTTGTGATGAATTACTTCACTAAGTGGCCAGTAGAAGAAGTCTTCACCATTCCAAATCAAGAAGCTTCAATAGTTGCAGATAAACTAGTTCATGAAGTCTTCTGTCATTTTGGAGTGCCTTTAGAGATTCACAGCGATCAAGGAAGACAGGATCAATTAAGAAAGTCCAGAGCATTGAGTCTTTCAAAAATATGGTTAAAGATTGTTATTTGAATAGGTGTTCTACTTGATATATTTTATTGTCATATCTACTTTTCTTGATAAGGTTTGTGTATATGATATATAGTTATAATTTATTACAAAAATATTTATAAATATGTATGTATTCTATGTATGTATATGTATGTGTATATGTATATATAATATTATATATTTGATTATTGCATTGTCTTATAATATATAATTATATATACACACACTATATATATATACACCTTGTATTATTATTAATACTTGTTATGTATTGTATATATATATATATTTATGCACACTTCTATATATTATTTAAATGAAAATTATCTCCTTCACCAAGGTGTGCCTGGAAGAGATCGCTGTTTAGCGATAAGGCCACCTAATTGTACATACGTTTATAAATTTAAGTTTGCTGTGTTGTGTTGTATTTTGTGTGCAATAAAGAGTATAAATAAAAATAAAATAAGGAAGGAATTTTGTGTCTCAAATATTACAGGAAACTTGCCGAGTTATGGGTACTCATTCAACAATTACAACTTATTACCGCCCACAATCTGATGGAATGGCAGAATGATTTAATCAGACATTGGAGAGGTACCTAGCAATATTTGTGGAAAATCGGCAGCGAGACTGGGACTAGTACATACAACCGTTTTTGTTGTCATATCGATGCGCTCTTCACAAAAGGCATCAGCTTTTGCAAACTTTGGAAGAGAATTAAGACTGCCTGCAGACCTGATTACCGGAATACCACCAGATGCCCCACGCAGTATAACCGATTATACAAATGACTTGTAGAATAAAAGGAATGACATTTATGAGCACGTCAGACTACCGGCCCAGCAAATATCTGAAGAGATAAAAACCCGGTATGACCTCAAAATGAACAACAAAGGGATCGACGAAGGATTACTAGCGTGGTTGCACAATCCAGTTCGCAGCAAAGGGAAATCTCCTAAGCTTCAAGCTAAATGGGACGGACCGTACCGTATTGTCGCAAGGATCAATGACGTGACCTACCGGATTACACTAGTTACCGCTAGTGCCCTCTAGTATCGAGTAGCAGAACTGGGAAAGTCAAGATCCTTCTAGAACTTTCTAGAAATATAGACATTTAGTCAGTCGGGCCCGGTATGTACTCGAACATTCTAAATGTTTCTATAGTAGAATATTCTGGGAATTATCTGCGGCCATATATAAGGCCGGTATAGACCGCGACCTAGCAAAAGTGATCAGTAGTATAATTGTGTTTTGTTATTAATGTGGTTTTGAGTTGTTATTAGTGTATCTATTGTAATATATATATATATATATATATATATATATATATATATATATATATATATATATATATATATTATGTCGAAATATATATATATATATATATATATATATATATATATATATATATATATATATATATATTTCGACATAATAACTTCTGAAGTCTAGACTTTAAATTATTCACTACGGTCTTAGCAGCATATACTTCAGCACTACGAGTATTATGTGGAGGTTATTTAATTCCTTTTAGTTCTTTGAAGTCGGCTTTTACGTAAGTACTTTTTTAAAATGTTTAATTTTCTTTTTTTTTAAAAAACAGAATTTAAGTGTCATACTTTAGCAACACTTTAAGTCACTTCATTAAAAGTGTATAATAATTATTTAAACATAATTTTGCGGTATGTTCTCTAATATATTTCAACAAGGTCGTAGTATATTCATGTGCTTTCAAAGCAACATTACAACGGTAAAATTATAATTAACTTCTTTTAGTTGGTGTGTTTTGTTTATAAAAATGGAAATTCAACCGAAATTAATAATAATTTAATAGAAGCCTGCAGATTTTTTCGCTTAAAATTAGTTTGACCTGTAAGTATGTATGTATGTATGAATGTATTTACGTACATACATACTATAAAAAGTACTAATGCTTAGGAAAGTTTTAAAATTAAAAGCTTTATGTTGTATATTACGTTCACTGTTACAGCCACTGCGGTCCTTGAAGGCAAGTTAAGGCATTTCATTCAAGGCCTCAAGTGTGACAAGGCATTCGTGGCCTATTTTGTTGTTTAAAATACTGCATCGTTTGTTAGCAATATTTTTTTTCACCTAATAATAGTTCAGTTTTAAAGCCTTGTTTTAATTTAGTCGCAAAGGAAACTATAGACTTAGTTACCATACCTCTATAACGTAACTTATCTTTAGTGACATTTCACCAAACAGTCTTTATATTTAGCATAATAAAGTTCTTTCTTTTCATTATTGTTGATGAAGGACATATTTATACTGTCTATAAATAAGTTAGCCATCGATCAAGCAAAAAAGTCTCCCAACTAAATGTAAATGCTACTATAACCAGTAACTCATAGAACTATAATACTATGCAGTAACTATAGTTGACCCATTAATATGTTAAATTATTAAGGTTAGATATTTTCATATTGAATTTTAAAATAAATAATCGCAAACGTTTTTCACTCTAACTATTACAAAATATTTCTGTTTGTATATTATATAATATGACATGACCTGATGAAACAGTATGTAGTTGATGGATGAAGGTGGCTTAGGTGCGTATCTTGTTGTCTATATATTGTATATGAGGTGGGCCTATGTTCTGTATGTGTGTATATGTGATGTAGTCCATCACAGACTGTAGTCAGCTACTAGGTATATATTTTGTCGTAATTATGTGGACGTATGTAAAAAATTTAGAGGAACGCAATAAAAAGAGGGCTTAATTCCTCCTGTTATAATTATAGTGCGTACTGGCAACAAATTAAATGCTATTAAAAAAAAAGTAAGTTTTGGAATGTTTTTTTTAGAATTTCATTTTTTTTATGTAATTATTATGAATATTGTGTTCTTTCATACCTTTGATTTGAATTTAATTTTAGGTTCTTCTTAAACGTTTGTCTTGACTGTCTTGTTTATCATGTTAAGTGTGAATTAATAGTGCGAAAAATCTGTTGACACTGCAGGCCATCCTTGGAACTTCCCGCTATGTTCGATCTCAAAACGCTCAACAAATATTCCATCACGAAGTTTTGAGCTCGTAGATTAAAGTGTGGAGACGCGCTAAAGAGAGATACGCTCAGTTTAACATAATTTGAAAAGAGACATATGGTTGAGGGTCAGGTATTTGTATGGCGGCACGTACGGAACTTCGCATCATTGAGAATGTATCGCCAACATCGGCCCGATATGTAACTGAGATTTTGGAAGAAATTTTAGTTTTATTTGCCCCTTTTATAGGAGATTTGTTTTTATGCTTAATAAATCACGCCTCCATACTGCACCTGTAGTTGTCGAATACCTTCGAGACGTTGAAATTAATTCTATGGGGTGGCCAACGCACTCGCCCGACTTTACTCCCATAGAGCATGTATGGAATAAGCTTGGAAGACAAATTAAGAAAAGAAGTACTGCCCCCGCTATTTTTCTTTCATGCAAATATTTTTTTCTTAACTTGATAATTTTTGGAACTTTTGATGGTTTGTTTTTTTGACGTTTGCGTTGTTAAAATAACGAATATTAATCAAAATCCAAATTAATTGACTTAACTTTCACAAAAATATCTATAATATTTTGTTTTATTCAGACTTTTTTACGTTTCTCTAAATTTGTTCATGAGTCTATAGCATATTACATAACGCGTTTTTTATATCAGTATAGATAAAAACATTGAAGATTTCGGGATTTTTCAGCCGAAAAAAAAATTATCTAAGCAAAACAAAATGAAACTCATTTACATTTCATGGCTTTCCACATGATAAATGAAGAGATCAAAAATAGATTGAGTTGAACAATTGTTATTTTCAAAAGTCACCGTGTTTACCCCTCTATGCGTACTTGATAAATCTACTCCATAAGCCACTAAAACCACTTTTTATGTAAAAATAGCAATTAATCGATTAAAAAAAAACTTCAACAATTATTTATCTTTCTGACATTGCGCTTTTTATATAATTTATATGTTCAATATTATTGTTAGATACGATTTCATGCGACAAAACGTTGGTATCATGAACTTTAGGCTTTAGTAGAACATACCTAGGCGCTTTGCGCTTAAGGCATGCAAAAAGCGTTATTTATTAGTCATAAAGATGGGATTTATTTAAATAATTAAACAAATATGTGTTACCGTCGTCATTTTATATAAATGTTGTAACCCTTCATAACTTTTGTATATTCTATTCAAGTTCTAACAATTTTGATGATATTAAAATGTTTTCCTATCCAATTTACCAGGTACCATGGCATCAATTTACAGGTCTGATTAAATTCGAAAAACTTTGCACTGGGGAAAATATAGTGCCCCAAACGGTACGTGCCTAAGTGTCGTTTTTACGAAGGATTGAAAATTTTCGAGAGATAATTTACAAAATATGTTGTGTACTTTAGCAGTCGGTTATTAGGACAAAATTTTTTTCGTAATTTGTCGACTAATTTATTTTAATGAACTCATAAATAAACTTTTTTAAAAACACACTGCAAGACGTATAACCGACAGTGGCCTCACATAACCGAAATGACAGGGTAATGCATGTGCGGCGACCGGCAAGCCAGCCGATCACTGGGCCGGAAGCAGGGCCTGCGTGCCACCCGCCAAGGCCAAGGCCGCGGGTAGGGGAGGGCCCTCCTCCGCCGCCACCGCCTCTATGGCCACCGTCGCAGCTGCAACTGCCGCCGCCGCCGCTGTCACTGTCGCCGCCGCCGCCGCCGCGACACCGACGCCTGCAGAGGGGCGCCCCGTGGAGGAAGCTGAAATGGAATGCCTATAACGGCCCCATTAAGCTTCCTCCAGGCGAATATCAACCACTGCCCCTGCGCTCAGGATCTGTTGCTCCAGAGCATGGCGCTGTGGTCGATTAACATCGCTGTGGTCGCTGAGCCGTATTTTGTCTGGCCTAGGAAGGACTGGGTGGCGGACCTTAACTGCTCAGTGGCCATCATTTCTTCGGCCGCCGCCGGTACCCCGACCCTTGAAGGTGTCAGGAGGGGTCAGGGGTGCGTAGCGGCACGGTTCGGGGAGTTCGTCGTTGTGGGGGTGTACTTCTCCCCGAACCGATCTCTCGCCGAGCTCCACAACTCTCTTGCAGAGCTGAGAGCAGTCGTCGTCGGAAGCTATCCCCTCCCCGTGCTTGTCCTCGGGGACTTCAATGCCAAGAACTTGGCTTGGGGTTCTCGTCGTACAGATGTGCGGGGTAGGATGGTGGAAGACTGGGCTCTGGAGACAGGCCTGGTCGTCCTAAATCGAGGTTCTGTCCCCACGTGTGTGCGGATGCGGGGCGAGTCGGTGGTGGACATTTCGTTCGCTAGCCCCGCTCTGTCGCCGCGTGCCATTGACTGGCGAGTCATGGAGGGGGTGGAGACCTACTCCGACCACCGGTACATCCGGTTTGACGTCTCCACCCAGCCCTCGAGCGCGCCAGTCCAACAGGCCCCGAGTGGTCCGCGTTGAGCGCTGAAGCAGCTGGACCGGGAGCTCCTCCTGGAAGCCTCGATTGTGCAGGCCTGGGTGTCACCACCGGATAGGCCTGCCGACGTCAATGATGAGGCAGGGTGGTTCCAGGAGGCCATGTCCAAGATATGTGACGTGGCAATGCCCCGCGTCCGGCCAGGAAGCGCCCGGCGTCAGGTGTATTGGTGGTCGCGCGAGCTGACGTCTCTGCGCGAGGCGTGTGTCGCCGCGCGGCACCTGTACGCCAGGCATCGCAGGCTCCGCATTCGTCCACCGAATGCGGCAGCCATTGAGGAGGAGCTGTACGAGGGATACAGAGCGGCGAAGACCGCCCTCCGGGAGGCTGTCATGCGGGCCCGGGATCGGGCCCGTGAGGAGATGCTGGAGACTCTCGACAGAGATCCGTGGGGGCGCCCTTACAAGATGGTGCGGGATAAACTCCGCACCTGGGCCCCCCGCTGACGCAGAGTCTCCGGCCTCAGCTCGTGGAGGACGTGGTGAGCGCTCTGTTTCCTGTGCGAGGGGAACATCCGCCCCCGCCTATGGCTTCGCCACCTGCGGTGCCGGAAGCGGACCACCAGGACGACGACGACGGCTACCCGGAAGGGACCGGGGTAGACCTGAGAGTGACGGTACGTAGGCTCAAGGCCAGGAATACCGCCCCAGGACCCGATGGCTTGCCTGGCAAAGCCTGGGTCCTGGCCTCGGAGGCTCTCGGGCTCCGACTGGAGGGGCTCCTAAGCGCATGCTTGGAGAGAGGCCAATTCCCGCTTCGTTGGAAGACGGGGAAGCTAGTCCTCATTCGGAAGCCGGGGCGCCCTGCGGACTCTCCGTCCGCATACCGGCCCGTGGTGCTGCTCGACGAGGTGGGCAAGCTCTTTGAAAGAGTCATTGCAAACCGCCTCGCCGAGCACCTTGCGGGGACGGGGCCGGATCTTGCGGAACACCAGTTTGGTTTCCGCAAGAGGCGCTCTACGGTGGACGCCATCATGCGCGTGAGAGCCCTCACGACGGGGGATGCAGTGGCCAGAGGGGGGGGGGGGGTTGTTTTGGCGGTGTCTCTCGACATCGCCAACGCCTTCAACTCCATGCCCTGGAGCTGCATTAGGGAAGCACTCCGGTATCACCGGGTGCCGACCTATCTCCGTCGTATAGTCGGGGACTATCTGACGGATAGGGCCGTCATCTACCCCGGTCGCAACGGTGAGTGGAACCGGCGAGAGATGTCGTGCGGTGTCCCACAAGGTTCGGTTCTGGGGCCGCCCCTGTGGAACATCGGTAACGACTGGGTGCTGCGCGCCGACCTCCCTACCGGCCAGTACCAGCCAGTGCCAGTACCAGCGTGTCGTCAGCGTAGCAAACTACGCTGACGACACGCTGGTACTGGCACAGGGGGGGTCGTACGAGGCGGCGGCGGAAACTATGACACGCGGGGTTGCGATAGTCGTTGAGAGGATCCGGCAGCTGGGTCTTGAGGTGGCTCTGCACAAGTCCGAGGCCATGCACTTCCATGGTCCTCGGAACAGGCCACCATCGGGATCCTCAGCGATGGTAGGAGGGGTGTCCATCGGCGTCGAGTCGACGTTGAAGTACCTAGGACTCGTCCTCGACGGCCGATGGAACTTCGTTGAGCACTTCCGACGTTTGGCTCCCAAACTGGAACGGACCGGGGCTGCCTTCAGGCGGCTCCTGCCGAACCTGGGGGGGCCAAACGCCTCCTGCCGGAGGCTCTACGCGGGGATTGTGCGGTCCATGGCCCTTTACGGGGCCCCGGTGTGGGCGCGTGGTTTGGCGCGGCTTGCGGTCCACCACCTGAACGCGCCCCAAATGGTGGTTGCCGTGAGAATGGTTCGCGGCTACCGCACGATCTCCCGCGAGGCAGTGTGCTTCCTTGCCGGATTGCTGCCATGGGATCTGGAGGCGATAGTCCTCGCGCGCCTGCACGAATGGCGCGCGGAGGCACTATGCCGGAGGAGACCCCGCTGCCGCGGCAAGTTGTCATGCAGCGGACAGACTTCCGGCATGATCTCATGGCGACATGGAGAGAGCGACTGTCGCAACCCCGTGCTGGGCACGCCACTATAGCGGCGATAAGACCCCTCTTTGAGGAGTGGCTTGAGAGACGCCACGGCGTCCTCACCTTCCGCCTGACGCAGGTCCTCACCGGACACGGTGTGTTCGGGAGGTTCCTGCACCGAATTGGGCGGGAGGAAACGCCCGGGTGCTCCCACTGCGAGGATCGACCGAAGGACACGGTGGAGCACACCGTGGAGGTGTGCCCTGCCTGGGCGGAGCACCGCCGTGTCCTCGTAGCGGCGATAGGCGGCGGCGACCTCTCGCGTCCAGCCCTGGTCGAAGCAATGGTCCGGAGCGAGACGGAATGGGATGCCGTCACCACCTTCTGCGAAGCAGTGCTGCTAGCGAAGGAGGTGGCGGAGCGGGAGAAGGAGAGAGCAGCAGCTTTCCTTCCCGGCCGCAGCGGGAGACGCCCAGGGCGTCGGGGGCTACGTCGTGGCCCCCGGCCACCGTAGGCTCGGGCCTGTGGACGGCGAGCAATGGGTAGCTCGCCGTCCGTCCGTCTAACGACGACAGGCCGTGTCGACGGCGCGTTTTGTTCCACGCGCGCCTCAAAGAGCTGTCAGCAGCGTGAAGGGGCCCGCAAGGGCCGACGCCTGCCGGAGCTGTGGGCTGTTCGAAAGAGATACTGCGGCTCCGGAACGTAAGGGCACTGAAGGAACACGGATGGTTTTTAGTCAGTAAAAGTCTGACACTCCCTTCCGCTCCACCCAGAGCGAAAGGCGTCATATGATGATTTTCCATCCGCAAAAAAAAAAGGGTGTGGACCGCGAATTCAAAAGGTCGTGGGTTCGAATCCGCTATCTGACTACTGTCGTGAACCTTTTAATATATGAATAACTGTTATTGGCATACTTGAAGTGAATTGGAAAATTGTATTTAGTGATATACGCTGTTGTTATCCTTATTAAAATTAAAATAAAAACACTCCTAAATCAAGCATGTTAAGCTTATCAGGAGTGGTCAAAGGGAATATTAGTAATGTAAAAGTAAGTAAATATAAAAATAGTGGAGTAAATAATTACACTTTTTTATATAAATACTCTATTCTTAAACAAAAAGTAACTAAAACTCGCTAATAGGTTAGGGTTGTTTTTTTTTAAATAATTTATGTGTCCCTTAGTTTATACTTTTTAAGTATTACTCGAGAAAGCAAAGCTTAGATTTTACAAGCATAAACGCCCGAAATTTATACAGTAAGCGTGTGAACAATTGGGTCTCATTTATCCGGAACACATTTTGCATCATATTCATTTTCATTTTAATACAACTCACTGCGTATAAGTAACATGATGAATAACAAATTGTTTGTAAAATTTTATTTGATATTAGATTATTTTATCTAAAAGTTGGAAATTATAACAACAATTTATTAATTTGAATTATGTCGATCGACGTATAGAATATATGTTTCTATAATGTGTGTAACTAATGTGATATCTTGGAGGAATGTATTACTAATGTGATATGTGGATCAAATAATATAGTTTTCTTTAATAGTATAGATAAAAAACAGAGTGATATAGGTACCAGGGTAAAATAAACAAGAATGAATGTTTAATGACTAGACTAGGACTAGTCTTCCTAGGTAGTTTTACGCGGTAGAGACATGTTGCAACTATACCATGGTTATAGCACAAATGGGTCGGCTCGACCGAGGAACGACCGAGCTCTTATGGAATACCAGCGTAAAATAGCAGCTTAATTCTGATGTGTTTCGTAATATGTTGAGTGTGGAGAACCGGAGACGCTTTTTACTGAAAACGAGGCATTCCATCTTAGTCCTCAGTTGCATTTTGATTCTTAATCGAGGATACTGCTCGTTTCTCACCCTTATTCTGTAAAAAAAGTCTATACGTTTGAGTTTTAAGTTAACTCATCTCGCGAGCCGAGCGAGCAAAGCGTGCGTGCCGCGGTAGCGTCTGGCGAATTGTAGAAGAATATTAAGACACTTCTTAGTGTCCCTAATGCCTAGGTTAGAGTTATTAAATAAAAATCACGAAATTCGAGTATATAAAAGTAAATTTAAATATTTAATAATTCTTTCAAATTCTGTCAGAACGGCATTATGTATGTATGTTGTAGCCTTATATATAGTATTATACTACATGATTTGCGAAGAATACCGAATTTATATTTACTCAATGGTATTTTTCTGAAAATAGATGTTTTAAAATTCAATCGAATGTCTATCTAAATATTATTTTATTGTTACAACAAAAGAAAAGTATATTAAGCGTCTTACTTTTTCAATTTTATAAAGGTACCTACTACTTTTTCCTTAATTTAAATATATATTACTTACCCGAATAATTGCGATATTTTATCATATTTTAAAGTTTATTAATTAAAACAAACGCCAAATTTACTAGCGGAATTATCTATAATGATTTTAATAGGCATTGTTTCTTTAGAAATTATGGCGATATACATTTTCGTAATTTGGTTAAATTTTATCGATCTATGCATTGCTTACTGGACCCCTGAAATTACATTACATGATCATCTATTACTGATCCCTAAACGGACATTTCTCCACATATGACATTGGCTTATATTGACAAAATCAGTGAATAATCCGCCATAATCGAAAATATTGACGCTTTCCGTCTGATAATCGAATTCGAAAAATTATACGGAATCTCAAAATTTACATTTTTTTCACCATTAGGTATATCTTTAACCAACTTTATGAAACTAACTTTATTTGACAATATAAACAAAATGTCAAGAAATGTAATATGAAGTCGATTGTTCCCTTTTCCCTTACGTAATACGTCCATATTAAAATAATTTCCCTTTCATGTGTGTCAACGTTATAATGTGAGGAACAATGTAAAGTGAACGCATACAACATTGAAGTTTAATACCAAAATAAACATTATCGTCTACTTCGAATTGTAGCAAAGTTGGGTTTTGTAAATTAAGGTTTAGTCAGAACTATGAAATATAATTTCGTTCAAAAGTTAAACGTTGATTAAAAGTAAAGTCTGAGTACGGTCTTTGAATCCGGCCTTAAATATTGGCAAAGTCTCATTTGATAAATTAAATCACATTAAATTAATATTAAGAGTGGAATGCTATTAGTAATAAATGCTAAAACGGAAAATTTGTATGACGTAAAATAAAATTCAGAAAATGAATGAATTATTAAATTATTTTGCAACAGACAAATAGTTTGCTGGATTCCCAGTAGTGTGCGATCGCTTCCAATTTAATTGAGAAAATGAGTGTCATTGAAGCAAAACATTAACTATTTCTCTAGTGAAAAAAATGTTTTGCCCGTTTTGAATTATATTTGACTGGTGTAGTGAAACATAGTTTACGTCATGCTTGAATACATTTAAAAAAATAAATACTTAATAAATATGAAAGAAAATATTTTTTATATTTATATTTTTATTAAAAAGAAATTGTACAACCAGTGCGTGTTGCCAGTGATGACTTACGGAACTGAGACGTGGTCCTTCACTGCTGGCCGTATGAGGAAGCTCAAGGTCGCTCAGCGAGCTATGGAGAGGGCTATGCTCGGAGTTTCTCTGCGTGATAAACTTAGGAATGAGGATATCCGCAGTAGAACCAGAGTGACCGACATAGCCCAACGTATTAGTAAGCTGAAGTGGCAGTGGGCCGGCCATATAGCTCGAAGAACCGACAACCGATGGGGAAGAAAGGTTCTCGAGTGGCAGCCTCGTACCGGTAGGCGAAGTGTAGGGCGTCCCCCCACGAGATGGAGTGACGACCTGGTAAGACATGCAGGAAGTCGATGGATGCAGGTGGCTCAGGACCGTGTTTTGTGGCATTCTTTGGGGGAGGCCTATGTTCAGCAGTGGACTTGTGAAGGGCTGTAATGATGATGATGATGATTTTTATTATTAGAGAGTAAAAAAAGATATTAGTCAATCAATGGATATTTCAGTCGAGGAACATGCGATATGCCTGAATACCAAGTCTTTGATGAGCTTAACAATTTGGGTTGCATAAATCTGGTACTATTAATATCTCTAAAGACTCAAAGTGCTTAAATATTTTTTGTATATCCTCATTTTAATTATATATCTCTTGTTATTATCAGCTAGCATCGGAATCCTCGCTATCGAAATATCGAGTGACGTTCAGTTCAGTAAGAGAAGGTCAAATTGGCCTCTGAATAGCTTAACCTGCAAAACAAAGTGGGACTTTGGGATAATTTACCATGCCAGAATACCGCTTCACTAGGCATTTATCCGACCTCACATGGAATAATGTTTCCATTTCTGTGTAGGGACACTCGAAAGTCAGCTTCTTACATTTGACCGCCTACAGCAAAGAACCAAGAAACGTGAAGATCTGTTGCGTAACTTTGCATTTGTATCGCATTTATCACGGGAAAATTTCCGCGGAATTGTTCGAATTAATTCCAGCACATTAATTCACAATTTTATTCATACTATCTAGTCAATTGACGATCCACCATTGTGCGATTTGCCGGAAAGTTTCTGCCTTGCATGACTATCGAATCTGCTGTAACCAGCGATTTGTCCTATATATCTCAGAGTCCCTAACAAGAGAGCCTACACATTTAAAAGCTGGTATTCTACCGCAGTTGCAAATATGCTCATGATAGCGATGACTTACCATCAGGTAAGCTTTACGTTTGTGTGTTTTTTCCCCTTTATGACATGACACTTAAAAAGAGGTTAAGTATATTGTTATTCAAACATGAAACACCATAATAAGTACACTTTACAATGAAGAAGATAATCTTTTATTAAAAACATGCATTTTTCTTCTACATATTTCATATGCAATTGAGGTTTAGTACAGAATTACGAATATGTCAAAAATTTATTAAATATATTTGAAATTAAATGCTTTAACACAAATAAAAAAGATTTAAGTTAAAAAGTTTTATTTTAATATGGTCAAAACATTTTTGACCACATTAAAATAAAACTTTTCAAGAATGTACATATTTCTTTTGACTTTCAAAAGAAATATGTACATATAGGTTGTAGGTGAAAATTTATGAAGAATGATCTTAATCCGAAGCCGTCTCTTCAGGATCTTAAGGCTTCAGTACAGTTTCAGACTGCTGTATTAAAAGTGTAGCAGTCTTGTATTTCAGTTAAGGTAATAGGTAATAATGCTATCGGAAAAACAGATCTGATAACATACAGCTTCCTGAAAAAAAGGTTTTCTAAAACAATTTAATACTAAATAACAATTCAATGAAGAACTATGAACAAAGCTATTCTCGGGATTTCCCTACATACACGGCAGAAGCAGCACAGTCGAGGATTATAGTATACGAGTGTTTGCGCGCAAATGCATTTTCTATTTTGTTACTCTCGGATCTCCTGCGGAGGGAGGTCTCGCGTAGGATCAACGGTTTTACTTGTTGTTCGAATTGCTACTGATTTTTTTAACATAAAAACCCAATAACTGATTTTAGCTCGACCCGGGATTCGAACCTGGACCTCATGATCAGCAGTCCCACTGACGACTATTAGGCTAACGAGGCAGTCAACAGATTTGAAAAGTATGTTATGTAACTGTTAATGGGCCGGTCATCTACATCGTTCCCTTATTTTTATCTTTAGTTATGTAAAAAGGTTGTAATATTGATTTTGACGAAATAAAGTGAATTTGATACTTAATATAATCAGACGTTTTTTAACGAATATCATTACGAATATAACCCATTATATTAAATATGTTAAAAATGAATTAGCTAAGATCCGCGTAATAAAATAATGTGATGTTACCGGGTTTGAAGAGCACCTTCCGCCCTCCCTCAATTGCGTGCACTATCCCCGTCACCACAATTGAAGGAGGGCGGGAGGTGTTCTTCATTTTACAACACAACATCATTTTATTTTATTACGCGGATCTTAGCACCCAAAACTTTTACCATCTTTAAATTGTATTTGATTCCAAATCGTCACTGTTTAATGTACCTTATTTTTGATATACAGTACGTTAAAGAACAAATTAGCGATATATTGAAGATGGATTAAATTAAGAGTACTCCTTAGCCGATGACCTTGTATGCGTAGTTAGGTATATGGACGTGAAGAAGGTGATAGAATGAAAAGATCGTGCCAAATAGAAGTCCATATTCTCTGCCTATCCCTCCTATTTCTTTAAATTTAAGTATTTTTTTTTATTACACGTCACTTTGTAACTAAGTTTTTTTAATATAGAATAAGGGTGACAAACGAGCACACAGTCTACTTGATGGTAAGTAGTTGCTGTGGCCCATAGACATCTACATCTATCATCGTTTGCGAATCAAAAGTTTGTCAATAAACAAGTTTAAAAGTTTTATTAAAGAAAAACTGTACAAAAAGGGTTATTATAATATCAAGGAATACATGAATGAAAATAACCCCTGGGAATAAGGTGATCGCCACCATGCTGGTTCTATGAAAATTCATTTAAAATTGTATAAACAAAATTATTGTTAAGTGAAATTATGTTTAAAAAAAAAGTCCCGCTGGGTTTCTTGCTGGTTCTTCCCGAACAGACAGAGGTATTTTCCGAACCAGTGGTAAATAAAATAATGACTTTCAATAAGTATTATGTAATAATCCATATTGAATAAAAATCATTCTATTCTATTTATTCTATTCTTGGTTTCTTTGATGTTTGACAAATACCTTCTTGTATTTAGAGAATTACGAGATTGTCGGATACTTCCGTTTAGTATAAAAGTTATTTCGTTTTGCGTTTATACTCAGTTATACTTTTAATCAAAAGTTTCAAAGTATATCGTAATGGTAAACTGTTTTTGAAAGGCCTATTGAGTTTCCTACTGGTTTCTTCCAGGACAGGTGTTTTCCGAAACAGTGGTAAATTTAAAGTATCATTTATTAATTTTAAAACGAACAAAAAATCTAATTCTTCTATTTAAACGATATTGTAGTTATTTTTTAATTAAAAGTCATAACTAAATGACTCCGGGAATTAGCGTTTGCCTTGAAATTTTAAAGTGAGCGAGCAAACTGATTTCGGTCGCTACCGGCACCAATAAAATTGTTAATTGCTTTAAAATTATTATTGCTGTTTTCCGCCATGCTCGGCGCTGAAAGGAAAGCTCGTAAAGAAACCGGCTTATGTGAAAAAAAAATATTTCAAGGATGTAACAGGCCGCCAACACACAGGGAAGCGTAATGCTTCCAGTTACCAACCCTCTTAGTAATGGTGGGAGTTCATTTTATTGATCTCTCACCATAAGGTTATTATTAGAACAAATTATGTAAGATGTTACTTTTGTGGAATCTTTCTTCAAATTAACATTCTTCGCTAAATTTATTTTTACAAGGTATTATTTTATTAGTTTAAACATAGCGTTATAGAGTCGACCAACATAGACTTTAGTTTAAAATTTTTTAATACTATTTTATAAAAATATTAAGTTATTGCTCTGAAAATTCGAGATTTATACAAAATAACAGAAACACTAGAGGACAACGCTGAAGTACTATGTTTATTTGCCTTAATCGTGACGTTTGGCAGGTTTATTTTTTGAAACGTTACTCCCTCACTAGATTTTATTCTTGTATCGTGGAGGCAGTTTACCTAGATAAATTGCACAAGGACAAACATCCAGACCCAGAACAATTACTGACCATACGCACTGAAATACGCAGTTTTTAATTGCTCCGTGCAGGGTTAAACCAGGTGCCCTCAGCGCCGTAACTCATTACTTAGGCACTACGCCACGAAGCCGCCAATTTGCGATCGTTGTACCAGAAGTCCATCGCCGGTCTGGATATTTTATATCTGGTGCAAACGATATTGTATATTGTAAGTTATTACATTTTTTAGCGGTTCCCATTATGTCATATGCTTTTCTCGATCGAGCCGAGTGCAGTGTTAATTAAGAAGCCTGTTATTTTTTTTAAATATTTCTATATTAAAAATATAGTAACGTTTCATTCACATATTATTTCCGATACGCACTGAATAAGTGCTCACAGTAAATATCACAGCACGGAAGGGATCGATTATTAATGCCATTTGCTCGTTGGTAAATATAAATATCATGATGCTAAATAACAACCGGTATGTCTGATCCGAGGAATAAAAATTCTTAGGACATGTGAAGTTCGTCAACATTCACTAGAGCAACAAGGTTGATTGCACTAGGCACTATAATCCTTTCAGAAATGAGAGATCTGTACCCAGCCTTGGAAAGTATGAAAGTTATAATTTTACTTCACTGAAGCACATAGTAACACATCAGCGCTTTTGAAAAACAATGGACTCATAATTTTAGTGCTGTAAAATTATAAAATTATAAATGAATGTGAACTCTGGGGCTGCTCATGCAAAGCTAATTTTAATTAATTGAAATATATTGATTTAAAATTTATTGAAATATATAATACGTATTTTTCGCGAGGCTTTATAACGTCTATGTTACATTTCATTTTATACGCGAATACTCATATCTGTATGTCTGCCGCATTATCATTGAATTAGCTTTGCTTATATTAGCTAATTCTTATTAATTTACATTGAAAATAATTTAAGTATTTCATCTTTTTATATAATTCATTCATGATTGTTTTCACTTAGTGAAACTTCATGCTCGTTTAAAGGATTAACACTTGTTTTTGTACAATGTTTGTACGTCTTTCACCTTTAGTTTGTTTTATTAATCTTATATTAAAAAAAAAATCTTATAGTTACATAATTAGTACTTATAGTGTTTTTAATAATAACACGTAACAATTGTTTATTGTGTAGTAAAAAGCTGTGTAAAAGCCTATTCATTTGAAAACTTTGCGGACGGAAAAATAAATTATTTTAATCCTTTCCTGTACGCATTAAGAATAATGAAGCAAAACGCTTTGTCGGAAAGCTGGATATTATCTACCACAAAAAAAGGATGTAAACCTGCCGTTGTCCGATAAGGAAGCGTAATAGGAAACTTAACAGTGATAGAGCCACGCGGCAGCTTTTGCTGTCGCACGGATGGGCCGGCTCGAACCGGGGTGGTAACACGACCTCACAGAAAACCAGCGTGAAGTAGAGGTTTACCTCTGAGTTTCGCTTGGTGAGTGTAGGTGGCCGAAAGCCCTTTTTACTGGAAATGAGGCATTCCATCTTAGTCCTCACGGCTGACAACGCATCCACATTTTGATTTGTAATAGATGATAGATGTACACATCAGGTGGACTGTGTGCTCGTTTGTCACCCTTATCCTATAAAAAAAAATCAATTAATGAATCAATTACTGCGCACACTCTCCAAAATGTATTTTCTTAGAATGTCTGACCACTTTTTTGAAATTCCGGCTAGTCATTTAGATTGCTATCAAATCGGTTTCACCAACAAGCACGTCTTTCTTCTGATTGTAAGCGTAAGATTGGTATTTAACAATAGCTTATATGTAGCAGCAGTACTCACAGCTGACAGGACCTAAACTTTGAACAGAATCTGAAGCTCTCTAGCGAGTTTCACAGAATTGTACGAATGTGATCCTTTTTAATCTTAGCCATATCACTAGACAACGAACGATGAAGGTGTCTATGGACTAGATAATACACTTATCATCAGGTGGATTTTGTTCGTTTGTCATTCCTTCTTCCAAAAAAGTTTTAAAATCAATGATCACTTGCCATTGTCAGACTTTTTCCCAGAATAGCTCCGCTCACAGCTCGCTATACGACTTTTCTCATACGTCTAACAGTGTCCCATTTAATATAATTTTTCAAATTAAAATATTTTGCTTAATGCTCGGTTTCAAATAACACTTCTAATAATAATTTCTTAGAATAAATTACTTTTAATTAAATCACATAGATTTTTGCAACCATTGTTTATTCACTTATTGGTGGTAGAACGCCTTTTCAACCTAGGATTCGTCGGGATAGGTCCATCGCCCTCTAACCTATTTCTGCAGCCAAATAGTAATGCAGCCACGCAAAGCAATAAGCCAGCAGGATGTAAGGCATTTCGTCTAACTGATTAGAAGTCAATGCATCTGTTGCCTTGTTTGAAATCTTTTTATAGTATAAGTGTGACAAACGAGCACACAGTCCACCTGATGGTAAGTGGCTGCCTGGCCCATAGATATCTACATCTACCCTCGTTTGCGGATCAAAATGCAGATGCGTCGTCAGCCGTGTGGACTAAGATGGAATGCTTCTTTTCCAGTAGAAAGGGTCGCCGGTTCTCTACACTCACCATACAAAACACAGCAGCATTAAGCTGCTATTTTACGCTGGTATTCTGTGAGAGGTCCTTCCCCGATCGAGCTGACCCACTCTTGCTATAACTATAACATTGCTGCAGGGTGGCTTTACCACGTACAAAAGTGAATTTAACGAATTTAAAGGCCACTTATCATTAAGTGGTCTTTAAATTCGTTTGTCACTTTAGTTTTATAAAAAAAAATGTGAACTTTTATATTAAGAATTAATTTGTCTTTATGGTTTTAAAAACTAAGTTAAACTATCTACATACGTTTCATTGTTGGGCAAACGTTTAATTTACTTTTTCTGAGAGGGTATTAAAAAAGATAGGGAAGAGTTCTCTGCACTGTCCAATACGTGCTGCGGACTAACACTTGCTCCAAATAATTTAGTTTCGTATAAGTGCAGGTTTTCTCACAATGTTTCCATTCGTTGCTAGTCATATCAATAATTTCAATGTTGCTGACGGTGATCAATCTCAAGGTTGCTAGCGTACTAAATAAATTTAAGGTAAGCGTCAATCACTGAAAAGCTACAACTTGTACCTACTATGGATATAGAGTTAATCGATTTACGAGCAGTCAGCGGAAACAAGTTTCACTCCAATAAGTTCGGTTTTATGGGCGTGAAATATGCTGTACATATTTGTATAGTAAACGCGTACTTACATTTCCATCAATATGTTCGCTATTTATTTATCTTATTCGTCACATATAACAACATCATACAAAATGTTTACAAATGCGCATAAAATGTTATATTTTTAATGATTTTTTTTTATAAATGTTTTATTTTTTATTTTATTCGTAGTGACAGAGTATTTATATAAATTTATTTTTTAACATTCCATGTCAGCTCTTTCTTATTTTATAGAAGAGGAGGAAAATAAGCATAGGTCGCCACTGATTATATTTAACTATATTTTTATAGACACCTCCGTTAAAAAAAGTTAAAGTTACAGCCTATATACATCCCACTGCTAAGCACAGGTCTCCTCTCATTTTTAAGATGCAAGAGAATGTCCGTCGCGCTGCCCCAATGCGTGTTGGCGAACTTCACATATCTTCGAAATATTTTGATGATCGGTTTCTATGAATGCTTTCGATTGATTCCGTTTTTTTTTTATTTAATGATACATAAGACATATTACAAAAATGCATAGTTACTATTCAGCACCATTAAACCGCAAACCGGTTTGTATTGAAGTTACATAACATTTAACCAAATCTCCCACGCCTACTACGCAGATATTACGGACTTCCACTTTGCACGATACTATAACTACTTTCGTTCGCTATATATATATATATATGGTACATTAATCCATCCCGTTGGATATATTTAACATATATTTTCCTAAACTATTGGCATTGTGCTAATCAGCACTCCATCTTAGAATTGAAGCATCCTATATGTACATATAAAAGTAAGCCGTTTTCCCTTTTGTCAATAGAGAAGCTGACTTGGAGTTTCCATCTCCTTTGAACCCTGTAATTGCATGAATTTAAGATATAATGGCCTGGGCTGAGCACACCAAAATTAATAATTAAAATCAAAAATCAGCCCAAGTCACTATATCATTAAATAATAGGTCTTTACCTATGAAATTGCCGTTCTGCAGTACTGGTTATTTCAAATCAAAATAATTTTTGTTTGGCTAAGAATTCTAATTTCATATTAATTTATTATAAAAACAAGGTATTCTTTCTTCAAAATTAGTAATTTGTTTATTGATTAACGTCATGTTTTTATCGAATTTGATTATTTTTAGTCATCATGGATACGTTAAAAATTCGAGTAATTATGGAATATGAATACCGTCGTGACAGTAATGCTGCACAAGTGGCACGCAACATCAATGACGTTTACGGAATGAATAATACAAACGAACGCATCAACTGTTGTTGGCTTGAAAAACGAACCCCGTGGTCGACCGAAAATTTTGGTTGACAATGACGAATTAAAGGCGATTGTTGAAGCTGATGATACTCAATCTTTGGTTGATTTAGCAGCAGCTTTCGGCATTAATATCGAAACAATATTGATCCATTTGCTTAAAATTTGCAAGTTCAAAAGCTTGACAAATGGGTGCCCCACGAACTCAATAATCACCATTGCAAAATAACCGTCGAGACGCGCCTTGCACTGCTTAACAGGCACACAAACGAAGGGTTTTTGAACCGCTTCGTTACCTGCAACAAAAAAAGATTGTGTTTAACAATCGTTATTGCAACAATTTAGTTGAATCCTGGTTCAGCAACTAAACAATGCTCTAAACGAAAAATTACCCCTTGAAAAGTGACGGTCACGGTTTAGTGGTCTAGCGCCGGTGTCATCACAGCTTCTTACCAGACGGGATGAGCATTACTGCAGATGTGGGCTGTGAAGAACTGAACACAAAAATAGAGAAGCTCACACGTCTCCAACCAGCTTTGGTAAATCGCTAGTCCGCACTGCTACTGCACGACAACGCGCGACCTAATACTGCAAAACAGATGATCTCCTAGTTACAAGAGCTGGGGTTGGAAGCTCTCCGTTACCCGCTGTACTTATCAGACCTTGCACCTATAGACTTCAACTTTTTCCACAATTTAGATAACTTTTTTGGCGGTAAAAAATTCAATACGTGAGAGGCAGTACAAAATTCCTTTGAAGAATTTGTAACCTCCCGTCTAGCTAATTTCTTCAAGCCAAGCTTCAAGAAGGGAATGAATAAGCTGCCACTGTATTGGAAAAGATGTATTGATTGCATGTGTGATTACTTTGATTAATAGAAATAAAAATATTTAGAAAACAAACTACTTTCATTTATTTCTTAAAAAAGGCTACTTCATAGATAAAGACCTAATATTTTAGTCCATCCATGATCATGAATACTGCAAAACACTCAAAACATTGATAATAATTTATAATAAAGCTATAGACGCAATAAAATAAATATTTAATTTTTTTTTTCTCACGCCCGATTTTTTCAAACTTCTTTTTATTTAAATCACAAATCTAAAAGTTCCAGTGGATGTGAAATGTCATTGTAGATTCGTTTATATTGAAATTCTAGAATTGTTCAACCATTATAGGAAGCCAGAGCAGTAGTTACGCTTATCAATTCTATTTTCAATCCCTATTTCCCATCTGTCAGGGAATACGATTACGTACGATGTAATTCCATTCATCAGTTATTGACGTTCTTTGTAGTCAAACAAAACGATTTTTCAAACAATTCACAGTAAAGAATTTTCTATACTACTGCTATTCTTCACAAACCGACATACGTTGAGCTCTTTAACGCATTTGATCGAATGTGCGCATATTAATTTAAAGATAAAATGTATTTAAATATAGAAGTTACTTACTTGCTTTTTGGTTTCGTTATGGCAAGCTTTTCTTTCATTGCCAACCTTATATGGATCACTCGGTAACCAATTCATTGTGGGAAACCCATAAAATTAAAATTAAAGTTGAAATTTAATAACGGGGAGCATGATTACCAGTGGAAAGGGTTGTGTCAGTTTGCTGCAAAAAAACAGGCAATGATAATAATTTTGCTGATGAAAACGTTGCTGATAATTATGATGACGATGATAACATAATTTTAGAAAATAATTTAAAACGAGTTAGTATTTCTATGAAAAATTATTTAGATCAGTATCATTGTCTAATAAAAAAATATATATTTTGATGTTATGATAGTAAAGTTCATTTTTGATTTATTATTTTTTCAATCACTTATATACATTATATATTGATATATCTGTTGGTATTAATAAAATTTTGGCGATAGCGAAATTTTTGAGGGGGTACCTATTGCCTATATCATCATCATCATTACAGCCCTTCACAAGTCCACTGCTGAACATAGGCCTCCCCTATATACTTCTTCTTTTTTACTTGTGAAATGATAATGATGTTGATGTTTTCTTCAAAATAATAATTAATATACGACATTAAAACTACTTCTATTTTAAATCTTTATGCTAATAGCTTTGGAATTTAGGGCTTGAAAGTTATTTCATATTTAGGTATAATACAATTATCGGGGGTCAAATTTAGTTATCAACTGTATCCATTTACCATTTTACTCTTTTTTATTTACATTGTTATTTCTAAGCGATTTAAAGTAATGTTTATTTAATATGAAGATGTTAATGGAATGCCTCTTTTCCAGTTAAAACGGTTTCCGGTTCACAACACTCACCATACGAGACTCAGCAGCATTAAGCAGCTATTTCACGCTGGTACTCTGTGAGAACGTGGTCGTTCACCGGTCGAGTTGACCCATTCGTGTTAAAACCATAATATATCAAGTATAATTTATATTTTTCGGTTCGGCACTGGAGTAATATAGCATTGGCTTCGGCGTCGCTAGCCGCGGGTTTGATTCCCGCACGTTACAATATTGCAGTGGTAACATCTGAAAATAATAAAAAACTGCGGTTTTTAACCCGCCTGCTGAACTTGGAAACCATTGCATTATTCACCCTTAAGGCAATCTTTGGAGAGGCTTACATCAGGAATATTTTTTTAATAAGCTAAAATGAATGAATTAATTAATGGTCTACAAATAGTGATATTATAAATGTTATGTTATAAATGTTAGCTGGAATAAGTAAGAAAGTGGTACAAACCTAGACAGCCTCATGTTCTCATGGGACGAATAAACAGAAAAATAACCTTTACTTACAGTATCTTGACGACTCGGTGGCGTAATAACCTAGCAATGAATTACGGCGATAAGGGCCGCTGCGCTGGTTCAAATCTCGCATGACACAATTGTTTGCGTGTCCTACAAATTGTTCCCGGCTTGGATGTTTGTGCATGTGCGTTTTATTTCCGTAAATAGCCTCCGCAATACCGCTCCCAGAGAGTAACGTTATTTCACATAGAAAAAATATTTGGAAAAGAAAAAAAATTCGAATAAATATATATTCCGGTGTGCGTGTGTTTGTAATTCTTCTCCTCATAAACGGCTTGACTGATTTTGATGAAATTTTATCGGTTATGTGTTTAATTATGTTATGGGGTCACCTATATATTATAGTTAAACCTGGTAGATGGCATTGTTATCGAGCTCCAGATATCACTCATGCAATGCCGGGGGAGGCCGCTAATATTGCATGAAATAATGTTGCTTAAATTGTTTGCAGATTAACAGCGGGTGGTGTAACATCAGTATGCCGCGCGCTAGCGCAATTTTGCTGGCGCTCGCGGCTGTTATGCTTGCATTGCAGTCAGCGCATGCCTCGTATATTGATCCAGGTAGCATGTTTTAATGATAGACAAGCGGGTCAGTATGCTGAAGTGGAAATGGGCTATATATCACAAGGAACCGACGGGAAAGAAGGATTCAAATGCCTCATTACCAGTAAAAAGGGGCATGAGTGTAATAGCGCTGCCCCTTTTTTACTAGTTCATGAGCTATTATATGCGATCGCGGTACTTTCAAGATCGAGATGACCCAATCCATTTATCCGTAATACGCTGTAACGTCTATATTGTAATATATCTCATTTTAAGAGGTTAATAAGAATTGAGACGTATAGTTCCTATGCTTTGCCTTTTTTATAACTTTGCAGTTAATAATATGTTTATGAATAAATTTTTGGCTTGTTCAGCTTTGGTGTAATTTTCCTAAAACATATACCAGTAAAACAACAGTAATTTAGCGCCCAGATGCCACTGCATGCTACTGACCTGCCTCTCATTTCAGGGAGGGTTTTGAAAATAAGCCTTTTACACAATTTTAACGCCACCGGTGGGGTTCAAACTAGATAAACCCAGTAGCTAAGACGGCTCAAAGCACTATTCATGTAAATCATGTCAATCTCATTTACGATGAGTTACCGACAGCAAGCTTAACTCCATTATCTTAAGCAAATACAATTTTATTTTAATTTATGATGTATACAATAGGTTTCTATAGGTTGATGATTCAGGTCGATAACTTGGTAAATCAACATTTAAATTGAAATTAATGATTTTGAGTTCGAGTCTTGACCAAAAGTCCGAGTCCAATTATTTAGTTACCAAAACCTACAACAACCACCTTGTCACCTTACTCTTTAGATACAAAATAAATATTAAATTATGATGTTTTATGTTACCAGGTGATGAGGACATTGAATTGAACATGCCTGATTATGGTGATGACCCGAACGATTTGCAAATGCTCCAGGATGTTGGAAAGTGAGTTTATTTTTAACCGACTTCGAAAAGGAGGAGGTTCTCAATTCGAGTGTATGTTTTTCTTGTATGTATGTTATGCGATATCTTCGCAGATTGAGAACCGATTTTAATGATCAGATCATTCATTAGGTGTTCCCATATAAATTAGGAGAAAATATTCCACCCCTAAGTGTAGTAAATAAATAAATTATTATTTAGCTATTTAAAGTCGGTAATTACGTTTTATTAAATGTAATTATTAATTATGCAAATTTTTACTACTATATAAAGCGCCTAACAACCTTTATTATAAAATTTATACATTGGCACTGAGTGCACATTTTTGGACTAGAAGATGACACATAGATAAATAGTCCTTCTGTACTGTTGAGGAAGCATAAGAGAATCCTTCACCCCACGACCTCCCGTAGGTATCGTTAGAATGAAATTTTAGGTAATTCCAGGGGGGTCTTATATGCTCCTATAGATAGCTGTTTAACTTGAGATCGATTATGGGGACAGCATCAATGGTGAAAGATGGCTAGCAATACGGTCGTCAACCTGCTAAGTTTGCTAATTTTGATAAACGCTTTCCGCTTTTCGAGAATTATATATTTTGTAATGGAATACTTAATCATAATTGATACTATAGGATAAGTCGACAGATACACTCATTGGGGGAGGCTTATGTTCAGCAGTGGACTTGTGAAGGGCTGTAATGATTTATTTATTTATTTACACGCACTGAACAGCTACTCTTACAGGCTAAAATGATGTTGATGATGATGATGATACTATAGGTTGTAGGAGTCCTTTCTGCCTAGGATTTCGTCTGAGTAGGTACCACCTTCCACCTCTTACCTATTTTGGCGGAATACAGCAGTGTTTACTCCGTTGTATTTCGAACTGAAGGTAATAAACAGCCAGTATGATTACAGGCTGCAGTAGTCACCTAATAACAGATGTAGTGTAAGGTGGTTTCTCGCTTCAATTCTATAAAAAGGACAACAAGGCGAGAGAAAGATGTTTCCTGTATTTAGGAACTCTTATCATTGAAGCACTAGCATGGACCTAAACTTAGGCTAGTATTCGATGATGTGGTTTCAGACGTTCGTCGCTGATCTACGTTTTCAGGCGTGCCTGTATCCGTCGTGGCGGGAACTGCGATCACCGGCCCGGAGATTGCTGCCACTCGTCCTCCTGCAGATGCAACCTTTGGGGGTCCAACTGCCGCTGCCAGCGCATGGGCCTATTTCAGAAGTGGGGGTGAATGCCTCCTTGCTTCCCCTGCAGCGGCGACCAGATTCAGTTCGAATTGACCGCCGCTCCATCGGATGCGACAACCAGTGCATTTCAACATCGGACCCGTTGCGTTCTTCAACTTCTTTTATATCTATCGCTATCCCTCATCTTTCTCTTAACATCATCTAAGGTTTGAATTTTAGATTCAAATCAAAAACAGGGACCTATACTTTTCAGTTGAAATATATTTTTGGACCTATTATACAAAATTATTATCTGGCGTAAGCATTGTTGACATGATTTTTTTTTATTTTGCCACTTTGTGAATTTATTTTTGTTGTCTGATTGAGCTGAGTGTCCGCTTACATGGTTGGGCAATCACCCAGCCTTATTGCCCAATCAGTACGCCTCGACGTAATGCTTGGCCAATCAGACCATGTAAACTGCCCATAGCATTGGGTTCTTGGTGTTTGTATTTTGTTTCAAATTATTTTTAACCACAGAACCCTACGCTCTGTAGGCAGCAATTAACTTCTACTGGAATGTATGTATGTAGAGTTAAGTAAGCTAAAGGTAGAGACATAAAGAAGTAGCAGCTAAAATTGATGGTAAACTTATGTCAATAGGAAGTAGCAGACACTACAAAATAAAAAAAAATAATGTAACTCTAAAATAAATGTTCTAGTCATATAAGAGACTAATGATTTAAAAAAAAACTTGGTGAAAGACGCTATAATAAGCCTTTGAATAAAACAACATCACTTGTATTTGCGATTGGCAACTTAGAATTTTAAAGTATCTATAAATGTCAACATACAAATAATTCTTATAATTAATAAAATGAATCATTAATGTATTCTATGCAACTCTCGGACAGGGGGTATATGGTATTGCAGCCTAGTAGATTCTTCTGTACGTAGCTTCTTATATTGTAAAATCCTGATAAGGAATATGGTATTATATTACTGATATTGGAATATGGAAATGATATATTGTATTAATAAATGTTTATGAAAGATAATGTTTTTTTTTTTTTCTTATAACTACAAAACCTCTTACAAAATTAAATAAACTAACTCAAACTTAAAGATAAAGCTGTTACCTACACTTAGAAATTTTGTTTTCCTATTTTGTTTTTCAAATCTAATAGTTCAATGTCTATCTTATATCTCGTCTTTACCCGATACATTTTTCAACATTTAGAGGATCTCAGAGGAGGAGAGGTCTTACTTATCTGTCAAATCCCAGGGAGCCGTGGTAGCTCAGATGGTTAGCACTCGCTGTAACTTTCTCAGTGCGATCCCCGCCGGCACAAATGAAATTGTGAATTGCAATTTCAAGTGCTGATTTACCACATGCTCGGCGGCGAAGGAAAACATCGTGAGGAAACCTGTATGTCTAAAAAATAAGAAAAAAAATATTTCGAAGACATGTGAAGTTCTCTAACGCATTGGAGCAGCACGGCGGCCACTTCCTTGACCTAAAAATCCTCTCAGAAATGAGAGGAGGTCTGTGCCCAGCTGTGGGACTTATATAGGCTGTAAATTTAACTTTAAACTTTTTTATCAGTTAAATCCCATATCATGTTTGCATTCTGTAAATTTTGGTAATACATAATTTAAAATTTAAAATTTTGTACAACCGACTTCAATATAAATTATTAAGAATAACTCACAAGCTATTTGTCAGGTCTTGATAAAATTTACATGGGATCACATGTCAAGCACCAGCTTTCAAATAAACAACCCTTAAAAAACATACAGCCCGAAACATACAGCTCGAAAAAGTCGCAGCAGCGGTCAGTGAAAAGAGTAAATTAACTGTCCTATACATTTACGAAATTTTTATATCTCTGCATCTTATGGCTGCAACATGAACAAGTTGACTTGATTGTCGTAGAAAGACTACGTTCGCATAAAATACAACCGTGAACTGGTAACATAATGCTACTTCATTTCGTGAGGTAGAAACAACTGCTCCGTAGCGCAGTGGCTAAACATTAAGTAGTTGCGCTATAGGACCGCTAGTTTAAATCCCGCACGGAACAAGTATTTGTATGGCCCACAAATAACCATAACAATTACTTAGACTGAAAGCTGAGACCCTTTTTACTATATGGCGGCTTTCTATTTTAGTTCTACGTTACAATCTAATAAAGTCCACGTCTGAACGTTTGCCTCCCCCATAGATTTCTCCATAGGGGAATATTTTCCATAGTCGCCACGCTTGGCAAGAGTTTTTATTTTTATTTTTGGTCATTATTAGGAAGAGGCTGCTGCCCGTTTCCTGATTTGTTTCCCTCTGTCGCTTCTTACGACACCTACGGGATGATATGGCGTAGTAGATATTCTTACACCGCCACTACTCGGCCTTAGTTCTCAGGTGTGATCATTTATTTGAAGGCTTAATCGAGGACAGATATTTCCTCTCATTTAGCTGATGATGATCTCACAATGATGATTTCATTCATCTTTAACAAATGAACACCACAACCTCCAATATTTGAAATGTGTGCTTGTGCTATTTGTGCGTGTTTAAAAAACCAGAACACTGGGTCAGCGTGAGTCAGCTTTTATTTTTTTTATTAGTGCTCTCGCTTGTTGTTTGTCTTCGTAGTTTATAAGCGTCAGTCGTTACAGTTTTTATATGATACAGTCCGTTCTAGTGCTTAGGTGCTTCATTGGATTATTGGTACATCACAGAACTTGTTATAAATGAATAATTGAATAAAATTTGATAAAATCGGTAACAAATTTGGTGAATCCACCATGTAGTTTCATGTCCGATGCAAAAAACGGAGGGGCAGTAATACGTTCACTCAGAGAGGCCATGGTGGAGCGGATAAATGCGATCTTAAGTCTTGTCTCCCAATGGGGTATTTTTTTATAGGATAGGGTTACAAACGAGCACACAGTCCACCTGATGGTAAGTGGTTGGTGTGACCCATAGACATCTACATATATCCTCGTTTGCGAATCAAAATGCAGATGCGTTGTCACCCGTGAGGACTAAGATGGAATGCCCCTTTTCCAGTAAAAAAGGGTCTCCGGTTCTCTACACTCACTATACGAAACACAGCAGTATTAAGCTGCTATTTTACACTTATTTTCTGTGAGAGCGTGGTCCCTCCTCGGTCGAGCCGACGCATTCGTGCTACAACTATACTATTTATATAGCTGCAGCATGACTCTACCACGCATAAATGATGACAATCTGGTCACTTTCAATGCCGCCAAAATGCAGGCCTGTCTGTTCTCCGCCGTTTGATCTGAGATTGTTTGACTCCTACTTTCCGAGGTACAACCGTGGAGGTTACTAATCATTTCGAGCTTCTCGGCATACAGCTGAGTGCTAATCTCATCTTTAGCGCTGACATTGAGTCAAAAGTACAAATTGGGGCCAAAAAACTAGGTATTTTAAACAAGGTGAAGCGGCACTTCGCGTTTGGACAACTTCTAACTTTATATAAAGCTCAAGTCCAAAAATGCATGGAGTATTGTAGTCACATTTGGGATGGCTCAGCAAATTATCAAGTTGCCGCATTCGACTCAGTGCAACGCAGAGCCAAGAGGCTTACGGTGACAAAAAGCTGGTGGAAACTAAGCTGCACAGATTGTACTTCGGAGAGTGTGCCCATGAGCTTCATAAGCTCATACCACCATCTCCATTCGCCCATCGGAGTACCAGACGTACTGCAGGTTACCATCCACACTTGGCTAATATTCCGAATATACGCACTAAGCAGTAAATTATCTTTCATAATGCGCACACTCAAGGAGTGGAATGCCCTGCCGGTGTCTATTTTTCCGAGTGCATATAATCATAGAGGGAGACATACCAAGAGATGGGCAATCTTCCTTAATAACAACTAAAAAAAACTGCGGTTTCTAGCCTACCTACCAGAAGTGACAGCTATCTCGCAATCTCGCTTATGAGTAACCTATTAGAGAGGCTTATGCCTAGCAGTTGACATTTGACAGACTGTAACGGAAATCTGTGAACGAAGTAAAAGCATATGGCATAGATATATTTCTTTTTTATTCACAGACTATGAACTTAAAAGACATACTAATTTACATAAAGAACTGAGTAATAGAGAGTAATCTAGCGGTCGGATTGAAGGTCAAAGGCATCACAAATTGCGTAGGGTAAAACCACCCTACCTGGATGATTTGAATTAACAATACAATACTATAAAACTACTTTTACGGATACTATCGCGTTAAATTTCAATTGCCACACGTATCACCTTTGGCAGGAATCGATGTTCTTTTGCTAGAATTTGTGGTTTATAATAGTGTTTATAGTAGTGTGAATAGTTTAAATCTAATGTAACAGCGGGAGCCGTCTAGGATATGATCGTGAGCTATGTAAACTCACAAAAAACATCTTAATTTCAATAGAGAGGGAGGCTGGGTACTACCGCCTGCTTGGGATCCTGTTAATAAAATTTAAACTAAACCCAAGCATACCACTACAAGACTACAAGACACAGTAAGTTCATTCTGAGCAGATCGGACTAAAATTAATAATTAAAAAAACTGAAGGTACTCCGGGTTAATTCTGACATCGGGACGTTAATCACCTGAGTTCCCTGTAACCATGAGTACTGTAAAGTACCCTAAGCGTCGGGAATCAATAAAAAACAAGTTAATTAAACGCGATAGAATCCGTAAAAGTAGTTTTATTCAATGTGTAGTGTTCGCGTAAATATAAGAAATCATAATACAATACTATTTATTGTACAACTAGTAAAATAAATTACATAACAAGAAACAAACAGAGAGAAAACAAAAGACCGTCTTATTGCTGTACAGCAATTTCTTCCCAACAACCTGCAAAAAAGAAATAAAAAAGGGGAGGAATATTTATGGGTAGAGTATTTATGTACTGAAAAGATGACGTACGTAGGTATTTAAAATGACAAATGCAAGGGACATATAAGGGGAAGGGATTTTATTTCTTTAATTACTCTATATCTAAAAAAAATTGTAAAAAAGTAAATTAAAAGGTATCTTTTCCATAGGCTTTCACTACGTTCAACTTTTACGTCCATATTATTTAAAAGATAATATAAAGTCAGCCGGTATTTCTTCGTTAATCATATTTAAGCCAAAACTAGTTCTTTAATATTCAGAGAATGAAAGTAATTTAATGAGTTTTATTCAATTATGCAAAAATTTTCGTGTTTCCCGTTTAAAGCGTTAGGACTTTTAATTAAAAAGATACTTGGATTCCTTTACATAGCCCTTTTTTAGAGAAGGTTACTTGCTTTGCTTAATAACCAGTATATTTAATTTCATTTTAAATATGTTTAAAGTTATTAAATTGTGTATAAAATTATACTACATTTATAATGCGTTGTTCCGGGTCTGGACATTTTTTCTGAATAAGGGGACCAATGAGCACACAGTCGACCTGATAGTAAGTGGGTGCTGTAGCCCATACACACTTACATCTATCCTCTATTAAGAATCAAAATGCAGATACGTAGCCACCCTAGCGAACTAATATAGAATGCCCCAATTCCGCAAAAAAGGGTTTCCGGTTCTCCACATTCACCATATGAAACACAGCAAAATTAAGCTGCTACTTTACGCTGGTATTCTGTAAGAGCGTGTTCCTTCCCCGATCGAGCCGACCCATTCGTGCTACAACTATAATATGGATGTAGCGTAGCTCTACCATGTATGTTGTATTTTTTTTAAATATTGAATTGGACAATTTTAAGTGCTTCGTGCCAAATTCGCAAAACGGACATTCATGTTATCTTCTCTGAATAAAAGTTTTAAACTTATAAATAAAAAGAGAACATTACCTATGTAGTCGAAATCAGTTAAATACGCAATATTAAGAATAACCCTAAAACAGCTATCAGATATTGTTCAAATTTATAAGGGGCTACATGAAAAACACCAGCTTTCAAATAAGAAGTAATTTTTTTGAAGTCGGTTGTAAAGAATAAAATAATTTCCGCATAATATCTTCTGAATTCTGGGCTTTAATTCATATAGGTATAAATTTATGAAGTTGTTGTTTAGTTAGTTACTTACTTTAAACGATTTTATTTTCTCTCTTTAATTTAATTTAATCTCTTCTAACGATTTTTTAACTTGAGAATTTGCGTAGGTACTGAACTGCATTTCTTGAGTTTGCCAAATTTTGATTGCCTACGTAAAACACTTTTTGAAAATAAAACCTCCAGGACCATGTTTTCTTTTGACCATCTCTGGGCAGGGGCTCCCCAGTGCCAGCTATTTTCACTTGACGGCATCCAGTGCAGAGCGGTACGAATCGTCGACGACCAATTTCTTTCCGATCGGCTTGACTCACTGGCACTGCGCAAAGATGTTGCATCTCTTTGCGTATTTTATCGCATTTACCACGGGGAGTGCACTGAGGAATTGTTCGGACTAATTCCAGCCGCTCAATTTCACACCACTGTGCGATTTTAAAGATGTTTTCTTCCTCGCACAACTTCCTTGTGGAATCGATTACCAGCAGCGATTTTTCCGTACCGATACGACTTAGAGACCTTCAAGAAAAGAGCCTACTCCTTTTCAAGAGGCCGGCAACACATCTGCAATTTCCCTGGTGTTGCAGTTATTCATGGGCGGCGGTAGTCACTTACCATCAGGTGAGCCGCATACTCGTTTGCGTTAAGTGTTATCCTATAAGAAAAATGTTGGTTCAGTTTTTTTTTTAGATTATGAAAATGACATGCTTTTATACTGAACATCGCAAAGGAGATGAACTTCATTCCACACAAGCATCTAATAACATAACCTATTCCATCTTTTTTTCTAAATATTTATCTTTTAATAAATATTAATCTCTACAGATTTGCCTCAATGTTTCAATAATATGATTTTTTTAATTATGAAGGTAATTTAATTATAAAAATAGCCGTCACTATCTATTGCCATAGATAAAATACAAAAAAATATTTTAAAAACTTTTCGTTTTTCTATAGTAAAAGCATTAGCTTTCGTTTTTCAGTTTTAAAAAATGTTTTTATAACTGTCCCATGTACTACAAGAATAAAAACTACGTGCTTGTGTTCATAATTTATGGTTTTATTACTTAAATATTTTGTATCACTGTTACAAACGATGTCAAACACCTAATTTAATACATCTCCTTTAATAACTTTAATTTGTGAAAATAGAAATATGTCTATCGCATCATCATTTTTTAACAGTTGCATACATAAATGGCAACAGTCAATCTATTATTCAAAAAGTTAAGCTACAGCATATTATAATAAATGTCCAACTGAGCACAGGCCTGCTCTCATTTCTTTTTTTGGACTTAAGGCAAAGAAGTGTCTATCGTGCTGTTTCAGTACATAATATTGGTGAATTTCTCGTGTCCATGAAATACTTTATTCTTAGACATGCGGATTTCGTCACGATATTTTCCTTTGACGACGAGTATATATTAATTTAAAGTTACCCATATACTATTTCGATCCCGGATCACTCGTGTACTGTAATACTTACCAGAAGCGCTTAGTCCCAGAGCTACCTCGGCTCGATTCGTTTATTCTGCTGCCGTAAAATAAGAACTTAACTAATTGCGTACTAGTAAAACTCATTTTAAAAAGTTTTCAATAACCATAACGTTTAACGATAGGTTTCAGAGTATACATATGCATAACTAACACTTGGATATACTATGCCTCATAATATTTTTAAATAGCGTCTACCTTCCTCTGCGCTCTCCCAGACCTGTGTTACGTGAGGCGATTATAGTTCCAATCTCTTCAATGGATTACCGTGTTGTGGTGAAGGGTGAGAGGTCTTATTAACAAAGGCTTAGCAGCCAAGGCTCGATCTTTTTTTGTAAGTACTGAGATTGGCACCATTCCATATTTGTTTCATATGAAATACACCTGGGACGAGTATCAGTGACATAGGTGGCATGACCCATGCTCAGGAAAGGACTTTACGGAAGGATTAAGAAGAACGAGATTATAAAATGCTCAATCAGAAGAAAGATGTTAAGTATGTACTCCACATTTTGGCCAAATAGCCTCGTTGATTTACTTGGCGGGAGTTATATTAATAAAAGTACTTTAAATCTTATAAAACTCCGTGGAGCCGTTTCGTGGAAAGAATCTCAATTCTCTAATTTATCGTCAGCAAATGCTATGACAATTTATGTTGATAGCAATTTTATATCTTCAGAAATATGTTTTTATGTGATATAAATACCTTCTTACACCAACACTAGATTGTAGAATTCATTTTCTGTATAGGAGTTCGTCTGGGTGGGTACCACCATCTTACCTATTGCTGTTGTGGCGGCGCTGTCGTCGCGCCACAAGCAAAACACATCGAAGCCTAAATCGCGCTAACAAAGCTCTGAAGTTAAAGCAATATATATATATATATATATATATATATTGCACTCTTTACACTCAACCAACAACCTTCGGAAACTACAACTTCAAAACCTTCGTCATCATCCTCAAGTACCCCATTCATTCGCGACAAGTTTAATAACAAGGAAGATTTATAATTTCACCATGTCCATCCGTCCGTCCGCGGTTTTACTCAGAGACCCTAGGTGTTAGCAATCATATCTACAAAACTGTGAAATACATTTTTATTTTGGGTACCTCTCATATAGGTAGAGGGAGGATGTTTTTTTTTCTTACTTATTTTATTTTTATTTTATTTTATTCATATGGCTTACTTACAGTCAACTTACACAATAACAATCTTAAATATCAGAAAAGTATGTTTAAGCTAAGTGACTACTTACTAGTAAACACAGCAGTTACTAAAACAATAACTTAAGTGGGTTTTGATTTTATTAACTAAAGTCAACAATTTCGAAAAAAAAGAATGTTGCTTATCTATATGGTAGTTTTTTTATGGAATAAGGGTGACAAACGAGCTCACAGTCCACGTGATGGTAAGCGGTTGCTGTGGCCCTAGACATCTACATCTTTCTTCGTTTAAAAATTAAAATGCATATGCGTTTTCAGCCGTGAGCACTAATATAGAATGCCTCTTTTCCAGTAAAAAGGGTCTTCGGTTCTCTACACTGACTATACGAAACACAGCAGCATTAAGCTGCTGTTTTACGCTAGTATTCTGTGAGAATAAGCGTAAAATAGCAGCTTAATAAGCGTGGTTCTTCCCCGGTCGAGCCGACCCATTCGTGCTACAACTATACTATTAATATATTTAGCTGCAGCATGGCTCTACCACGTAAAAACCGACAGTCTTTTTACGGAAACTGTAAGCGGTTTCAAAGTTTACATCAACTAAATGTTTGTAGCTATTTAGCAGCTTACACAGTCTGGGTAATGAAGAATTAGAGCCAAGAACGGTTCTGCGGGTTGGTGGTCTCAGTGGTGCTATCAGATAACGTGTATATCTTAAAGGAGTGCTAAATTTAAACGAGTTCAACGTTGTGGGCAGCTAGTTCTGTTATTGATAATTTTGTACAAAACAACAAGCCTATTAGCTCCCTACGTTTATCCAATGATAACATTTTGAAATTTTTTAGCCTATCCGTAATCATCTCTCTTTGCTTTACCAATTAATAAAGATACTTCGAAACGGCTTTTTGAAACGATATCCGACTTTATGTGCCTTGCCTTAAGCTGCTATTTTACGCTGGTATTCTGTGAGAGCGTGGTGCCATCCCGGCCGAGCCTACCCATTCGCACTACAAACATAATATAGCTGTACTCAAAAACTACTAGTCAGATCTTGACCAAATTTATAAAGGGCTACATGAGAAGCACCAGCTTTTAAATAAAAAAGAATAATCAAAATCAGTACACCTAGAAAAAAGTCCTAAGGTAAAACATAAAAAAATACAGTCGAGTCGAAAACCTCCTTCTTTTTTTTGAAGTCAGTTGAAAACAGTTGGCGCCATCGGAAAAGCAAAAGTTTTAACTTGTTCTCATAGAGTAGGTTGCACAACGAGCTGATTATGAGTGAGCCGCATCTGTTACTCGCCTGCAGTTATTGGAATTGGACAGTGTTAACGTTGTCTCACCCTTGTGCAGTTTTCCTCAATGTTTGAGAAAATTGATACAAACCCTTCGTAATTAAATTATAAACTTCTTTGCTTAGTTCATTTCTTTTAGCTAGTCTTTGAACACACTGCTGCTACTTCATTCGGACCGATCAAGATCGATAGTTGTTTCGATATAGGACATAACGAGTTTGATATTTGACAAAAAATATATTTTTAAAAGCAAAAAGTAACAGCCTTATAATATATCTCCCATTGGATTGGGGAAACTGTAACCCATTTTCATTTTGTTCTTATCGTAAGAGCTGATGGTAAATGCCCGAAAAGTGAAATGGCTTCCGTTAAATAGTGGTATACTAACTCAGAATTATGACACTCAGATCGGTGACGGGCAGCAGCGTGAAAGATGCGAGACATCTACAGCGATCGTCTTTCCGCCTGCCAAACGGCATTAGTAATGCAAATCCTACAAATATGGCAGAATATCCACTACTCCATATCGCCCATAGGTGTCGAAAGAGCAACAGAGGGAAAGAAACCAGGAGATAGACAGCAGCGTTTTTCTATGAAAATAATTAAAAAATAAAACACTGCGGTTCTCAAGCCGCCTACCAAGCGAGGAATCTATGGCGAGATACCCCCTGAGAGGCTGTCTATGGGGAAGGCCTATATAAAGCAATGGATTATTATAGGGTGTGATTGATGATGGATCATATTACCATTATTTTGTATGGCACATGCTAAACACTACAGTTTCAATTAGAGTTACTTAGTATAACTTTGAATGAAACCTTGTATATTGCAAAATCAACTTAAAATTTTCGTTTTATTTTTCAAAATATTTTTACCAATTTTTTTTATTACTCTACTAAAATTAAAACCAGATCTCGCCTTTAGTATTGTCATCTACTTTTGTACCCAGCAGGAAAGACCGTAATAAAATACGCAACATCTTTATTATGATAAAGCTTAGCCTTTAACGTTATTTTTACAGTGTAGAGATACAGCGTAACTTGCGTATATTTTTATCACAATAAGGTTTTAATTCGCATTTTACTGTAACTACTACGTTTATTTTTGTTTGTGGTAAAAATAGGCGAGTTTAAATATAAAATTATGCATGAAGTGTTTTCGATACATATCTATACTCCTATATGAACATTACGTAATAGATACTCATTGTAATGTTTTCGTTAGTTAAAATTTTTTTATTTTATATTTAAAATATATTAAATGCTAGCGATCTACCCCGGCTTAGCACGGACAATTTCTGGATCTCGACAACAGCGCTACCTACCGGGTGGTATTATATTGTTTATGTGTTATATATTATAATTATATACCAGTTTAGTAGGAGTTTAGTCCCATAAACACGGACGGAAGAATTATATAATATATGAAGATTTTACTTTAGCCACCGAGTAGCATGTTTATAATTGTTTTATGAGAAACATGTAATTTTTTTTGTTATTCGGAATTCAGTTATTGTACAGTTGTTTTTTTATGACAAACATGCCAATTGTTTTTAAATATATTATTTCGAAATTCAAATAAAATTTATTCATAATTCAAATGCAATATATAAAAATATACTAATAAATAATAGTACTAACGTACAGAAGTTGCACTCTTTTGATGTTGACTGCTTACCGACGTTTTAATAGCCTACATAGTTATTATTAATCAGATAAATCGCGCATGCAAGCTAAATAAAACTTTATCGCTGCGCGCGATTGTCCTTATTACTTTGGATCTTTTCTCCTTACTACGTCACAACGGACTTTCCGTGGTTGCTAAGGGCTGTTAATAAAGAGTAAAAAATACATTGAGAAATGGTAAGTTACTTAGGTAAAGTACCTAAACCTATTTTTAAACGTGGTAGAGCCATGCTGCAGCTATATTAGTAGTATAGTTGTAGCACGAATGGGTCGGCTCGACCGGGGAAGGACCACGCTCTTACAGAATACCAGCGTAAAATAGCAGCTTAACACTGATGTGTTTCGTATGGTGAGTGTAGAGAACCGGAGACCCTTTTTACTGGAAAAGAGGCATTCGATCTTAGTCCTCACGGGTGACAACGCATCTGCATTTTGATTCGCAAACGAGGATATATGTAGATGTCTATGGGTCACAGCGACCACTTACCATCAGGTGCACAGTGTGCTCGTTTGTCACACTTTCCTATAAAAAAAAACCTATGCTGACTATAATCGACCTTATTATCTACTATATGAGTTCTGTGATGCTCAACGCATGCAACTTTCAAGGCCATTCGTCGGGAATCCCGATGCTTGGTTCGTATAGATAGATAGCGTAAACAACAAATAAAACCGAATTACGAATCCAAACAGAAATATGATCGTAATCTATTTAGTTGAAAATCTTGTAAACAAAGTTTTAATTTCAGTATTTTGTGCTATTATAACTTAAAACGAGTATAGGTATATATATGTAAGGTAGGTACTTGGGTAATGAGGTAAATTTCAACAAGTTTTGTAATAAAGTACTTAGGTATTAATTCTGTAGTTACATTATTACTTAGTTATTTTTTCGCTATAAGTACCTATCTAAAAGAAAATGAAATAAATTTACGTTTCATTATCCTTGGTAACTCAAAAAATATATCTGAATCCTTTTAATTGCTCATTAAGCATCCATACCCGTAACAATTATAGTAGGAACAACGGTTTGCCATTATAATTTATACAAATAGATAGGTAATATAAATTTATAATATACTTAAATTACATTTTCGGTGGAAGAGCCACGCAGCAGCTTTTGCTGTTGCACGTATGAACCGGCTCGAGCCGGGTTAGTACCAAGACCTCACAGAATACCAGCGTGAAGTGGAAGCTCTGCATCCGCGTTTCGTCTGGTGAGTGTAGACGTGACCGGAGGCCCAATTCCCCCCCCCCCCCCCATCAACATGGTAGCCGAATTACATCATAAACTACCCCAGGAGGGTACCAGTACTCCTGGAGAATCCCTCGCTGAGCATCCACGACCATGCTATTCCACTCCTGAGTGGGGGTGCTCAGGCTGCCCCGCGTATTCTGGGGGGGGGGGGGGGGGGGGGGGCAAAATTCCGCTCAAGACAATAACTGCCCGGGGCAAACTGAGCAACAAGACCAAGGCGACGGCGAAGCCGGCTTTGCTCTTTCTGACCGAGACGCAGGTGTCCTCTCCGGCTGATACTTCGTATCTCTCCTGCCCGGGGTACAAATTGGAGCACTCCTTTGTGCCTCGGGCTGGAGTTTGCGTGTATGTCAAAGGGGACATCTGTTCTCGACGCCTCGGCAGTCTTGAAGGTTCGGACCAGTCCATCATTTGGCTGATCTCTGCTCGCGTAGACAGCGACGACCATCCACGCGTCTACGTGTGCCTCTATAGGTTCCATAGCGATAATGCCGAAACAGACCGACTCATCGACCACGTCCAAATGGCTACAGATTCCTTGCTACAACAGATCCCATCCGCAGAGATCGTGATCCTTGGCGATTTTAACGCCCACCACGCCGAATGGCTCGGTTCACGTTTAACCGATCATGCGGGGAGATCTGTTTATGTATATTTTGCCTTGGCATATGGTCTGACACAACTGGTTACTTTGCCTACGCGGATTCCAGATGTGGAGGATCATACACCTTCCCTGTTGGACCTTCTGCTGACCTCTCATCCGGACGGATATCAGGTTTTCTTCGATGCCTCTCTTGGCTCTTCGGACCATTGTCTGATCCGAAGTTTGGTGCCACTCACGCTCCCCTCGCGGTTGCGTTCTGCAGGTTGCCGCCATGTTTGGCATTACAGGTCGGCGGATTGGGACGGAATGCGGTCTTTCTTTACATCCTACCCATGGGGGCGGGTTTGCTTCTCGCCGCATGATCCCAGAGCTGTTGTTGACTCTGTCACTGATGTGGTGCTACAGGGAATGGAACTATTTATTCCATCATCTGTGATACCCATCGGAGGCAGATCTCAGCCTTGGTTTGGTCGCTCCTGTAAGACTGCTTTACGCAGTAAGCATTAGTGTTATCAAGCCTGGGCTGCGGCTTCGGCGACTCGGGATGTAAGTACCAGCATACTTAAAAAGAAGTATAACTTCGCCTCCAGGTCCCTTTTTGCGGCCAACTCGACTGTTAATGACGGGGGAAACACACCGCAGACCATCCCGCGGTGTGAGTTCTCCATGCTGGTTCTCACAGCGTTCGGTTCGCAGAGCACTCCTCTCCCTTGACATCCACAAGTTGAGGTGGCCTGACGGAATCCCCCCAATTATGCTGAGGACGTGTGCTCCGAAGTTGGCACCGGTTCTAACGCGTCTTTTCCGGTACTCCTACTCCCTAGGCGTAGTCCCGAAATCATGGAAGACAGCTTTTGTCCACCCGATCCCTAAAAAAGGCGACCGCTCAGACCCGTTCAACTACAGGCCTATCGCCATCATCCCCTTGTTGTCCAAAATAATGGAATCGGTTATAAACTGCCACCTCATGCGGTACCTTGAGGATCACCAACTGATTAGTAACCGCCAGTACGGGTTTCGTCGGGGTTGATCAGCTAATCTTCTGGTCTTTTTAACTCATAGATGGGCGGAGGCAGTAGGGTCCAAGGGGGAGGCATCGGCCGTTAGTTTGGACCTTGCGAAGGCCTTCAATCAGGTTTGGCACAAAGCGCTTCTTTTGAAGTTCCCTTTCTATGGGCTTCCCGAGAAATTATGCAATTGGATCACCAGCTTTCTTGCAGATCGGAGCATCAAGGTCGTTGTAGACGGTGCACGCTCCGACTATAAGCCTATTAACGCTGGTGTTCCACAAGGCTGTGTGCTGTAAGCTTTCACTTACTTTTTGGACAATCCCTATTGATATGCATTAATGAAATCTTTATTTTCGAGATAATAATGCATATCAATGATATGTTGCAAACTGGTAGCATTCATTGCTCTGCGGATGACAGCACTGGTGATGCTCTATACACCGGCCGTGCCAATATTTCTCAGGAAAACGTCACCGAGTACCGGAACAAACTTGTGTCTTAAGTCGAGTTTTTGTTGGACAAAGTCTCGGATTGGGGGCGACTAAATCTAGTCCAGTTTAATCCTCAGAAGACACAAGTTTGCACGTTTACCGCTAAAAAGAACCCCTTTGTCGTATCTCCTCAGTTTCAAGGTACTCTCCTTGTTGCCTCAGCCAGTATCGGAATCCTCGGCGTCGACATATCGAGTGACGTGCAGTTTCGTGGTCACTTGGGAGAGAAGGCCAAATTGGCCTCTAAAAAGCTTGGCGTGCTCAGCAGAGCGGGACAGTATTTCATGCCAGCTCAACGCCTACAACTTTACAAGGCACAGGTTCGGCCTCACATGAAATACTGTTCCCATCTCTGGGCTGGGGCTCCCCAGTGCCAGCTCCTTCCACTTGACCGCATCCAGCGCAGAGCGGCTCGAATCGTTGACGACCGAGTCCTTTCCGATCAGCTCGACTCATTGGCACTGCGAAGAGATGTTGCATCTCTTTGCATTTTCTTTCGCATTTACGATGGGGTGTGCTCTGAGGAATTGTTCGGATTAATTCCAGCCGCCAAATTTCACGAACGCACATCGCGGCAGAACTCCCGATACCATCCACACCATCTGGATGATTGGCGGTCCACCACTGTGCGATTTAGAAGATGTTTTCTTCCTCGCATAACTTCCTTGTGGAATATTTTACCACCAGCGATTTTTCCGGACCGATACAACTTAGAGACCTTCAAGAAAAGAGCGTACTCCTTTTCAAAAGGCCGGCAACGCATCTGCAATTCCCCTGGTGTTGCGATTGTTCATGGGGGCGGTATTCACTTACCATCGGGTGAGCCGCATGCTCGTTTGCCCCCTCTCCTATAAAAAAAAAACATTCAAACTTTTTCAACTATTTTGTCCTACAATTAAATATACTAAACACTAAACAAAAACTATTTCGACGAGCATGTCAACAAGTATTTACAAAACAATTATTTACGTAAACAGCGTTAAAAAATCTTTAACATTCAATCGTATAGAGTGCTCTAGCCCCGACTACGATCTACCCTGGGGCTAGGGTTGCCATCTGTCCGGCTTTAGCCGGACATGTTTAGCTTTTTCGGGTTGTGTCCGGCCAAATTTTTATGTGTCCGGCCTGTCCGGCTTTTATTACACTTTTTGTTAGTGTAATGCGTTACACGCATCGCTTGCAGAATAAATAAATAAAAGTAACGTATACACTTGAAACTGTGCTGTGATTGATTAATAAATAACCAAAGTATGTAACGGAGTATTTTAGATTTTTTTCTCGGGGGGTTGATGTTGGTGAGTTTTTTGGCTGCATGGCCTCAGAAAGGTATGTGTGCCTTTCCAAAAATTACTGTCCGGCTTTTAGGGCCTAATGTCCGGCTTTTTGGAGCGCCGAGTCCGGCTTTTTCATTTTAGGAGATGGCAACCCTACCTGGGGCAGCTCGCGATTGTAGGTAATTATTTCACGCAGGTAGCAAGAGTGACAGAGAGGCCTGATGCAAGCAACAACATATAACGCTATGACGTGATTAAAATACTTAAAATAGTATATTAGTTTTGAATGAAATATATTCTGTATGTCCCAGGCGAAACATTGTTTTATTAGTTTACTTACAACATTGCTTTCAAAAGCTACTCACGTGGTATATATTAAAGATTGCGACGTTACATGAGTACATTTAGAGTAATTATAAGAACTAGTAAAACCTGTGGTCGAAATTCGATCTTTAAATATTTTGTTTTACTTTTTGCAGTTTGAACGCGGAGCGGAGAGTTTGAACTTTATGCTTACCTGTCAAGGTCACGGTATCCGTTCACATTAAATCGGGTTTATTATTATTATACCGTTATAACACGTGAAGAACAGTACAACAATAGTAAGAGGGAACTTTCTATAATAATAAGCCTGATGCTTTTAAGGGAAATCATACGTAACTATTACCAAATATATACAAAAAGTACAATGAAAAGTTTTTACCGTCGCCGTCCGTTAGTCTGTGGTAAAAAAATGGTATTTCCCAAAATATCTCAAGGGAACGACTTGACGAAATGCCTTTATTTTTATTCAGTATTATCTAGATCCTACAGATTTGGTTTTTTGAGCATCACTGCTGAATATCTTGTTTTAAATTTTTTCTTATTTATATAAATGGTTTGTGGGTCTAAAAATGATTACAAATACCTGTAGCAATTAATTAATAAAGTAAGCTTTCACTTACTTTTTGGACAATCCCTATTGATATGCATTAATGAAATCTTTATTTTCGAGATAATAATGCATGTCGATGAACTTTTTGAGCATAATTTTCTGTTAATCTAAAATGTTTTTTTTTTAATTATAAAAAGCTAGTAGAGATAATATTATTTTTGTTAAGTACGAGCGATTTAGGTATACAATGCCACCATCTACACAAACCATCCTCATATGGGGATTTTGCCATGGTTGTCACGCGTGGCAGATGGGTTAGCAATCTCCGTTTTTAAATAATTTGAGTTATTATTACAAAGGTAACAAAGTATAATTTATATTTGATAATACAATGAGAATGTTTTTAAATATTTTCTGTAGGATTTTTGCTAATCGATATTCGAGAATATTATTACACAGCCACACAGCACAGCTACTACACGCTAAGTGTTTATCGGTAGAGAGTATTAGTGTTCTGCGATAAGTGGACTTTCGGATTTTCCTTGAGAATTTTCCAAATATTTTGTGATATATTTCTGCAGGAAAAGTAAAAATATCTTAGCTCATACAGCAATGAAAGTCATCAAATGCTTTAATTAAATTTGTTAAATCGTTTTATATGTGAGTTCAAATAATATTTTCCGCATTTACGGCAACAAATTTCTGCGAACTATTATTTTTCACTGCAAAGTTGATTTCTTTTAATCTCCGCTCGTTCGAACCAAGCACGTGTTCGCACGTGTCACATCAAACTCATAAGCCGCTCTGTCAGTATCACATGCTTCACCATATTTATGTCATTTGAAACAATTTCAAATGGAAATGCTTTATTTGATATATATCTATTTGTATATATATATATTTGTGTAAAGGTTTCAATTATTATAATATTTAGTTATGTATTTTGTTCAGTTTAACGCCGCACGTATCATCCAAACCATGCAAAGGGCTGCTGCAATTTAAAAATACCTGCAATCAGTAAACTCACTTTAAAAAGGAGTCCCTCTCCGGTGAATAACATGAAATGTACACAAATAATGCTTCCTCATAAGCTCGTAAAAGTCCACTGTAAACAAGCAAATTAATTAATTATGTAAAGCGTGATGCGGGGCATTGTTAATTTGATTTGGTTATTTCTTTAAATTTAAGGTAATTTACTGGTCTTTGTTCATTGATTGTTCCGTCAGCCACGATACTGTAGCGCGTCCCAGATGTTCGCAGAGGCCCGTGTCGTTGGTTTGGATGCGTTGATCCGTCACCGTATCGCGCGATTTAGAAGTTTTGTTTTTGGGTCGCAGAATAATCTCATCAAAATTATTTGTAATATGTATGCATGTAGTGAAATTTTTAGTAGATGGTCAAATTTATTAAAATCTTATTAATAAAATGTAATAATATCATTGATTAACCAATAATTATAATTAAAATTTAAGGTATAGTTTACAAAAGAATAATTTTAATTTTGTAATGGATCTGTGTTGTCTGTATCAAATAAATTATTATTATTATTATATTATTTTATAATCATCTAATCTCATTTTGATTTTGTTAAAAAAACAAGATTAATTTATCTAGTTATCTCTAAGTCTGAATAAATATATTCATAATCATCATTACAGCCCTTCACAAGTCCACTGATGAACATAGGCCTCCCCCAAGGAATGCCACAAAGCACGATTCTGAGCCACCTGCATCAATCGACTTCCTGTATGTCTTACCAGGTCGTCACACCATCTAGTAGGGGGACGCCCTACACTCCGTCCGCCGGTAGAGGCCGCCACTCGAGAAACCTTTTTCCCCATCGGTTTTCGGTTCTTCGAGCTATATGGCCGGCCCATTGCCACTTCAGCTTACTAATCCGTTGGACTATGTCGGTCACTCTGGTTCTACTGCGGATATCCGCATTTCTAAGTTTATCACGCAGAGAAACTCTGAGCATAGCCTTCTCCATAGCTCGCTGAGCGACCTTGAGCTTCCTCAACCGGCCAGCAGTGAAGGACCACGTCCATGTTCCATAGGTCATCACTGGCAACACGCACTGGTTGTACAATCTCGTTTTCATGTTTTGAGGTAAATTTGACGAGAAGATGTGCCGTAAATTCCCGTAAAAATATTTATTATCATTAAAATAATTTACTAGTACTATATAATTGTAGGTATACTGTATAAAGAATAAAAAAACTTTTTATTTCAGTTACATCCAACAATGTACCGCTTAGATGAGAATAATTTGTCCCGTTTACGCAACATAAAACTTTATTATCCTCTAGGAAAATTCGTTTCAGTCCTTGAGTACTTTAAACCACAGTTTCAATTGCTTTTATGCTTGAAAACTTTTTGGAACTCATAAAGAATAAAGTCCACGACCGTCAGCGATTAATATTTGATTAATAATGTTTTTTTATAACTAGCTAAACGCAAATAACATTTACGTGATGAGAACTGTCTGTCCTCTATTGATAAATAGTTGCATGTGATTGTATATGACTATAAATGAGTAACAACCTATTATCCTAATGCGTATTGTAAAATAATATATACACATCAAAAAAATTTGTGATTACTAGCAAAAGTTGATATTTTTTTTAAATATAACTTTATCAAGAAAAGTGTTTACGTTATAAATACACTGTCTGAATTTAAAAAATAAAACTCTTCTTTATTTTTTAATAACAAATTTTGAGTAATTATATCCTAATTTTGTAAGATGGAAAGAAATATATTGTTTAACCAAACTTATACAAAAATGTATGATTAGAAGGTTTCATTAATAAAATATAACTTCTCCCCTGGCTCGATTACATGTAGAGGCCTACTGGGCATGCTGAGGATCAAGTTATCCAGCATTTCTTGCGGAAACCTGTTCCATTCTTGAATAATGACTTTGCTGATCACTGGCACTGTCTGCGAAGGTGGCTGACGGTTTCACACAACTCACTTAAGAGCAGCCCACGCGTGCACTATTGGGATTAAGTCAGGCTGCCGGTAGGCCAGTCTAATCTTGTGATGTAGTATTCTCGGTGTGAGTTGAAGTGACGTCAGACTTGAGTTCAGATAATGTGAACTATCACTGTAGAATCGCAAATTTGAAGAAACGCAGCGCCTGCGGATCGGCGGTTCGACTTCCACGGTTAAATTAGGCTACACATGTCCACACTACTCCACACTACTTACATACACATACTTAACGCCTGACCGCGCCTTGAGGTCGGTTCTCGATTCGGAACCAGGTAAGTTCTTATTAATTACCTAGCCTTATATCTATTGTGTAGGATAATTGTCCATCAGGCATTTTGAGCCCCACCCTTAGTTGTCCGTCGAATCTACAGCTGTATGGGCCCCTGTATGGTCAATCTTTGTTGGGGCAACAAGGGGCGTGTACAGGTGCATTGCATGTAATTATACACATCAAAAAATGTTTGCCATCAGTTTGGAAAATCGAAATCTGTTTGTTACAGTAGACTATACTATGATTTCTTCTTCTTTTACACGCTTCATAACACGAACCGTTAGTAGGTAGTGCATTACCCTCGAGACGTAAAGATCAAGCAAATTTTGTGTTCTTAAAATGCTTCTATCATATAAACATTCAAATCAAGAAAACACTCGGATTAATCCATTTAATATTTTCTAAATAATCATTTAATATTGCTTCTTTGAAAAAAAACAAGGTTGGAAAAAATGACGTATTGAAACCGGCTTTTTTTTATAGATACAAAATTACATGAACTGGTTACCTATTTCATATCAATAGCCTAGTACGCGTAGTTTGTTAGTCAAATGATTTTCAAGATTTATTGCTATTAAAAATTTTAAGGCACTTTCGTATTTTTTCTAGCCCTTGAAAGACAAAAGACAAATGTACCATACAGCCTATATCGATTTTATACGGTTAAATATATATATATATATATATATATATATATATATATATATATATATATATCAGCAAATGGCACAAATATGTAGTCATCTCTCAGAGACTCATATTTGCGCCACTTACTCAGTTCAGCTGCCTCTGATGCCGCCCTGGCTTTAAACGAGGTACCCCTGAGATGAGAGGCCGCCATAGTGTCTACGCAAGTAGCATCCCACACTAGGGCTTTACCTCTCTCCCAAGGGACCAATGTCATACCGTCGGGTCTCCTGCCATCGTCTCTAAATATTCCACAAGGCTCTAAAACCGAGGGAACACTTATAGAGGCAAGAGCCCTTTGGATGACATCGTTCAAAGAACTGTGTCGTGAAAACCTACCAGCGCTTTTCTTACATGAAAGTCCGTGGAGCCCAAACTTGTCGACGCTGCTATCACAGGGGCACTGATGGGGTTGACAAATCGCCGCTCCTAGTCGGATTCCTACGGAAATACGCAAGCTTTCCCTATCAAGTAATGTGCCGAGATTACTTGATGGTAAAGCGTGTAACCAGTGACTAGATTCCTTAGTCGAAAAATCTAGAAGGCGTGCCTTATCTTGGTCACTATGGAAATTATTAAACAAATCCTTCTGCACCGACGGAATATCCCACTGTTTTTGTTGGTTAACTACCAGTGGAATATTTTCACCAGGACAGAGCGTTTGCCATGTCTGCCCTGCCTCCGTAGCAAAGCATAGGTCTACTTTATTATTTAAAATTATGTTACATAAGTCACTGAAACTATGCACGGAAGCAAGGAAAGCAGGCAATGCAATGCTAGAAAGATTTCTCACACCAATGCCACCAAATTTTATAGGTAAAGTAGCTTGAGTCCAGGCTGTTGTATTTGAAGTTAAATTTAGAATTTTTTCTATAGCAATTTAAGATTATTATCAATATCTTGTAAAATATACGAACATTTCCAGACTGGACTCGAGCGGAGTAAGTATGTAAATCTAGGTACAAGAAGACAATATTTTAAAATAGTAAGAGCTATGTGGGGGTTTAATTTATACAATTTATCAACGTGGTTTAAAAACTGATCAAATTTTGTTTTTAAAACAGGTTTAATACTATCGAAAAACAACGGGGCACCTAGCAGGTATAATGATTCCGTATTGACAGTTTTTATTCCTGGACAAAAATGATTAAAATTTTGAATTAAAGTGTCTCTATGAGAAGTAGGTAAATTATTGGAAAAAAATATTTCACATTTATTGCTATTTCGTTCAAGGCCAATATTTTTAAAATTTTGAAAAATATGAGTAAGATCGCTGAGGACGTCATCTGCTCTACCTCCCAGTGTACCGTCGTCTAGTTACCAGACATTCAGTTTGGATTTCAAATTTGAAATAATGGGTTGAATTCCCAAACTGAAAAGTGCTGGACCCAGAGGGTCACCCTGCTGAACACCAACAGCAGAATCGATAACATGGTTTTCGTAAAACAAGTTAGTATTTTGACTATAACATTGCCAAACGTAATGATAAATTTCGGGGGTATTGTTAGCCACTTCTTTCAACAATGTTACCCTATCGATAGAGTTAAAAGTATTCCTTAGGTCAACCTTCACAAGAACATCTGCATCAGAGTTTGTTAAAAATGTACGCACTGAATGTACCGCTGCCTCACAGCCACCTCTAGTGCCAAAACCTAGTTGAGTAGGCTGAAATTTGGTCTTAAGGTTAGAGATTATGTACCTGCAAGCTAATTTTGAAATTAAGCATCGAAATGTGGAACTAACGGCAATAGGACGGATACCGTTATCCTTTTTTTTGAAGGCACATAATCTTGCCCCATATAAAAATGGAATGAAATTTGGATTAACATTTCCAGAAAGCATAAAGTTACATAATTTTGTAATGTCTTTAAGAAGTACTCCGCCGGCGTCACCGGCAGAAGCGCTTACAAGATCTTTAAGATGTTGAGGCGTAATTCCGTCAATGCCGCCAGCAGAGCCATTAGAAAATGACATAATTGCTTCTAAAGTGTCTTTTTCCGAAATTTGTAAAGGTTGCAGAGAAGTCTTGGGAGGCAGCAGTAAACCCTGAGCCGGTTTGACCGAAGGATGCTTTTGACGAAGGCTTTCAAGAGTTTCGACATTACGAGGAGCCAGGATGTCGTCTGAGAATAAAATATGGGATGCATTTTTTAAGTCGCCATCCATTACTTTCGACTCAACTACTTTTTTTAAATCAAATTTAGGACGTGGTCGAGATAAATGAGTATTAATTGGGTAATCTAAATTTTGAAAAGATGTCTCTTTTAGTTGAGACGTAATTGATTTATTTGTTGTTGTATCAAAATGAAAATGGGAATACGCGAAAGTAAATAATTTTTGCCAACTATTTTCACTATTAGTGAAAAAATTTTGAATAGTGCATGACAATGCTTTAGCAAGCTGCATCCTCGCACCTCTAGGAATTCTTTTAACCACTGGTACATTACGATAATAATTGTAAATTTGCTCCGAAAAAAGGGAAACATTTGTGTCAATAGAGGAATTGCTAAAAAAGTTATGAATTTCTACGGCAGGCTGTGAAGCCGAAATACTTTTACTATGGCATCGTTTAATATGTATATTTAATCCCCTTGAATTCACGGCAACGCCAGCGATGGAGATTGCAGTGGGCTAAGCTCCGGCAAAATGAAGAAAATGAGGAGGAAAACATTTGGCAAAACTGTCTATTCGTTGATGAACCGCGAATCTGTACTAATCTAGATAACTTAAGTGTCCATGTCTAGAGAAGACCTGGAGACTCTGAAAGGCAACAAATAGAGTGATTATATCCTAATGTAATTGTTTGATGTAAAGAAAAAGATTGTTTAAACAAACTTATATAAAAATGTATTAATAGAAGGTTTTATTTATTAAAATCTCTAACACATATGGTGGTCCTACTGGGCATGCTGAGGATCAAGTTATCCATAATTTCTTGCGGTAACTTATCCTATTTTTAAATAACGGCGCTTTGCTGATCACTAGCACTATCTGGGGAGGTGGCTGACCGTTTCAAACAACTCGCTTCAGAGCAGCCCACGCGTGCTCTATTGGGCTTAAGTCAGGCGGGCTGGTAGGCCAGTCTAACCCTGTGATGTCGTATTCTCTGAGAGCAGAATTGACCCGTTGAGCTCGATATGCGGACGAATTGTCATCGACTAGTATGAATTGGTGGCCATGGCTTACTTGGAATGGTCTAACATTCCATCAATAGCAACTGTTTCGTAACTATCTGCTATCATGGAGCCTCGATACGGGATCAATGGCGTTCTAGCTCCAATCATAATTCCAAACCAAAAGAACACCGATTTTCTACCTTTCTGAACGATTCCAATGACACTACTTTGCCTTTCAGAGTCTCCAGGTCTTCTCTAGACATGGACACTTAAGTTATCTAGATTAGTACAGATTCGCGGTTCATCAACGAATAGACAGTTTTGCCAAATGTTTTCCTCCTCATTTTCTTCATTTTGCCGGAGCTTAGCCCACTGCAATCTCCATCGCTGGCGTTGCCGTGAATTCAGAGTTGCTCGCCAAAACCTCCGTGCTCGTAGTCTAGCCTGGTGTAAGCAATTCCGAAGGGTCTCAGTGGTAACTTCAAGTTTAGAGGTGAGCCCGCACTTCTGATTTTGTTGTAGTGGCGTTGATTGTTGGGTCGCGGGCTGCCAGCAATCTGATTACGCGCTTCTGAGGAGCAATGATAACAGTTGGGCGACCGCGCCGGGGTTGGTCAACTAAATTATCCATGCCGTGGTACCTCTGCAATGTAACCACGATACAGGATTGGGATACAGCAACTCTGCGTGCTACTTCTCTGGTGGAATATACTTCTTCCCTCAAAGTTACAATTCTTGCTCGTAAAACTTCTGATAAGGATTGGTATTTTTTTAAACACAACTTTCCTCAAAAAATTATTTAAAATCCGTTAAAATTGACTAAGTCAGATTCCTGAATTAACGTGCGTGTGGATTGAATTTCTTTTTATATTGGAAAACAATTGAATTCGTTTTATTGTTTTATATTCTAATATCATATTTTTAGTAAGGAATCTAAATAGTTTTGAAAATCCAAAAATGCACGCCTCATGAGCGTTCCATTTAATTTTGATGAAAAAAATAAATTGTATTCCTGACTTTTAAAATATATTATTTACGTGTTTTAAATTTAGCACTCTATTATTTTAACAGGTAGATTTACCTACAGGGAAAAAATGAATAATGTTCACCAAAATAAATGGATTACACAAAGTATAAAATCAATATAGGCTTTTGTCTTTCAAGGGCTAGAAAAAATATGAAAGTGCCTTTAAATTTTTAATAGCAATAAATCTTGAAAATTATTTTACTAACAAACTACGTGTACTAGGCTATTGATATGAAATAGGGAACCAGTTCATGTAATTTTGTATATATTAAAAGAACCTCGGTTTTAATACGTAATTTTCCCAACCGTTTTTTTTTAAAGTAGCAATATTAAATGATTATTTCATCATCATCATTCATCATTACAGCCCTTTACAAGTCCACTGCTGAACATAGGCCTCCCCCAAAGAATGCCAGAAAGCACGGTCCTGAGCCACCTGCATCCATCGACTTCCTGCATGTCTTACAAGGTCGTCACTCCATCTCGTGGGGGGACGCCCTACACTTCGCCTACCGGTACGAGGCTGCCACTCGAGAACCTTTCTTCCCCATCGGTTGTCGGTTCTTCGAACTATATGGCCGGCCCACTGCCACTTCAACTTACTAATCCGTTGGGCTATGTCGGTTACTCTGGTTCTACTGCGGATATCCTCATTCCTAAGTTTATCACGCAGAGAAACTACGAGCATAGCCCTCTCCATAGCTCGCTGAGCGACCTTGAGCTTCCTCATACGGCCAGCAGTGAAGGACCACGTCTCAATTCCATAAGTCATCACTGGCAACACGCACTGGTTGTACAATTTCGTTTTCAGGTTTTGAGGTATGTCTCACGAGAAGATGTGTCGTAGCTTCCCGAACGCTGCCCAGCCGAGTTGAATCCGTAGATTGACCTCTCGATCGAAGTTGGACTTACCTAGTCGGACTATTTGTCCCAGGTAAACATACTCGTCAACAACTTCGAGCTTAGTGCTCCCAACAACTACCGGCATAGGTGTGACATGGACATTGAACATGATCTTTGTTTTGTCCATGTTCATCTTAAGACCTATCCATTGGGAAACACTATCGAGGTCATTGAGCATAGTGCTTAGGTCCTCCAGCGATTCTGCCATAAGGACTATATCGTCGGCAAATCGAAGGTGAGTGATGTACTCGCCATTGATGTTGATACCGTATCCTTTCCAGTCCAGAAGCTTGAAAACGTCTTCCAATGCAGCGGTGAAGAGTTTCGGGGATATGACGTCACCCTGTCTTACACCTCTCTGCAATTGGATAGGTTTCGTACTCTGGTTCTGTACTCGGATAGCCATCGTAGCCCTACTGTACAAACACTTCAACATGATTATTTAGAAAATATGAAATGGATTAATTCGAGTGTTTTCTTGATTTGAGTGTTTAAATGATAGAAGCATTTTAAGAACACAAAATTGCTTGATCTTGACGTCTCCAGTGTAATGCACTACCCAATACCACTTCATGTCATGAGGCGGAGCAAAAGAAGAAATAACTATAGTATAGTCTACCGTGACAAAAAGATTTCGATTTTTCAAACTGACCGCAAATATTTTTTGATGTGTATAATAACATGCGATGCACCTGTCAATTTAACGTGACCTTATATATTTAAAAAAATGATGAAACCAAATTCCAGAGACTTGATACGAGTGCGAATGTTCGGTTCTGCACTCAAAAATTCTGTTTAACGTGATAGATTTTTTTAAATTAGGTATTAATTGAAATTCGTTGACAAGCATGCAGCGGGGCGTGCGTGATAAACACAAGCTTACCTGTATTTACCTGAGTTGCTTATTATGATACGTGTGTGGCATTCACTCGCATGTGGAACAGCGGTACGATCGGTGGAGCATGTAGCATTGCCGTACATTTGGTATACATTTCGGGTGCTCTTAACTAATTTCTTGGGCTGTTTTTTCCCACGAAGAAAAGCCTACGCGTACAGAGTGTGTTGCTTTATTTCGTTGGTGCTGTTGTTTTTTCTTTTGTCTGCTATTTTCCGTTGCTGGCCACAGCTATAAACAGGTATTCTGTAGTTATTCTCTAATATTTAATCTTCAAGCCAGAATCCTCCCTAAGACATATTGTAATGACCCCCCTCTCTTTTCTTCTATATATACTTATACTTGTATTTCTTTAGAATCTATATCTATAAGATATATAAATATATCTAATTTACGTGACCAGTATATTAATCATAAATTGATCTTTCTAAAGGTTTAAATATAGGCCGTTTAATAAATTTATGGCGTGATCGTCTTAGTTAAGACCCTTATTTACGTTGTGTTTGTATAGTAACTTAGTTCTTTTAGGTGTAGGTGTATCTTGGAAGAATTAATATCCACGAGAGCAATCGAAAGCTGTTGGTAGCGTCTTATAAGCTAAAGAACCCCGTTCACGAAGACAGAGCTCAAAAAGGTTAAGAACAATGAATTGTCCCTATTCCACTTGTATCTGGTTCAAAACAGTCAATTCCTTATTAATTAATCCCTTCCCGCTTGGAAAAGGCTCGCAATATTTATGTCAAATACCAGATACAAGGGCTTCGCTCTCCCACATTTAAAAAAAATGTGGAGGAGGTACACGGCTCCGCACACGCCGTGCACGGTGAGCGCCAATCATTTTAATGCGCTCTCCCCGAAGGGTACGCTAAGTTGGGAACTGGACCGTAGTCCACAGCAAAATAACTGGCGAACCAGTAAAAGAGGACTTGACCCCTTAATAGTGCGTAAGCACAAACATCGACCGAAGTCGCGCATGTCAATGCGTGTAAACGCCATGCAGAATATGATCAAATCCAGCCACAGTGAATGTACGTCACACGGGTTAGGCCACAATAGGCACACTGGCCATAAAAAGCCCTCCGTGAGCGCCACCACCTGCCAGACCGCCGTTCCTGCAGACGTGATGTAAGTGTAAGGCATCACCACCAATTGCATGGTCAGCACGGCCAATTGGCCGCAGAGCGTGTCATGAGTCTACCGCTCACCTCAAGGGAATGGAGTCCCACGTTGCGCGACTTTCGGCCGCAGCCTTGAGAGCCTCCTCAGATTCTCCCTCCAGCTACCACCCGTATGAGGTCGACACATATACTTCAGCAACCAATAAAATGGCAGATATAGCCAATAGGCAGTTTTAAGTTATTAGTAATAATTCTTTGCCGTGTAGTGGCGGTTAAGAATATCCACTACCCCTTATATTCCCGTGGGTGTCGTTACGCTGGCATATTATAATATGCTTACCAGAAAAACTGAAGAAAAGCAGCATTTAAATGAAGATACAGACCAAGCTCACCTTATTAAAAAACCTAAGTACAGCACAAGTGAGTCATCGATTTCTTCAAGTGATGTGTTTGAAGATCCTGTTAATAATGAAGAAAACTAAATAATACTGTTTATGCAACATCCCACAAAACCCTTACTCACTCGCTTTCTGCGGATGATAATGACGCGAAAGAAATTTCGTTTAAATTACATCAATCAACACCAAGTATTGCAAATGATTCATTTTCATGGACTATGTCATCTGAAATACTAAGAGATGTGCCTTATGGTGTCAGAAATGAATGTGGAAAACTAATTCTCGGGCCATTTCGTGTCTCTAATAATGATCACATCTTAAAAATTGGAAATTATAGTTTGAAAAAAAAAAAAAAACTCCAGGCTTAAAAGAGTTATTGTTAAAAAAGCTACCAAATTTAGATATTGTGTCAGAGGAAGACTTACAAAATTATAAATTGTTACTTTTGCATACTAATGCACACAAACGTAATTATGATCCATCCAAACCGATTAACAGTAACAAAGGTTTTAAATATATGCAAGTGATCAAACCATTGTTTAAGCACTCGAGAAATCATAAAAGTAGTGCAGAAAGTTTTCCAAAGGGAGAAGGAGTTGATATTTTAAAAGAAGTTAAAAAGATACTGATTTGGTTTATCGAAACGATCCAAGCGAGTTAGTGGAACGATTATAATTACTACTTGGATCATGGGCAGCTGGTAACACAGGGGTTTACAATGAAATTTATGCAATAGTGGAAGAATCGTAAAATCTGGCATTATAAAAGACATTAAATATATTAAACTGCCTACAGGAGGATTACGCAGTACCATTTCATTATAGAAGTCGACAAGACGGCTATGAATAAAGACAAATTTGGTCATGTTCATAAGCGTTTACGACTATCTGAATGCTCTGATATTCTCAGTGACGTTGTCGTGAAGCGACAATAAAGAACAAAAAGAATCTAACCTAAGAACAACAAAACAACAAAAATACAACAAAAACAAAAATATATTTAAAATTCAAAGATATTTACAATTTTATAAAAAAATGAAATGAGGATGATGATGAATGAAGTGAGAGTACAATTAGATTACAAAAAAATAAAGGTAGGAGAATAGGGGAATATAGAGTTGTAGTGGGGCCTAAAAGTCGAAGCGACACACGTTGCGATTGTAGAGGTAGGTTTCTTAGCAGCGACGACACGCAGCGCCTGAAGCCAGCACACGCCGGTTGCGCTTGTAGAGGTAGGTTTCTTAGCAGCGACGGCACGCAGTACCTGGAGCCAGCACACGCAGCGTCCGGAGCCGGCGCACGTAGCGCCTGGAGTAGGTGCGCTCAACGCTTAGAGTCAGCAGTTGCAGCGCCCAAAGGTAGCGCCGGCGGTAGGTGCACTCGGCGCCTGGAGTAAGCAGTCGTAGCGCCCGGAGTAGTGGGGCCCCCGCGCTTGAAGTAGACTGCCGACGACTTCCGAGGTAGATGGAGGCTTGTAGGATTCCGGAGTGGTGCGGCTCCGCGCTTGAAGAAGGCTTCGCCGAAGACTTCACGTGTAGGTGGAGGCTTGCAGGATCCCGGGGCAGTGCGGCCCCGGGATAAGGCCTTTTGGAGATGCTTCCAATTCGAGAACTGAAGCGAGACTGCCTTTCTTCACCGATTGTTCGGCTTTTATACCTTTCCAGAGAGAACGGAAAAATTATTTAAATTAAACGCAAATTTTTTGTAAATGGTCAAGAGAAAAGAGTATTTATGTGGAATTATCGAAATAGGAACAACAGATCGGTAGCAAATTTGAATATGTCTATGGAGACCAAATAAACAACAATGTCAAAACATGTCAAATTTTAGTTTTAGGCTTGTAATAAGAAAACGGCAAGATTTAAGTGGAAAATGAGATATTATTGATATAGGAAAAAAGGTAGCGCAACTGCCCACACAAAGCCCGAAATTGTAGAGTTACGGAAAACTAACTAAAAGATCGAAAAAAGGTAGACTCCATTGACACCAATTTAAAAGTGCTGATAATGTGAAAATACGAAGTAGAAATGATTTGTTATTGTGTTCTTATGGTTTAAAATCGTTACAGGATCCTATGGAAATAAAGGTGATGTAAAATATCCAGTTTTGAAGTGAATGCAGAAAATCGAAACATAATTGAAAAATGAATTTAAAATAATGTAAAATGATAAGTAAGTAGCATAACACTACAACGTTTTAGTAAGAACATACGCTGGTGATTTTGATTTGAAATTAACAAGTTTAAAAGGACTGCAAATTCCTGAAAAAGAGGATGAGGCTGTGAATAAAAAATATGTGGATAAATGTGTTCAAGAACTTAAAAATAAAATGAAAACAATTCACGATAATATCAAAAGTACCTTAACAATTTAGAAAAATTGACTACTATCAATTTCAGGACAATGTATTACACTAAAAAGGAAATCGACCTCATGATTGCATCAAAACCTACCCAAAATGAGTATACAAGATAAAGTCAATGAGCTTCACAGAGCAGCAAGAAGAAATTTTTCTCGTCAACATACGATTATTAAAGGAATAGATGATTTATGGCAAGCTGACCTGATTGATTTTCAAAAATATTCCACGTTTAATAAAGGATATAAATATGTTCTAGTAGTAATCGATGCTTTATTAAAATATGTATGGGTTAGACCATTGAAAACGAAACATAAAAATTGTGTCAAAAATGCGATGCAAAGTTTATTATCTGAATCAAGACGAAAACCTAAAAATTAACAAACAGATCTTCGTACAGAGTTTTATAATGATTCTTTTAAGAATTTAATGAAAAATTATAATATAAATCATTATTCCACGTACTCCGCTAAAAAGGCCTCCATTGAAGAACGAGTAATAAGAACTTTAAAAACTCACCTTTACAAAATATTCAGTCTATGCGGACGATATCAATGGTTCAAAAATAACTTAGATTTTGTTGTAAAACGGTATAATAATACTTTACATCGCATTACAAAATTCAAGCCTATCAACGTTAATGATTCAAATGCGATTTTAGTTATGTCAAATATCAAGAAGTCTCAAAAGCCTAAGATACGTCAAGGACCGGCGTTTCACGCTAGCAATTACGTTCGTATAAGCAAATACAATTGAGATTTTTACAAAGGTTATACCCCTAATTGGTCTACAGAAATATTTCGTATCGTTAAAGTCAACCAAACCAATCTTTCAAATAGAAGACAAACACAATCAAAAAATTCTAGGCTCTTTTTACGGTTACGAATTACAAAAAACTAAACTTCCAGACCTTTATCTTATTGAAAAAGTCATTAAAAGAAAAGGAAATAAGCTTTTAGTAAAATGGTTAGGTTTGAGTGATGAAGAAAATAGTTGAGTGGATAAAAGTGAATTGGTTTAGGTATATAAATAACGTATTATTACTTAATAATCTCATTTTATACTTATCGATGAAGGAAGGCAGTGGTATTGATGATATGATATGAGACGCATCTGCGTCTCTGTCAAAAGGAGCAAGGCCGGCCTCGTCGTTTTGAGATCGTAGTAGACGGCATTTAGGCTCAAGTGAAGTCCCCTGATATTGCAAAAATTCACGGATAGCGTGGCAGGGGTCAGCTTGCACCGAGCATTTGTTGTCTTGAGCGGACTCCCCCTCCCCTCCTCCCATAATAATAATAATAAGGCAAACCAGATGAGAAAACTATACAAATACTCCATCATAATAACTTTATTAAAAACTTTAAACATTAGTACGTTCTGTTCTCCTTGCTAGGCTATTAAATAGCCTGTATTAAGGAGATTTAGTCCTTTACTTTATATATATATATATATAGTGCCTTACCTCCTTACAAAAAGGGAAGATCCTGGAGCTGGAAGAAGAGATAGACAAGTTACGCTGGCATATTATAGGATTATCCTAGTTCCGAAGAGAGGGAAAGGACACGGTAATCCTTGAATCCGAAAACTTGCTCTATCAGGGCGGGAGGGCGACCATCTGTCCCAAGGAGGTGTCAGACTTATCGTCCACAAGTCTCTCGTTAATAACATTGTAAACATTTTGAGTGTGTCGACGAGAGTCACGTACCTTATACTCAGAATCACCAAACGGTATGCGTTGAAGGTCATACAAGTTTACGCATCAACTTCGGCACACCCCGATGAGGAGGTGGAGGAAATGTATAAGGATATCCCAAAAGCCATGCATTCCTCTAAAACCCACTACATGGTGTTAATGAGAAACTTCAACGCAAAGCTAGGCACAAGCGAGAACGGTGAGCTGAAAGTAGGAAAATTTTGAATAGGGCAACGGAATCCAAGGGGACAACAGCTAGCCGACTTTATGGAGAAAGATGGACTCTTTATGATGAACTACTTCTTCCAGAAGCGGCCCCACAGGAAGTAGACCTGGTCGAGCCCCGACGGTTCGACAAAAAATGAGATTGACTTCATTATGACGACTAGACGACAACTGTTCAGTGATGTCTCAGTGATCGCGAGGGTGAAAGCTAGTAGCGATCACCGAATGGCTGGAGGCAAACTGAACCTAAACGTTAAGTTAGAAAGGTCTCGTCTAATGTAGTCAACGATCCGACCTCCTCGTGCGCTAATCCAAAGTTCCGAAACCTTTTAGCTCGATTTACAAAACCGATTTCAGTGCCTAAAAGATTGCAATGCAGTGAACGATATGAATGACAAGCTCGTGGATAATGTCCATGCGGAATAAATAAAGTAATCCAAGACATTATGCCTCTTTTTCCACAATACGATCTGGGGTTAAGAAACTCGAAGGAGAAAGCAATTTCTCCCATATTAAATTATATCAAGAAAAAGTAAAATTATCGTCTAAATTATTTTGGAGTTACATAAAATCAAAAAGAAAGAATTGATCTAATTATACTCATGTAATGCAATTAAACCATTCTCAAGCTACTGAACTGGAAAGGATACAGTATCAACATCAATGTCGAGTTCAATTTGCCGACGATATAGTTCTAAGCACTATGCGCAATGACCTTAATGGTGTCTCCAAACTGATAGGTCTTAAGATGAACATGGACAAGACAAAGATAATGTTTAATGTCCATGTCACACCTATGAGGATATCAGCAGTAGAACTATAATGACTGACATAGCTCAACGGATTGATAAGCTGAAGTGGCAAATGGGCCGGCCATGTAGCTCGAAGAAGTGACAACCGTTGGGGAAAAAAGGTTCTCGAGTGGCAGCCTCGTACCGGTAGGTGAAGTGTATGGCGTCCCCCCACTAGATGGAGTGACGACCTGGTAAGACATGCAGGAAGTCGATGGATGCAGGTGGCTCGGGACCCTGCTTTGTGGCATTTTTTGGGGAAGGCCTATGTTCAGCAGTGGACTTGTGAAGCGCTGTAATAAAGATGATGATGATGACCTTTAATCTTTAACACATTTTCAAAAGATAACTGCTGGACATGGTCATGTGCATTTGTGGGGAAAATTTGCAGTTGTCTATTTGTGTATGCTTCATATATACAAGATGGTTATACCAACATCTGTCGGTAGCCATAAGATTCTGTAGTAGGGATAAGTCTGGTCTTTATACAATGCTTTTAACCGACTTCAAAAAACGTGGACGTACTCAATTCAACTGTATTTTTATATGTGTTATCTCAGAACTTTTTTCTTGGTGAACTGATTTTGACGATATTTTTTTTATTTGAAAGCTGTTGCTTCAAATGCCTTTCAAATGGCCCCATAAAAATTTGATTAAGATCTGATCTAGTAGTTTTAGAGTTATCCTTAATTATTTGTACTTAATTGACTTTGACTACATAGATGCTGTTCTCATTTTATTTAAAGTCAGTTGTACAAAGTTTTTAATTTTACCACTTGTTAGGTGAAATGTTTGTCAGGTAACGTTAAGAAATTTGTATGACGCGACTGCTGATTTTGAGGTCCCGAATCACAAATGGGCCGAAATCAGTTATTGTGGTTTTCTGTCAATACATTCGCAGTAGCAACCTGAAGTCAGAAATATGATGTTGTTTTACACACAATTATCCGCATTTTCTCTAACTGAAGTCTCTTACGACACCTTCATAGGTGAGATTGATGTGATTGATGTTGTATTTAGGTTTTTATGTGGGATAACTATGAAATTGTATTTTATGGTTTAACTAGACCAAAAAAAAAAACAGAACATCTTCATTTATTGCTGGTGACGAAAATGGGTTGAGGAAAACATAATAATGCCCCTAATTTTCGCACAAAAATTTGAACGCAGTAGTTTTAGTCAGCCTTTTTCTTCAGAAATTCGTTTGGAATGAAATATTCTTAAGGGAATTAAAGTTCGGAAAACAAATAATGAAATAAAACTCGACCTAATTTGTAACAACTCCTGACAACTACGTGACGCTTCTTTTAATGGTCGGCAGTTATATTAGACTATCGTTTTATAACTTCGTAACAGTGATTTATATTTGCTTAAAATTTTGCTAGTCTATTTTATAATATTGTTACTGTTATGGACATGATTTCAAACGTATCTATAAGTATGTATGATTTTTAATTTATACCGTTGTACGTTAGCTCTTTACCAATATAGCTCGAAGAATTGACAACTGATGGGGAAGAAAGATTTTTGAGTGGTCGCTTGATCGTACTTTGTGGCTATCTACGAGAGAGGCCTATGTTTAGTAGACTTGTGATACTTAATGCGGTATAAATATAAGATATTACAAACGATTGTCGGTTGAAATTTTACAGCCGCATAAAATTTCGATAATAGAAGAGAGAAATACTTAATACTGTGATTGATATCGGCAAATAGTCATTATATATTAATATATATGTATATTTTGCTGTAACTGTTTCATGTTTAATTATTTGGCACTGCGTTGATCGTAATGAAATTTCTACAACCATAAATCAATTCTATTTTGCGCGACTGTAATTCGTGTATATATTAAATTCGTATTAACAAGATTTTAAGCGATATCCGTTTAAATTAAGCTTATGCTATTATTAAAGCGGTTGAACACAGAACAATGAAAGACGATAATCTTCAAGAGCTTGAGTTACATCACTTTACTTAATTAGTGGCTTAATAAAGTTTTAAAGTTTTTTAAAGTAAATGTTATCACAAACAAGAATACGGTCTACCTGATAGAAAGTAGATACTGTGGAAAATAGACACCCAAATCTATGCTGAATTAAGAATAAAATGCAGATGTCTTGTCATTTTTGTAAACGAAGTTAGAATTCCTCGAAACCAGTAAAAATAATCCCCTGTTCTCCTCTGGTACAACTTCAAGCTGGTATTCTGTGTGAACGTGGTGCTTCTCTTCGAGTCAAACTTTTCGTGATGCAACCATAACACTCCACCATCATAACTGTATGCGTTAATTTGTTTTTGTACCAATTTACCCAATCAAAAAGAAGGTAAAGTGAACAAAAAACACCGTTTATTTAATGGAAATTAAAATTAAAATAATTTAATATACTAAATCTTTATCCAATTCTTTTTCGATTCACTAGCGCTGTGTAAGGATGTTGCATCCCTTTACATTTTCTATCGTATTTACCACGGAGAGTGCCCTGAGGAATTGTTCGGATTTATTCTAACCACCAAACTTCACCAACACACATCGCGACAAAATTTACGTTACCATCCACATCATTTGGATGCTTGGCGATCCACTACCGTGTGATTTATTAGGAGTTTTCTTAGGAATCGTTTACCATAGGCGATTTTTATGGACCGATATGACTTAGCAACCTTCAAAAAACGAGCTTACTCATTTTTAAAAGGCCGGCAATGCATCTGCAACTCTCCTGGTTTTATAGAATTATATTAAAATTTTAAAAAGAAGGTTATCTCATTGACTGGTAAAACTAGTTGTACTGGCTGACATAGACGTTTCACGTTATAACCAACGGCTGTGGGCTCCGGACACAGGCCCACCCGATTTCTTTATTGGTATGGGTACAGTATCGTTTACTGTTTCACCTCCTTAAATATTGTAGGTAATTAAATCTGCATCCTGTATAATATCTTTTATCGATAGCACCTATCGGTAAACGTTGTCAATTACTAACTCTTTGGTGACGTTACTGGATAACAGGGGGCGCTAATTACAATAATGATAAATGTTCTAGAATAATCTACTAGAAATAATAAAAATTTAAATTTAAGAGAGCCATGCTGCAGCTATATTAGTAGTATAGTTGTAGCACGAATGGGTCGGCTCGACCGGGGAAGGAACACGCTCTCACAGAATACCAGCGTAAAATAGCAGCTTGATACTGCTGTGTTTCGTATGGTGAGTGTAGAGAACCGGAGACCCTTTTTACTGGAAAAGAGGCATTCCATCTTAGTCCTCACGGGTGACAACTCATCTAAATTTTGATTCGCAAACGAGGATAAAAGTAGATGTCTATGGGCCACATCAACCACTTACAATCAGGTGGACTGTGTGCTCGTTTGTCACCCTATCCTATAAAGAAAATACATTATAATATATACTAATAAACCGAAATCACATTTAGTTTTTGCAATATATCGGAACTTACGATACCTAAATGCACAATGGGACAAATTTTCTTTAAAAATATTTTTTGAAGTTAGGAAACTAATGCGTTTTGAACTTTTGATGACGTCACTAAGAAATATATCGTTTAGGACATAATATGTAAGATGTGAACATTTTGTTGCTGATGTCCGGTCTATTGCCACTACTTAAATATCTTTGTTTTTTATGCATATCTAACAGATATACACCCAAAGTTACCGACAACAGATAATTATCAAATGTTTGTTAATAACAGGTTTCCAACTTAATCTAGTCTAAAATTATGGTTAAAGAGCACAAAAATTGGGAATTGGCGTCCGAAACAAAATTATTATCTTTGTTCTAAACACTTCACATACGACTGTTTTATTGGATATTAGAAAGGCACCTCTTTAAAAAAGTGCTGTATAAACCACAATATTTTCTGACGTTGTTTATTTATTCTCTCCTTGTTTTCCCCCAGACTCAAGGGGTATAGCTAAGTGTAGAAAGGTCGCCTGATGATGAATTTGTATTTATAAGACGTAAATCTGTTAAATCCCTTTTAAATGTGACCAATTTATTATATCAAGGAAATAAATTTATATTGGGACTGCCATATCATTAATGTCCTTAGTGAGTTTGCGTTAGTTTAGGGGTAGGTGGCCGTGGCTTGGTAACCCATGGTAAACGAAGTGAAGGGATGGTCCAAGGTGACCACTTTGACTGGGCTTGTCTAACCCTTGGATGTGTGTTAGTGGGCTGTGGCTAGAGGAAAGTCCTCTCTCCTGTGGAGTCGCAAGGGAAGGGGATTGTTGGTATGGCGATGTGCCACTCGACTATCCTCCGCTACTTTGGCGGGGCTGGGTTCTTTCGAGTGCTCAGTTTTTCGTGGCTCCACATATCGGGCTGGAGGAGTAAGATTTGATTAAGATGTGCAGGTGGAGTAAAAGGCCGCAAAGGGCAATGCGCCTTGTGTTCCTGGTGAACCTTATTTAAGAAGGAAAAGGGAGAAGAGAAGTCCTCAACTAAGGATTATATGGATTGGAAATACTAAAGAAAATATTGTAAAATGAAAAAATTGAACAAGAGTGAAGACAGAGAGACATTTAAAATAAAATTTTGCTTTAATTACAACGAGACGTGTAATTTCTAATTTCCACTACCTGACGAACATTTTCCTTAGACTCCACATTCGCCCGTATTACGTGATTCATCTTGACTCGTTTTCTTGTTCTCATTCAATGAGTTAACTTTTTGCTAAATGTCAAAAAATATTTATTTATTTTATTAATTAACAAGATATGTAACGAAAATCTCTTCTCTATTTATAAGCCTGTAATAGGTTTTGCCAAATTCCCTGTTCGAATTGGGCTTCTCGCGATGTAGGGAGTAAGATTTGCTGGCGTAACGGACGCCTAGATCTTTAAAACTACTACGCACCGACACTGAGTACCTATTATAAGTCTGATTCAAACGATTTGGTTATACCGCCATCTATTGGAAGCCATAAAAAATTCAGGCATTTCATTATACAAAGTAAAATCAAATATTTTTTCCATTCGAGGAGATTGAAAAAATGTAATTGCATTTAAATTCCGCGTTAATGCAAACTCGATATCAAAGGGAAGAAGGAAAACAAACAATGCTGTTTACGGTTTGCGCTATGCAACGATGTTTAAATATTTGTTTATGTCGAACGAAGTAAAACATGTATAAAAATAAAAACATATATATTTACATTTATAATTTTGTAAAGCATATTAAAATGATACGAGTACTAGACCTACGTTTGGTAGTTGAGTGTTGATAGGATGTAATATATAAATAAGTGAATATTAAAGTAAGAACCTATCAATTTCATCGTTCTTAACCTAATATTTTAATTCACGACGTTTTGTTTTCCTTGGCCCACGTAACATGAGGCAAAAAAGAAAACGTCATGAATAACACACATTCCTCATAATTTTTATTTAACTTGTTAACTTACTAAAGCCTTTTCTTGTTTAATGACTCTTAACCTATGCTGATACTATGCAACCGTCCAACCTAACTTTAATTGTTCGTCCGAACTTTTTTTTATAATGGGGAAATGCCTACGTTAATCCGTCCCTTGATCCCGTCTCCATGATGATCTATTTTCGATTTACAATGGCTAAAGGAGAAATTATTAAGTTTAACTTATCCGAAAACTTTTCGTGCCACAGATATTAAATAATATATTCTAATAGCATAATAAACTCATAGCGTCTAGAGTTCATTAAGTAAATAAAGAGTGGTGTACTAACAGCATAAACTAATATAATGTGGCAAGGTATACTAAACAGCAGCGAGTGAAGGAATAGGTTGAAATGTACATTTACATCGTGATCACTCTGGCTGTATGAGAAAGCTTAAGGTTGCTCAGCGATCTATGGAGAGGACTGTGCTCGGGGAATTAAAAAAGAAATAAGGATATCCGCAGTAGAACCGGAGTAATTGCCATAGCCCAATGAATAAGTCAGCTGAAGAGGCAATGGGCCGGCCATATAGCTCAAACAACCGATTACCGATGGGGAAGAAAGACTTTTGAGTGGAAACATTATGCCGGCTAACGAAGTGTAGATGAAGAGACAACTTGATAAGATATGTAGAAAGTCGATGGTTGCAGATGGCTGAAGACCGTGCTTTGTGGCGTTCCTTGGGGGAGGCCTATGTTCAACAGTGATCTTGTAAAGGGTTGTAATGAAATTATCATAAACAATTACTGAGAAATTCTTATTGTATATAAATCTCGCTATAACATGAGAGAACGTAGAAGATCTAATTTGTATTTATCAATTGCACTTGCATATCTTTATTTTCCTCACTAGCCAGTGAATGGTCACTGCGTAAAATTGACAACTCCCGTAGTAGGAAAGATTTGCTTTATTTATCACGCTCAGCAGGAGGATTGACGTACGCAGTACCAGAGGGCTCGTACTTTTGACACTAGTCCCCGTCACTGGTCTGGATATTTTACATTTATCATAAAGAGTTTGTTTTACCTTCATCTATCGAAAGCTATTAGATCTTTCTGGCATTTTTCATAGACGCCTTATTTTACGCAGAGTTTTCGTATATGCATAAATTTATACATATATGGCACATTTATAAATAGACATTAAAAACCAATAGCACCTTAAATAGTACTTAAATAAAAAGAGCTGTAAATATCAGCAGTGCCAGCGCTGAGAGCAAACTTAGTGACCTCGAAGCTAGTTAGAGGCAGCCTGAACCGTGTAAATGTCCTGGGATGTAACAACAGGGTTGTTTTGAAATGGTTTCCGGGTCATACGGATATTGTAGGCAATGACCTTGCCTATAAGCTCGCACGGGAGGCTCAAAGAGTACACAATTTTGACCCGGGCCATTTTGTGGAATCTCAATAAGATCCGATTGACCCTTGTAACTATTTATCACAATAAATCACTTAAGATGTGGTCTGTACTAATGTCTATACATTAGGCTTAAAACATTCTAAAACCTTAATCTGGGCTTATTTATTTATTTTATTTATTTACTTTTTAAGGGAAATATACATAACAGACATAAGTAATCCTAAAAACCAATAAATGATCGTAAATTAGCTTCAAAAGCCCTGGGATTAAGTAAGACTAAATTGGGTATTCTGGCAAGAGCCCTGACTGGACACTGTTGTCTATAAAAGCACATGTCCATCCTGGGACTAAGCAACTCAAGGATGTACCGGTTCTGTTACTTGACGGAAGAAACACCTCTGCTCATCCAAACTGATTGTGGTCTTCTTTTCAGCCTAGCAGTCCGTATAAGCAGGATACTCTTTTCTTTACTACTGCAGCCAAGTATCAGTGTAACCGTTGTAGTCTTCTGATTCGGAAGGTACAAAGTGTCGATATAATCACTGGCTATGTGGAATTACATTTAGGTCTTCAGGGGTCTCTACAAATTCGTAGCATTATTGTGATGGCTCACCCATTTTTAATATAGTCAATCCATTTTCTTCAAGGGTAAATTTAACTGAAGATATCTATAGAATGACTGAAATGATGACTGGCCGTCAGGATTTGGAACTGCACCGTTGTCTGTCACTGTAATTTTATAAAAAAAAAATATTATCAATAACCTTTACACATAAAAATTACGCGTCACATTGTTTGTCCGCGATGAACCCTTAAACAACTGAACTGATTTCAATGAAATTTTGCACACTGTGTGCAGTTTGGTCCAACTTGATAGATAGGATAGTTTTTATCCCGATAAGTGACCTTCAATATTTTTTTATTGAGAATTTAAGGATTATTTTATTGGAAGAGTCATCGCAAAGGGCAGAACAACGTCTGCCTGGCCAGCTAGTATCAATATATATACGCCATCGACTGTTTTCGTTAACAACCGAAAGTATTCGAGCTTGGGTATAAGCATTCAAGATAAGTACTTACTTTTATACAATACATATTTTAACCAATTGCTACAGAAGGAAGGTAATTTTTTTGTTAGTGAGGAGGTCTGCATAAGTCTCTTCTTATTCTTTACTTACAGTTCGTTACCTTCATTTAAGATTTTCCTTTATATGGTGGATATGTTAAACATAAATAAATTGAACAAATAAATAGAAATCGATTTATTTTTATTTTATGTAGACTTAAAATAAAACTTATAGAAATTCATTTTTTATATTGATTTACCAACTATTTGGAAAATACCTCTTTCCAGAGAATGAAACAGCAATAAAGGGAGACAAGAATAGCTTATAATTATTTGTCATGTTTAACAATGAAATATTTTTTTTACTTATTATAAGCCAGTGCTGGACCACAATCCCACCTGGTGGTAAGTGGTGATGTGGCCTAGGATGGTAAACGCACTGTCTTATCGTAACAAAAGCCTATTCACTCTTGCCTTGCAGACGCCCAGATTATATTCGGACGGAAACATAGACGCCGGCAAATTATTCCACTCCTTTGCTGTACGCATTACAAAAGACGAAGCAAACCACGTATTTGAACCAGATCGACAACAAAGGGATGAAGACCCGCCGACGCTCTGGTTGTCATATGTTGGAAAGAAGAGAGGAAGGAATTAAAGCGTATTATTCCTGCGCACACTCACCTAAATGCATCTTATAGAATACCGAGAGACTGGCTACTCTTCGCCTGTGCTCGAGGCTGACAAGATTGGTATCAACCAAATCAAGGTCACCAATGAGCCTCTTAGCACGTCTCTCCACTGAGTCCAATGCTGCCAGGTGGAATTTTGCAGCACCAGCCCATATGTGACAGCAGTATTCCATGCACGACCAAACTTGCGCTTTATATAAGGTAAGAAGATGCCCCGGCGTGAAGTAACGTCGCACCCTTGCAAGGACACCAAATTTCCTTGCGGCTGCTTTGGCTCTGGACTCAATGAACCGCCCATAGTTTAGGATCAGAGAAAATTCAATCCCTAACAACTAAAGGCGGTCAGTGTACTCCAAGGATGCATTTCAGAAAGTAGGCGCCAAGGTAAGCGGGCTCTTTTTAGCGGTGAAAAGACACGCTTGTGTTTTGGAGGTGTTAAATCTCACGAGATTGGCAACGCCCCATTCGGAAACTGCCTATAGTGTGAGACTCACACGCTCAACCATAGCCTCTCTTTCTGATTGGATTTGATCCCTACTGGCCCGGGCGCTTGGTTGGTATCTCTCCACAACTGTGCTATATCTCTCCACAACTGTGCTGTCGTCTGCATACCCATAGATACCGGTAACGAGCAGATCATTTATATGCAGCAGGAAGAGAGTTGCGGAGAGAACGGACCCCTGAGGAACACCGGCGTTAGTCGTCACGGTATCGGATGAGCAGCCATCAACGACGACCCGGAAAGACCGTTCACTCAGAAAGTCATTCACCCAGACAATCAGGCCAGGGGATAAGCCGTACGCTGAAAGCTTGCCCAAAAGACTAGCGTGCCAAGCCCTGTCATAGACCTTCGAAACATCGAAGGAAACAGCAAGTGCTTCACCACTGTTCTCCAGGGTTTCGTCCCATATGTAAGTGGCATACGGTAGAAGGTCCCCAGTTGATCGATGTCGGCGAAACCCGTACTAGCGATCACTGGGGAGATCATTTTGCTCTAGGTATGCCATGAGGTGGGCGTTCAATATACGCTCCACAACCTTGCAGAGTATGGAGGTAATTGAAATAGGCCGATAGTTAGCAGGGTCGGTACGGCTACCTTTTTTAGGCACAGGCTGCACATTGGCCAGCTTCCAAGATTTAGGCACTATTTCAGTCCTGAATGAGAGGCGGAACAAGCGTGTCAATGCAGGAGACAACTCAGATGCACAGACCTTTAGAACTATAGCTGGTATACCATCAGGTCCACTAGCTTTGTTCACGTCTAGACTTCGCAAGGCTTTAAAAACCTCCTTGTTGTGGTGATATGGACCTCTGACATAGAGGTACCGCAGTGAGGAAATTGAGATGGTACGCTGTTGCTATTGTCCAGACGCGAATTACAAGCAAAAAGAGAAGCATATAAGTCCACTTTCTCCTTAGGCGCATGCGCCAGTGAGTCATCTGGTTTTACCAGCGGAGTCAGTGTAAACCGATAGAAGTTTTTCTCGACCGCCTTGGCGAGAGACCAAAAAGCTCTACTGCCAGATGGTTTAACAAAGAGCTTTGTGCCGATGTGTTTAATGTGGTCGAAACTTGGTTGGCGTAATGCCTTTTTGCAGGACTTGGCGGCTTGGTTAAAGGCTCTCTTCTTAAGGCTAACGTCCGGAGCTTTACAGTCTTGAGCATCGACCCAAGATAAGTACGCCATATGCTTGTGCTTTTCAGCACGAGTGTACTCGGCGTTAAACCATGGAGGAGTTTTATCACCAATGGGCACATCAGCAAAGGGGATGAAATACTCCATCGCTTGACGTATCACATTGGTTATGGCATCTACGCAGCTCGACGGTTCTTTAGACGAGAAGCAGACCTGCCGCCAAGAATAAGATGAAAAGAAATGCCGCATCTCATCCCAATCTGCCGACTTATATCGCCACATTCGTCGCACTCCGTGAAAATTGTAGTTAGGTGGGGAATATAACGACACAGATTTCACCAGATTTTGGTCAGAAGTTCCCAAGGGTGAGGTATCCTGAACATCGTACCTGTCTGGATCGGTCATCAGCAGAAATTCGAGGCAGTTGGCTGTATGCCCGTCCACATCAGGTACCCTAGTCGCTTGTTTTACCAGCTGGGAGAGCCCTAGCGACAAGGGAAAAATTCCACGCCTCTCTCCTAGCGTGGTCGGCCTTCTGGTATGGGAACAGCCAGTCCTAATGACAGGCATTAAAGTCTACATTTATGATCGATTAAGAATCAAAATGCCGATGCGTTGTCACCCCTGAGGACTAAGACGGAATGCCTCGTTTACAGTAAAAAGGGTTTCCGGTTCTTTATACTCACCTTACGAAACACAGAAACATTAATCATCTATTCCTACTGCTATAATTATTTTCACTACTTTTGCTTATAAATATGTTACATGTCTAAAATTATGCAGCAGAATCTATACCGTTTCAGAACGAAGGAGTTTTAAAAGTATTTCACGAGCGGTAGGAATCTATTTCCGTTCCGTCTAGTCCACACAGATTCACTTGAATACAATTGAATTTATAAGGTGGCTAAATTTACCAGACCGTCGTCATTAAATATTTCATCTCTTTAGTAAGATTTAGACACATTAAAATAACCATATTGTTCTTGTCCTTTTTTATTCCACCACTGCGTTCGCAAATTATTCTATTTTCCGTTATACTAATTTTCGACAGTAGGTTGAGCAAACATTCGGGCAAATACGCAAATTGTTGGTTTTCGGATATGATTGAGCCGTGTAGTGGTAGCTTAAGAGAATTCATCATCCCATTTTGGGCTGATGGTGTCATAAAAACGACTACAGTAATAGCCAGAGAGTCAGAGCTATATAACTATTTATTGCTTTTTTTATAGAATGAGCACTTAGTCTATCAGATGGCAAGTATAGTATAGTTGCAGCATGGTTCTACCACGTAAAACACTTTTCCTACGCTAGACATAAATAAGCGTCTGATTAGGTACTGCGATCGTCAACTCACCTGCCAAGCGTCCAGTGATGTATGTCTCGGAGTGGATTTTAAAGACTGAGTAAGAAGAAGGTTATGTTCATCTTCTTCTTCAGTCATCACTTTGACTCTCATTCCATCATACTCCTAAACGTATCTTATGTTTTTATTCTATTACATTAAAGTAAAAAATAGACATCTAAGAATAGACATGGTATATACAGACTGCCTTCTCTCGACCTACTGTCTACACGCAGACACTACTGACTACCTGTAGCCACTAGTTTAACAAATGAAATATGCTGAACTAATGGAAAACTACTACGAACATCAAACAAAGAATACTCTAATGATTTATTGTATTTACGCGAACTCTACACATAAAAAATAACTACTTTTACAGATTTCATCGCGTTTAATTCTACAATTTTTTTATTCTTGAAACCTGAAATGTTGGGAATTAATGATAAGTAGAATTAAAGTAGAATTAATAATAACTAAATGGAGTGACGACCTGGTAAGACATGCAGGAAGTCGATGGATTCAGTTGACTCGGGACCGTGCTTTGTGGCATTCCTTGGGGAGGCCTATGTCCAGCAGTGGACTTGTGAAGGCTGTAATGATGCTGATTATGAAACGCGATAAAATCCGTAAAATGAGTTTAATTCAAAACTTTAGTAATCTACTTTCTACTATACTTGTTGTCTCTGAACACTTGTATACCTCACAACCTATTATATTAGCTATTAACGATGTTAAACAAATATTTTACCTTGTTCAAAGAGTACATAGGAGCTCCTCGCACCGTCAATTTCGTTCCCTCAACTACACCACTACACCGTCGTCGATGATACGACTCGGGTTTCGTTTCTTAACTTCGACGATGCTTTGTGTCTGCTTCGTTCCCTTACCTTTTTAACCGGAACAAAACAGTGGGTTCACGGCGAAATCTTGCCAGAAAATGAGTTATACCTTGAATATTATTACTTAGAATTTTTAATATTTTATGAGTTCATTCGATTTGCATAAGTAGCTCTGTAATAACAAAAAGCTGGTTTTAAAGCTTTTATATTTGTACATATTTCTATAAAATATTTAGCAATATGTTATTTATGATTTATTTATAATGAAATAGTGTAGTGGCAGTGAAAAAATCACCTACCCCATTTCATCTCACGGGGGCCGTAAGAAGCAATAATGGCAAATATTCTCCTCACGAGGCAATCTGTGAGGAGGTGGAGGAGGTTTTGTCTATAAGCGGACTTTTGATAGGCTTAAATGGGAATGGTATGCTAGTATGAAGTAATGAAATCATGTGCAGCATTTCAGAAAGTAACTGCTATTAAAGTAAATTAAAAGAATAATATTATGTAAATAGTGTATGATGTACTTTAATTGAACAGGTAATGGGAGAATGTCGATACGAGTGCCGTAAGATATATTAATTACGACATTGGTGGTGCATGAATGTGCCCTGTCATGCACCGAAATGAAATACTCTACTTGGCTTGATAAAGAAATTCAACAAATAAAAAATCCTTTCAGCTTAAATCTGCGTATTTGGATTGCCTGTGATTCCAAATATGTTAGGTTCTTCCAGTGATACAAATACTCGCTTCTCCCATTTTCTGTGTCTGCGAGTCTATTGTAAACACGCCCTTCATTTATAATAATATCAATATATTTTTCTCACAAAGTCTCAAAGAATATTAGTCTCCTATCAAATATCATGAAAATTATTATATAATTTTATAAAACAGTGATTTGGATGTAACAATTTCGTCTACGAGACATGATGTTTCATTGCTATCAAGATTACTAGCGACGTAATAACTAACGTAATGCAATAAATGTGGAAAGAAATTACACTGATTTTCTTTAAAAAAATCTGGTTTTTAAAGAAATTCGACTTGAAAACGTAATTTAAATTTACTATCGAAATAGTAGTTTAGTTTTGCTCAATAGATAAATACTAAGTTTAGACTAAGTTTATCCCTTCTTTTTTTTCTTAATCAGTTCGTAAAAATCCACTGCTGGACTTGTCTGAACAGCCAGGCTTACCAGGTGGATTAGCGATCGCAACACACATAATACAAATACAAATAATTCTTCCGTGTGTGATACAAACCCGCGGCCCTCAATGTCCTCATTGCTAAGCCACTGCGTCATGGAACCTTCAACAGGTAAGTCCTCTTTAATAGTTGGCCTGATTTTATTATGTTTTTTTTTCTTACTTTTTTACATACTCATTTAACTCGTTACACAATAATTTATCTAAGGTATTTTTAATAGAATTAAAGTGACATATAAGCATACAGTCCACCTGATGGTAAGTGGATGCTGTGGTCAATACTTATCTACATAAATCCTCAATTAAGATTCAAAATGGCCATGCGTTACATCCCCTGAGGACTAAGATGGAATGTCTTGTTTATGATCACCGCAATCCGATATTATATTTTATCACAATAAGTAAAAAATACTTTATTTCTTCACTTCAACAGCTTGGGCTGTTTGTGAAACAGCCCAATGCTGGACATGAGCTTCTCCTATAGTGATGAGAATTTGCTATTATCGCTACGGATTGTATACTAATTAGTGATCGCAATACCAGTCATCAAATTAGCTACAATGGAATTTGAAACAAATCAAATAACTTTTTCATTACCTTCTTTTACATCTAATATAAAATCTTTGTTCGTATCAAATAAAAAAAGCTACTAAAATTTCGTCAAAGTACATGATCTGAAAGCAATCTGCATGACTTCCGATACTGATAAAATTTTACTTTGTAATTTTGCTGCGTCCTAATAATAGGGTTATAAATTTTATATTAATCCCAAAATCAAGTTTCTGTATAATTTTCTGCTTTAGTTATATTGCGAAGAACAGGGAGTAAAAGAGCCTAATGAAAATAAACATTGTCAAACTTTGAAATAATATTTTGTTATACAACGAGAAATTAATACCTTTTTTGTCTTAAAATGTTCATTTCGGTTAAAAATAAGATAATATATGGGGTCAAAGCAAATAACTTTGCTTCACGTTTGAAAAACATATTAAATTTCCGAGGGATGAAACAAACCAAAAAAAACATTTTCGAGATATCAATTACTTCTAAATATACATAATACATAAAAATGCTCACGCCCGTCACCCAGAGAGGTAGGCAGAGACTATGGACTTCCATTTGGCACGATCCTGACACACCTCTCACACACACGCATACACGCTCGTTGGTTAACCTTATTCTTATTCTTAATTTAGCCCATTTTAAATATATTGCCTATTTGGTCGATAAACTTTAGTTTAGGGCGTCCTTTCCCGACTCTGCCATTCACCTCTTGTCACTCTTTCCTCATTCATTCTTTCTACATGACCAAATCACCGAAGCATTCTTTTCTAAATCCTAGTCACAACATCATCTTGCAAACCACACTCTTCTCTTATCACACAATTTCTTACTCTGTCTTTCAGATTCAGCCCTAATATAATCCTTAATGACCGCATTTCTACAGCACTTATTCTACTCTCTTGCTTCTTCTGCCACACCCAACTTTCACTATCATCATACATTAAAGTAGGGACTAACACAGCATTGTGAATTGCAATACGTGCCTATTTGGACACATTCTGACTTTTCACAATTGAGTGTAGAGCCCCATTTACTCTTTTTCCTGTATTCACTCGTCGTTCTACATCCTTATCATATCTACCGTCCCTGCTAAATACACATCCCAAAAACACAAACTCATCTACTTGCTCGACCAATTCCCCTTCTATTCTTATTTCATATAGAGTTTTACTTTCTCCTCTTTCGAAAACCATAACTTTCGTCTTACTTGCATTCACTTTCATTCCCCTATCTTTGACCTGTTCATTAAAGTACCATCATTTGCAAATCGGCCGCCGATGACGGAAGTATGACTTGATCATCGGCGTACATAAGGCATTTGACGGTTAACTCGCCCATTCTTAACCCGCATTCATCAACTTTAAAGTTTTCTAAACAACTGTCCATAAATATGTTGAACAGCCACGGGGAAGCCACACAGCCCTGTCTGACACCTTTATGGATGTCAAACCAGTCCGAGTAGGTCTCATTGATCTTGACACAAACACTGGAGTCCCTATACAAAGACTTCAATGCCTGTGTCAGCCCAGCGCTCAACCCGAATGAGTCATAACATGTCCCTGTCCACTCTGTCATAAGCCTTTTCCAAGTCCACGAACGCACAAAAAGACTTGATTTTTTGCCAAATTTTTCTCCGCAATCATGCGCATGGAAAGACCTGATCCGTACATCTCATTCCCTTTCTAAATCCCGCTTGCACATCCCAAATTTTTCCATCATTATCTTTCATAACACTTTCAATTAGTCCTGCTGCAATCATTTTCCCTTATATGTTGGGACTATCAAACCTTTGCACCAGACTTCCAGTACCCGCTTAAGTTCCCAACATAGATTAAACAAGATGTACAGCAGCTCTGCCACCACTCCCTCTACAGGCCTTAGTATTTCGAGTGATACTCTATCATATCCGGCTGCCTTACCTGCTTTCATTCTTTTCACTATTTCATCTATACCTATATTCTATTTAATTTAATTCAAACTTCTCATCACTCATAAACACACTGTTACGGCCTACGGCTGCTCCCTTAAAGGATCCAATCCTCAGGGGCCCATGAGCTGAAGACTTCCCGAACAGACGTAGGTCGGGCCTCAATGTGGCCACGTAGAATCTCTCTAATTACACTAAATATATGGGGGAGCGTTACACTACGGCCAGTCGACCGGAAGGAATTTGGACGAAGCTTACTCACCTACATCCAAGGCGACTGGTCCCTCCGGAGTCGGTCAGGTCGCATGTGGTTGTGTAGTGCAAGGGAAAGAATGGTGATGTGGTGTGTATCTGGGTGTGACTGATGGTGATTGAACCTAGACCTTAGCCGTCGGCAGCAGCCCGGGCGTCGACACCGCTCCAACTTGAGGGGGCCCTCCGAGGCTTGTTCACATTCACTTTCCTTGTTCGTCAAGATGACAGTCACTTAACTCTATCGTACGATTAACTAACTTACAGAAGCCACTAACTATCGCGGGTTATAAGGTTAACACACAAAACGCACACGGAGTTTACAGTTTATTAAAGGTCACTACCGTTTCGTTTCGCAACAGTTAGTTCTAGAATACAGAGGCCGCACTAGCTAATATTGCCTAATGCACTTATGCAGATTCTGAGTCAAACACAATGAGTCCCTGGGAAGCTCTCCAGCAGGAATGCGCGTCACAATGATAGACCGTATATTTACTGGCCGCGCCGAATTATTCCGAGTTCCCTAACAGACTACAGCGTGCCAATCGTTAGCACCACTTATGGACGACTGTTTTTTCGCTCGCGACCCGCGCGCCACTCCACGCTCGGAAGAAGTTCAAACTGGTATTGCCGAGCTGCGCGCCCTCTAACGTCAATCCCGAAATCAGCGTTCGGGCGTAAACAAACCCCCGTCCCGGACATAAGGATTTAGGTCCGCGAGCAAACCGGTCAGCGGGACAGGGTCGCGACGGCAAGTTGCAAGACCGAATCTATAACCAAACTAGGCTACCTTAGGCAACCCATCAGATCTTGCAACCCTAACCAACGCTTCAAAAGATAGCCCTAATGTGGCAAGCCGGAGGGTCAGCCTCCACTGGATGCCCCTCCTGGGCATCGCAGCAATTTAATAAGTCCTGTACTGGACAGAAGTCTGACGACCTCTCTCAAACACCTATCTGTGCCCCTATGATTAGTTCCGCAATCCGACCGGATCAGCTCTGCAAACAGCGACGCGACACGAAGCGGCCCCGAGCGGCCTCCTAAGCTTCAGTGCAGAGAGCACCCACAAATTCCACATGAACGTCATCTGTGGAGAGCCGAACGAAACGCACAGATAGTCCCTAGTATGAATTTTCAACAAGTAGGCCTAGCCAAGCCACCCACCATATTATCATTTACTAAAATAGTGCGGCAGCTGATTTCAATCTGATAATCTCAAAACTAGCTAGCCTGTTAGACAAGTAGTCCTATGTTCATATTTCAACTAATTTTTCAAAAGCATCAATGTTCCACTACAGAATCAATTCAACCAAATTAATCACCGATGCGCATAGGTCACCTTGCAAATTAAAGAAAACAATACCGTAAGGGACAGCCCTACTTCTTCGCAAAGCAAAATGATTAAACACTATCATAAACATAAAGATAATTTTTCAAATAGTGCGCCATTCCATTTCAGATGAATTCAAATTTTCCTTTCAGCAAACAGACGCAACAATCAAATACAGTGATTAAATATATTTACAAAACACATGCAGTAGCATTTAAAGGAGTAGATTAAATTCAATTCTTTTAATTTAAACCGCTACAAATAGGAAAATTTCGCGGAAAGCCCAAAGCAATTTTTAATTTTAATTCAAGTATTTTTTTGACTAAGTGCTCGACAAAACCAAATCTAATACCCCTTGACAGCGTGATTCAACGCTCCAGAGGGGCCCTTATCTTCCCACCACCAAGGGGAGGCCACATGGCGTGAACCCGAGATCGCCAACAGTCGCCACTCGGGTTGTACGCCTTCACTGAGGCCGTCGGCAACAGAACATTTTGACAAGTGGACTGTTGACGGCTTAAGGCTCAGTGGAGGTGGCCGTGGTGGGAGCTAAGGCGGCAGCTAGCCAGGGCCGCCTCCATCAAATGGGGAACAGTGGTACACCAGTCGCGGCCACTCAGCTAACGGGAGTGAGAAGGGTCCAGCGGACCGATGAGTGGCCGTGAAGTTCCTCTCCACACGCTTAGGGGGGGGTGATGACACCCCCGCCCCTGGGGGATTTACCCCCCGACTGGTCGGGGGAGGGACCCCTTTCAAACTTAGGGGCCTGATGGCTGGCCGGCGGGCGCCGAAAGTCGCCCGGCAGAGGGCGTGGCTGAGCGCCCCCGCCCGTGGGGGTCGAGGGCCTGGCAGAGCCCCGAGAGGAGACGCCGTTCGCACTCAGGCACAAAACGGCATGATGATTGCCCTGGCAATGCAGACAGGGCCGCCGATGCGGACAGTCTCGCTGGAGGTGTTCTCCCAAACATGAGCAGCACCAGCGGCGCTCCTTGGCGATAGTTCGCCTCGCTGGAACTGGCTTACCTTATAATTTCGGGCACGACGTTACCCGATGATCAGATGCTCGACAATAGGAGCATGGGGGGGTTGACGACAACTTGCCTGGAGGATTCAGCCTCTCACTGGGCACGGCTCGTAAGTCGTCAACGGTGCCCGCCGCGCACTCTATCTGCCGGCACTGCTCCTCCAAAAACCGCAGCAGGTCATAGAAGGGCGGAATATAGGAGGCCTCGTCCCCGCCGTACCTCCCCTCAAAATGGATTCGAAGGTCGAGAGGTAGACGGGACAGCACGATGCGGAGCAACAAAAAAGCCCATTCGCCCACTGGTAAACCCAGCCGCCTCAACGTATTACAGGCCACCAAGACTGGATCCAACAGGTCCGGACGCAGTCTGGACCGGTCACTAAGCAGCGGGAGGCTTAGAAGCTGCTTAACATGTTCGTCCGCAATTCGCCGGACGTTGGCGTATCTTCTGGCTAGGAGGTCCCGAGCAGTCTGGTAGGCGTCGTCCGACAATCTCAAGTGGCCGACGACGCCCAGGGCCTCCCCATCCAGTGAGGCCAGGAAGTACACCATCTTTTGGCTCGGGGTCAAGTCACTCCGGGCGTCCACTAGGCTGTCGAAAAGACCAACGACGGTCAGCCATTCGGAAAGGACCCCGGAGAACTTTGGCAGGTCCAGAGTTGGGAGTCGTCCCAACAGCTCCGGCTGAAGCTGCCTCAGAGAGGACTCGGACAGGTCACTCATCCGAGCTTCACGCACCTCCTCGGCATACCTGCCTTCAGCCTCGATCAACTCGTCCGTGAGCCACAAGAACTGCTCATAGTCCGCGAAGCAGGAGTCCAGGACTCCCTTCTCCACATCCGAATCCTCGAGCTCAGCGTAAGCCTCCTCCACTGCGGCCCTTCGAGCATCCACCTGCTCGAACTGCTTCATCAAGTTATGGACCCTATCCGGTCGACCTATCAAAGCATGGGCGCTTGTGGCCCAGCGTAGCTCAGTCCGCAAACAACGGATCAGTAGCTTGGGCGATGTCATCACTATTAAATGCAAAATTACGACGCGGCTTGAGCACAGACTACAAAGATAACAAACAAAAATACAACAAAAATTAACAGTTAATAAATGCAGTTCCTATCAAATCGCGTTGAATAGAAATTACACAAATACGAATTACTACGTATCAACCTAATACAAGTTGGCACAAAAGAAAAGACACAAATCAAATTGACAAATAACAAATACTAGTGCGATCAAATCAAGTTAAATTCAAATTGCGCAAATACAATTATTACTCTTTAGTTCAAATACAAATTACAATACAAACGAAGATACACATCACGGTCGATCAACAAAAAATGCCTAGCTCGGAAATCGACCCTTCGATAAGTAATCCACTACAACTATCCGACAACGATAATTAACCGATTACGTAAAAATAACCATCTACCTACATGACGTATATCTCTAGAAAAACTCCCGCTTGCACAACCTAGGGCGCGGCTTTTCAAATAACCCTCTAACCAAAAAAAAGGCAAGCAACAAAGCAACAAAGAAAAATAATTCTATTATTACGTACAAAAAAAAATATTTTTACGTATTACGGACGGGCGTGATTGTAAATACAAATTAACCCAATCAAACCAACACTCCCTGCCACCAGAATTGTTTAATGTTTATCAACCACTATGGTCGGGATCGACCGGGAATCGAACCCGGAACCGCGCTCTGCTACCAGTTTGTTACGGCCTACGGCTGCTCCCTTAAAGGATCCAATCCTCAGAGGCCCATGAGCTGAAGACTTCCCGAACAGACGTAGGTCGGGCCTCAATGGGGCCACGTGGAATCTCTCTAATTACACTAAATATATGGGGGAGCGTTACACTACGGCCAGTCGACCGGAAGGAATTTGGACGAAGCTTACTCACCTACATCCAAGCAGATGGGTCTTCCGGAGTCGGTCAGGTCGCATGTGGTTGTGTAGTGCAAGGGAAAGAATGGTGATGTGGTGTGTATCTGGGTGTGACTGATGGTGATTGAACCTAGACCTTAGCCGTCGGCAGCAGCCCGGGCGTCGACACCGCTCCAACTTGAGGGGGCCCTCCGAGGCTTGTTCACATTCACTTTCCTTGTTCGTCAAGATGACAGTCACTTAACTCTATCGTACGATTAACTAACTTACAGAAGCCACTAACTATCGCGGGTTATAAGGTTAACACACAAAATGCACACGGAGTTTACAGTTTATTAAAGGTCACTACCGTTTCGTTTCGCAACAGTTAGTTCTAGAATACAGAGGCCGCACTAGCTAATATTGCCTAATGCACTTATGCAGATTCTGAGTCAAACACAATGAGTCCCTGGGAAGCTCTCCAGCAGGAATGCGCGTCACAATGATAGACCGTATATTTACTGGCCGCGCCGAATTATTCCGAGTTCCCTAACAGACTACAGCGTGCCAATCGTTAGCACCGCTTATGGACGACTGCTGTTTCGCTCGCGACCCGCGCGCCACTCCACGCTCGGAAGAACCTCAAACCGGTATTGCCGAGCTGCGCGCCCTCTAACGTCAATTACGAAATCAGCGTTCGGGCGTAAACACACACATTCAAAATATTCCTTCCATCTCCATAAACTCGAAACTTCGTCCTTTAGAATACAGTCATTCTCGTATCATTTAGCATTTATTCTAGGCTGATTTGAATATCCCCAGGCAGTTTCTAGGAGTTTCAGAACATTTTAATATTGGCCTGGAAGTTATCCGACATTCTTCTATCATTCTTATCCGTTCTTTCTTGCTTTTTCCTTTTAACTCCTTCTTTTACTGTCTCATTTAGATGTCTAAAGACTGCCTTTATTCTTTCAATATCATCATTCATACCGCTAAAATAATTAGTTTTTTTTTGCTAGTAAATGTAGCCGTGCTATCTTCTTTGCTTCAACTTCCATCTGTAACTCAACATTCCATCATAAAGTGTTATTTTTATTTTTATTCGTTCTCTTTTTTTATACCACATACTTCGGTAACTGCATCCACCAAACTTTCCTTGATATTATACTTGATATTATATTTTCTTGATATACCACACAGTTTCCAAGTCTAAATCATTCATACGCAATTCATCCATACCACTTATATTTTCTCTCAGTATACATTTGAACTTGTCTTTTACACCTTCATCTTGTAACCTCCCCGTTATAATACTCTGTAACGCAGTGGTAGACACAGATGTCCGATGCCGTAAACGTCTGAATAGACCATTAATTCGGCATGAGACCAAATAATGATCCGTCCCTACGTTGGACCCCCAGTAAACCCTTGTATCTACTACTGCGCTCCTCATTCTTTCATCCACAATTATGAAATCTATCATGCTTCTATCACCACCTCTTTCCCATGTATACATGTGAATTTTCTTATGACGAAGTTTCTTTCGTCACAAAAAGATTCTTTTTCACACATACGATGAGGAGGCTTTCACCATTCTCATTTATACTTTCATCACTAAACGTTCCCAACATCCTTTCATAACTAAGCCTCCTCACGTCAACCCATCTATTAGAATCTCCTAGTATAACAATATTTTCATTACCCTTGCATTTCATATGCACCGTTCTTACCGTCTCACAAAATTGCTCTCGGATATAAGTAGGCTTAGACATATCTGGGGCGTAGACTCCCAGAACAAACAACTTATTTAAGCCCAATTTCATTTGCCCAATCCATAGCAGTCTCGGGCTTATACAATCATTCACATTCAATGTAAAGGCTTATTCAAATACTTTTAAATTCCAGTGAGTACTGCCAAAGGATATCGTTAAATATTTAAAAACTATTGATGTTAAGAAAACGGAAAACTTATGGGAGATTTCCGTTAAAGTTATTTTATCTATAATAAATGAGCACTGACGAGAAGATCCTGGAGCTGAAAGAAGAAATAGACAAGTTGCGCTGGAATATTATAGGACTATCCGAGGTCCGAAGAGAGAGGGAGGATACGGTAATCCTCAAATCCGGCAACTTGTTCTATCACCGGGGGATGGGGCGATCATCTTTCCCACGGCGCTGTTGAATTTATCGTCCACAAGTCTCTCGTTAACAACGTTGTCAAGAAAGAGAGTATGTAGACGAGGGTTGCTTACCTCAGAATCACCAAACAGTATCCGTTGAATGTCAAACGGGTTTACGCACCAACCTCGGCACATCCCGATGAAGACGTGAAGGAAATATCTCTAGAGCCATGCATTACTTCAAAACCCACTGTATAGTGTTAATGGGAGACTTCGACGCAAAACTAGGCACAAGAAAAAACGGTGAGCTGAAGGTAGGAAAATTTGAAATAGGGCAACGGATCCCAAAGGGCCAACAGCTGGCCGACTTCATGGAAAAATTGGAACTCTTTATGATGAACTCTTTCTTTAAGGAGCGGCCCCACAGAAAGTGGATCTGATTGAGCCCCAACGGTGCGACAAAAAATGAGATTGACTTCATTGTGACGACCAGACGACAACTATTCAGTGATGTCTCAATGATCGCAAGGATGAAAACCGGCAGCGATCACCGAATCGTGAGAGGCACACTGAACCTAAACGTTAAGTTGGAGAGGTCACGTTTAATGAAGTCAACGCTCCGTCCCCCTAGTGCTCTGATTCAAAGTTCCGAAACCTTTCAGCTTGGGCTACAAAACCGTTTGCAGTGCCTAGAAGATTGCAATGCAGTGGACGATATGAATGACAAGCTCGTGTAAACTGTGCTACTAAAAGAGCTAAGTTTTGCAAGACGCGCCGCAGAAGAACAAAAAACCTCGTTAATCTGATGGCTGTTAGACAAGAAATGAAGCTGCAGTCTTCAATAGATTTGAGAGCATACAGGCAACTGAACAGACATATCTCCAAATGCATGCGGCGAGACTTACGCAATTTTAATACTGTTCGTATTGAAGAAGCGATCGAGCGGAAACAAGATTCTCAAGTCTTTGCCAGAGATCTGTCTACCAAAAACAGCCAACTGTAAAAGTTGAAAACCGAGTGTGGCAAAATCGTTTCCAGGACACCTGCGATTTTGAGTGAAATTAAAAGGTTCTATGAGCAGCTGTATACATCATCGTTGGAGCCACACATAAGTATAAGTAACGATCCAAGAGCGAGTCTTATTTGACACCATTCCGATGATATTTTGGACGTCAATCTAAGCCAGATTAGAATGGCTCTCCAGCGCCTTAAAAACGGCAAGGCCCCAGGCGAGGATGGAATTACAGCGGAGTTTCTGAAAGCGGGTGGAAAACCGGTACTTGAATTACTTCAGAAGCTCTTTAATTACGTTCTCCACGGTGGCACTATACCGGAGGCGTGGAGCGGAAGTGCGGTGGTCTTGCTCTTCAAGAAAAATGACAACGCTCCCTTGAAGAAATACAGACCGATTTCCTTTCTAAGCCGCATCTACGTGCTGTTTTCTAGAGTCATAACGAATCGTCTCGCATGCAGACTCGACGACTTTCAGCCTCCCGAACAAGCTCGTTTCCGAAAATACTTGAGCAATATAGACCACATACATACCCTTCGACCAATTGTACAGAAGTCCAAGGAGTACCATTTGCTACTATGTCTGGCATATGTGGACTATGAGAAAGCCCATGATTCCGTCGCAATTTGGGCGGTAATACAGTCCTTTCAGCGGTTCCAAGTTGACTGTCGGTATATCAAAGTGCTGAAGTGTTTGGACAGTAGAGCTACGTTGGCTATCCGAGTACAGAAGCAGAGTACGAAACCTATCCAACTGCAGAGAGATGGAAGGCAGGGTGGCGTTGTATCCTCGAAACTCTTCAACGCTGCATTGGAAGACGTTTTCAGGCTACTAGACTGGAAAGGATACGATATTAACATTAGGTGAGTAGGTATGTCACTCACCTTCCATTTGCTGACGATAGTCCTTATGGCAAAATCGCTGGAGGACTTAAGCCCTATGCCCTATGACCTCAATATTGCCTCCCAACGGATAGATTTTAAAATGAACAAGGACAAAACAAAGATCGTGTATAACGTCCATGTCACACCTATGCCGGTCAACTACCTTTAGGAGCACTAACCTCGAAGTTGATGACGAGTATGTATACCTGGGTCAAATAGTCCGATTATATAAGTCCAACTTCGACCAAGAGGTCAATCGACGGATTCAACTCGGCTGGGCAGCGTTCGGGAAATTATGGCACATCTTCTCGTAAGGTATACCTCAAAACTTGAAAACGAGACTGTACTACCAGTGCCTGTTGCCAGTGATGACATATGGAACTTAGACGTGGTCCTTCACTGCTGGATGTATGAGGAAGCTTGAGATCGCTCAGTGAGCTATGGAGAGGGCTATGCGCGGAGTTTCTATGCATGATAGACTTAGAAATTAGGATATTCGCAGTAGTACAAGAGCGACCGACATAGCCCAATAGATCAGTAACCTGAAGTGGCAACGATTGAAGAACCGACAACCGATTGGTAAAAAGATTCTCGACTGACGGCCTCTATTTCGGGCGTTTGTATCCCCTACCCGCACGCCTAGTATGTAAGATATGTCGCTGAGAACTCTCTCGCTAATCAGTCAATTGAAGGAGACCTAACCGCGCCGCTTACTAATACTTTATAAGACATAATCAAATTAGAGATTAGTGAAGTTTTCTGTCCGTAAAAGAGAGGAAGAAGTGTACGTTGGTGAAAACTACCTCCGGAGCATGGAAGATATACGAGGGTGGCGGTTACAAGGTAGTCGTGAAATTTATTTAAGGACCGCCCTTTCTCTCAACCAGCATCCATTTACAGTCCAGGATGGAAGACTACAAGCTTCGATATTTAAATTCTCTCTCCATAATAATAATTTGAATATGCCTAATTACATGTCATGCTGAAAACTGAGGAAACTGAGGAATTTCCTTGTAAACAAAATTAGTGGTTTTTTTATTTTTTATTGGGACGACTAACACATTTAGTTTAGCGAGGATGCATGCCTAAATATCTCATCAATATTTGTGAAACAATAAATGTATATATGTAGAGGGTCGAGCTCTTTCGTTTCAAGTTTGCAATGGTTTTTTAAGCAGATCTTTATCTATTCCTAAAAATTCATTCAAATAAATCACATTCGCTTTTCAAAAATGAAAGACCAAATGTAATAAATGTCTCTTAAACTAAAAAAATGTTAAAGCAAACAAGTAAAAATATTTTGGTAGAACTTAGAAACAGAAATAGACACATGCTCTCAATTTATACATGCATTAATTATTCATTTTCAAATTTTACATGTTAACCGCATCTAAAGAGTTCACATTTACGAGCAGGAAGTATGTTTAAACAAACGATAAAAATAAAACTCATTGGATTGAAAAACAATATTTTATGAAAAATTTTAACTTAATGTTAACGTTCCATTTTAAATTAAATTATAAAGCGTATATTTAAGGATGCAAAGATACGTGGAGTTTTATTTTCTAAGCATAAATTGCTACGCACTTGGCAAGTAATATTAAAACTATTTATATTGAATTTCTCGGTGACATTTATTAAAAGTGGAAAAATTACTTACATTGCATAAATATTATGTAGAAACATTAGAACTTGTTAAATAAAATTATATTATATATTTAGCAAGAATGGGTAGGTATGGATAGGTTCGACCGGGGAAGAACCAGGAAGAAGAAGTCGAGTCTTTGCTGAACAAAGTCTCGGATTGGGGGCGACTAAATCTAGTCCAATTTAATCCTCAGAAGACACAAGTTTGCGCGTTTACCGCTAAAAAGAACCCCTTTGTCGTATCTCCTCAGTTTCAAGGCACTCCCCTTCTTGCCTCAGCCAGTATCGGTATCCTCGGAGTCGACATATCGAGTGACGTGCAGTTTCGTGGTCACTTGGAAGGGAAGGCCAAATTGGCCTCTAAAAAGCTTGGCGTGCTCAGCAGGGCGGGACAGTATTTCATGCCGGCACACCGCCTGCTACTTTACAAGGCGCAAGTTCGGCCTCACATGGAATACTGTTCCCATCTCTGGGCAGGGGCTCCCCAGTGCCAGCTCCTTCCACTTGACCGCATCCAACGCAGAGCGGCTCGAATTGTCGACGACCGAGCCCTTTCCGATCGGCTCGATTCATTGGCACTGCGAAGAGATGTTGCATCCCTTTGCATTTTCTTTCGCATCTACCATGGGGAGTGCTCTGAGGAATTGTTCGGATTAATCCCAGCCGCCAAATTTCACGAAGGCACATCGCGGCAGAACTCCCGATACCATCCACACCATCTGGATGATTGGCGGTCCACCACTGTGCGATTTAGAAGATGTTTTCTTCCTCGCACGACCTCCTTGTGGAATCGATTACCATCAGCGATTTTTCCGGACCGATACGACTTAGGGACCTTCAAGAAAAGAGCGTACTCCTTTTTAAAAGGCCGGCAACGCATCGGCGATTCCCCTGGTGTTGCAGTTGTTCATGGGCGGCGGTAGTCACTTACCATCAGGTGAGCCGCATGCTCGTTTGCCCCATCTCCTATAAAAAAAATACAGTAAATGAGCGTTTAATAAAAGATCAGCTTAGTGCTGCTGTTTCGTATGGTGAGTGTAAAGAACCAGGAGACCATGTTTACTGGAAACGAGGCTAATCATTTTAGTCCTCACAGGTGACAACGACTTTGAATTTTGATTCTTAATAGAAGATAGATGTAGAAGTCTATGAATCACAGCATCCAATTACTGTGCTGAACTGTTCATAGGGAAATATGAGGCAAAAACTTAGAGTACCTCATTGAAAACCTCTTATAGGTCAAAGATATTCCATAAAAACAAAACGCACTGAGAAACATAAAACAACTCTGTACAGAAAATGTTTTAAATTTACTGCTGCAAGAATAAACAACAGGTTTTTCCCTACTCTGAAAAATAAAATGAGTACTGGAAGCTTCAAATACAAATACAAATCGGCATTTCTGAAGCGGCAACTTGCTACAGAAAATATGAAACACGCCTATTGGAAGTACATAAACTTGAGAAACATTTTAAACTCTTAATAATTTATAACTAACAAAGCATTAGGTTTTACATTAAGGTTATCAACTGATTTTAAAAGTATAAAAACTTTGAAAATTCTATATTGCACTTTTCACGCAGCCATTTGGAATACACCTCCTAAATTTGGAACCTAAAATATATATGTTGATAGGATAGATCGCATACAAAGAAGATTTTTGCGTTGCTTCAATTTAAATAAAAAAGTATATAACCAGACACGCCCTTCGATTTAAAAAATTCACATACTCCCTTTATATGAGCGGAGAAATTGATTGTCCTGAACTACTGTGTAAAATAAGTCTACGTTCTCAACATCTGATTTGCGGAGGCCTACATTTTTATCTGTAACATACGTGAAAAGTAATTACAGACAAAATTCTTTTATTATTCGATCATGCAGATCTTTTAATGATGAAGTACGTAATCATAAAGTTCAGTATTTCATTCCAGCGTTCTCCAACTTAGGCGTTCACTTTCTAATAACTTCTTTTGTTTTTGACTAAGATCTGTTTACTTAAGTGTACAGTTATTTGTATAGATATCTTCTGACATACTCTTTTTTTTATATTAAGCATTTTGTTGATTAAGGTAAATCTTACCCATTTTATAAAAAACAAATTTTCTTTTCGTAGACTTACCTACTTATGTCAATATCAAGTTACATGTTGTATTCCTGTTTATATACACACAGGTTACATATACAGGTAAATCTACCAAAAATATTTTATATCATATAAATTGTGTAATGTAATATATTGATGGGTTTGAATTAATTTAAAGTTTATTTTCTTCTTTTTAAAGCATTTAAATAAAAGTTTGTTTTTAAGAATGTTTTTTACTATTTTTTTTAGTTATCGCTGAACACGTTTCTAAGTCTGTTCATTTCATTTAATGCCTCATTTTTGGTTTTTGATCGTTATCTTAGATCCTCCATCTTAAATTTTTATCGCCAGTGGTCGCCATTATCAGTCCTTATAACTTTTGATCGAGCACCACCAAACTATCCCTAACCATTGCCGAGTATTATATATTACTAGATGGCCAGGCAGACGTTGTTCTGCCCTTCATATAAAAATCCTTAAATTCGTAGTAAAAAAATTTTGAAATGTTATCAGGATAAAAACTATCCTATCTCTCAAGTTGGACCAAACTGCACACAGTGTGCCAAACTTCATTGAAATCAGTTTAGTAGCTTAGGAGTTCATCGCGGACAAACAATGTGACACGTAATTTTTATATATAAAGATTAATAAATTGGTATAGCGGCTATCTTGTTTTCCGCCCTTTTTAGTCATAGTCACATTCCAGTTCCATTATAATATCAACTATATGTCATAATATATAGTCCCGGGCCAGTCGGGATCAAATGACGGCTCCGTGGCGCAGTGGCTTAGCAATCATTTGTTGCGCTGGGGGCCGCGGGTTCGAATCCCGCATGGAACAAGTATTTGTATGGCCTACAAATAATTGTTCCGGGTCTGGATGTTTGTCCTTGTGCAATTTATGTTAGTAAACTGCCTCCACGAAACAGGAGAAAATCCTAGTTTGGGGGTTACGTTTAAAAAAATAAAAAAAATAACGAAAATCCAGTCCGAAAGAGAGGCTCTGGTTGAGCGTGTGAATTTCACACTATAGGCAGTCTCTAAATGGAGCGATGGCAATCTCGCGAGATTAAACGCCTCCAAAATACAAGCGTGTCTTTTCACTGCTAAAAGGAACCTGCTCACCCTGGCTCCTACTTTTCGGAATATATCCTTGGAGTACACTCACCGCTTTCAGTTGTTAGGAGTTGAATTTTCTCCGAACCTCAACTATGGACGGTTCATTGAGTTCACAGCCAAAGCAGCCGCATGGAAACTTTGTGCCCTTGCAAGGGTGCGGCAGTACTTCACGCCGATGCAACTTCTTACCTTATATAAAGCGCAAGTACTGTCGTGCATGGAGTACTGCTCTCATATATGGGCTGGTGCTGCAAAATGCCACCTGTCAGCATTAGATTCAGTGAATAGACGTACTAAGAGGCTCGTTGGTGACCTTGATTTGGTTGAAACTAATCTTGTCAACCGCGAGCACAGGTGCAGAGTAGCCAGTCTCTCGGTATTCCATAGGAATTCGGTGAGTTTGCGCAGAAATTACACGCTTTAATTCCTCCCTCTCCTTTCCACCATCGGACAACCAGGCGGTCTGCGGGTTTTCACCTCTTTGTTGTCGATATTTCTTGCATTAGAACCAAACAGTTGGCTTCGTATTTTGTAATGCGTACAGCAAAGGAGTGCCGGCGTCTATCTTTTCATACAAATACAATCTGCGCGTCTTCAAAGCAAGAATAAATAGGCTTTCATTACGCTAAGACTGTGCGATTTACCATCTAAGTCGGCATCACCACTTACTACCAGGGTAATAATAATAATAATAATATTGCATTGTCTTATTAGACGGCCGCCATATTGAATTTAGAATGACTTTTCACTTTACTTATTGTGTTTCGCTTCTCAAAATCTTTCCTTTGATACCCATATCAAAGGGGTAGTAACTAAAGAAATTATAAATCGCCATTTTGTGACATCCGCCATAATGGATTTAAATAACGTCACTTAACTTATTGTGTTTTGCTTATCAAGCCCTTTAATTTGATACCCATATCATAAGGGTTGATATGAAAATGATAAATCGCTATATTTGATTATAAATGACGGAATTTTAGTAATCGTGCATTTTCACAAGAACCAAACGCGTATAGCATTTAGCACGATAGCTTTAGTAAAAGTAGGTGAAATATTGATTTCAGAATTCCAAGAAATACGTACAAATTAAGTTAAATAAAAGCTTTTAAAATAATAATAATTTAAATACCCAATATCGATGCTATGGAAATATTTAATTTAAGCATAGCAACCCTTAGAGCGGAATAGGGTTTTAATTAATATACCCTTATATAGTCTTTATTGACATTTTTTTACAAACTGTCCTTTATATCTTTATTCTTTATAATTTTTTTTAATATTAGTAGAGCTTTAAGCGATCTTAAAAGCTAACCGTGTAGTGGTGTTGTAAGAATGTCCACTACCCGATATCGTCCCGTGGTTGACTAAGAATCTCCTCTTTTCGCCTAACATGGATACAAACCAATAAAAACTAATAAATACTAGAAAATATAATAATAATAATAAAAAACTATTGGTAAAACCAAAGAAAAAGAGCCGTGGTAGCTCAGATAGTTAGCGCTCGCTGTAGTCACAGCGAGTCACAGCACTCAAGCAACCCGGGTTCGATCCCCGCCGGCACCAATGAAATTGTTAATTGCAATTTTAAGTGCTGATTTACCACGTACTCGGCGGTGAAGGAAAACATCGTGAGGAAATCTGCATGTCTGAGAAATAAAAAAAAATAATATTTCAAAGACATGTGAAGTTCGCCAACACGCATTGGGTCAGCGCGGCGGACATTTCATTGCCCTAAAACCCTTTCAGAAATGAGAGGAGGCCTGTGCCCAGCAGTGGGCACAGGCCTCCTCTCATTTCTGACTCTTACTTTACTTTTACTTTTATTGGTAAATCCAATTTAGCATGCCTTCGCATTAAAAAAATTACGTATAGCATGATTATACGGATTTTTTTAATGTAGTTTTAATATACACAAGTTTTCACTAATAACCTTATTACACTTCCAATTTTCCGATAATTTTATGTCAAACTGCAATTTGAAAAAAATTGGAAAATCAAAAGTGCACGACTCATAATGCTCATATGATCATCATATCATCATCTATGTCACTCCAAAAAGTCCAAGACGTTTTCAAGTATAAATATTACATCGTACTTACTTTTAGTACGTACTACTATTATTTATTCTGTACTTTTAAAATGTTGTAATAAAAATCTCTGATTATTATAATAATAAAATATGTATGAAATTTGTTTTTCGAATATTTTGTATTTATTTGTACAGCGATCTTTTTGAGCCGCTGCAAACAACCAATACAGTATCCACTCACAACGGTGGCCGAACTAAAGCGAGTAAGGCACAGGCAGTCTCTATTTACTGAAATAAATTCTAACACAAGGCTACGAAAACACCGAAAATTTCGCCATTTCGGAGCAGAAAAAAATTAATTATAGCTAAACAAAACAAAATTACACTGTCATTTTCATTCAGTGGCTTCCCACATGATAGATGAAGAGATTAAAAAATAGATTGAGTTAAACAATTGATTTTTTTTAAAAAGTTATCGTGTTTACAATCCTTGAGGACTTAATAAATCCACACCATAAGCCACTTAAACCCCTTTTTTATGTAAAAATAACAATTAATCGATTTAAAAATATATTAATAAGTTCAACAATCATTTATCTTTCTGACAATGTGCTTTTTATATGATTTATATGTATAATATGATTGCTGGATACGATTTCATGCGACAAAACGTTGGAATCTTGATATTTAGGCGCTAGTAGAACATATCTATGCGCTTTGCGCTCGGCTTGCAATAAGTAATAAAAACTAGAAAATATAAAACTACGGTTGCCAATCTACCAGCCAAGCGTGGCAACTATGGCAAATATTCCCCCTATGCGGCAATATGTTCAAAAGTGGGTTTTGATAGGCTTTAATCACGATTATGAAAGCGAGCTGGCAGTCCACGTAATGATAAATTCATCTATTTTGAATAAAGGTGGACACAAGTGCTTTATTACTCCTGAGAAAGCTGCCTGCCTTATATTTGTCTTCAGTCCTGAAGTTAACACGGATTTACCATGATTCTTTATCAAGGACGGAATAGAGTACTTGCCGAATACTGTAACTACTGTAAATAATTTTACAGAATTTAAGTTCAATCGACCAACAAATTTAAAACCAATAAAACAATACGTGATTTGGTGTGAACGAAATAATTCATATATTTATTTATTATTTATTGCATTCCTTAAAACAAAAGAATACAAACGGCGGAATTAATGCCTTTCCGCATTCTCGACCAGTCAACCCATTCACTAAAGTGTAATGTATTAACGAAGTACATATTAATTGAATATATAAACGATGTAAAAATATGTTATACTCTTTAAACATTTTGGTTTTGAACAGCCAATTTGTTAAAACAGCAATTTTAATGAAAGCCTTTCATCGAGTTTGGAATATTTCATGATTTATTTCATGTGCCGCTTTCTATGCGAAATATATAATAACCTATAATGTAACGCTGCAGCTTTAATTTAATTAAGCAAATTAAATAAAATTACACAATTTACTCTTTGTAATGTTAAATTTAAATTATCATCGCTATCATTACATCATACAGATTGGCTCATCGCATTTTAAGTCTTATGTTGTCCCGACACCCACGCCATAATATGGGGTAGTGAATTATCTTACGCTGCCATTTCACGGCGAGAAGATAGTAAAGTGAATGGAAATACGGTAATATATACACTGCAGCTGCTGGTTGTAGCGCAAATGAGCTAGCTTGACCGTGGAAGGATCACGCTCTCACAGAATAACAGCTTAATGCTACTGTGTTTCGTATGTCATATATGTTATCCTATACAAAACTATACAATGAGACGAGGCGATGATAGAATTGATCGCCTCGTCGAATTTTTAACTGTTGAGCCGCCTATGTAGCTGGAGTTTGGTTATAAGACAGGTGGGAAAATTTTTTTTTGCCTTTCCATTTATTAGCAGTTTATATGAAGAAATTATAATATTATACTAATCATCATTTTAAATGTGGCCTATTTATTCCTGGCTAAATATAACCGTGGGTGTCGAAAAAGTCTACAGGAGGAAACCAACCAGGAGATTCTTCCTAAAAACTAAAAAATAAAAAATTGTGGTTCCCTCCTATCCCTCCTATGAGGCAATCTGTGGCAGAGGCTTTGTCCTGCACTGGACTTTGATAGGCTGTAACGTTAAAGGTATTCATACCTGGCATTTCGATACTTATTACGATCGAGGTATTTTTTTCCTTTTTTACGATATATTCTTCGTATTATTTTTTTATTGATTTATGCAGTATTTTTGTGCTATCTATAAATGTTACAAACGACGGATTTAATTCCAGTTAGCATTCTCTGCCAGTCGACCCATAGCGTGGTGAAAAATTAGTGGTAGATGACTTAAATAACTAAACATAACAAACATAAATAGATATAACACATATTCAAATGAGGTTTCTCACAAACACATACGATAACAAACAAATACATAGTAATCCATATATTATAACAGTTATCAAAATGCCTGGATAAACGTCGCAGTACTAATTGAAGTTATACAGACGACGTTATTTTTGAAAGATGTTCCCGAACCATTCTTAAGAAGGCTATCCTATTTGGGACTTCATTTTCAGGTAAGACGTAAGACTTCAGGTAAGATTTTTAATTGTTGCTAAAAGAATACAGAGGAAAACTTATTTAATGATGTGTGCCGCAGACTTTTTTGGAACGAAGTTCCTTATCGGTCGATAGGGGTTTGGCGGATGGGAGCTAGGCGACAAAAAGTGTAAGATTTTTTCGTCACTACGTATCATAGTGTATTTTATTTTAAATGAGTGTTCCACGACACTGACGCGTGTTTTTTTTTCTTTTGGTTACAACTGACAACTGTACTTCTTGTTGTCCGATGTGTCAGTTTCAACGGCTATGCCAACTATCTTAATCGTCCCTTGTTCTTATTTTTGCTAAAGACTACAAGTTTTTTAGCCTGTCATTAATCACGATAAAGTTTGGATAACTGGTTTCTAATAAAAAATATATTTTGAAAAGGAGTAAGCTCTTTTCATTAAAGTTCCTAAATCGTATCTATGGATCCGTCAAAATTTGCTAGTGATGGCAGATTTCACAACGTAATCGAGCGTTGAAGTTAACTTTGCGAAAATTGCAAAGTTGTGTACGACCAAGCATCCAAATGGTGGGTTTGATATTTCTAAATTTTATAAATAAGCAAACATGAAACTGGTTCCTTGAAATTATTTTGAACAATCCTTTGTAGCACTACTTGCGGTAAAAATGCAATTAAAAAAAAGATATAACGGCCCCTCATAATACAAGTGAAACAAGTCGATCAGAAAACAGTCGTTCGTTAACAATTCAAACTATTCTTCGCTGGATTCGATCTAGTGAATAGGGACCTGATACAGTGATGCCATGTTCCAGAGATGAGAGTGGTATTTCATGTTAGCATAGCGCTTTATAATTCCTGGCATGAAAAAGTATATTTTTTTTTTCAAGTACTCCGCTACACCGCTAAGTACAATTTTTTATCCCGGAACATAGCGTCACTCGATATATGGACGCAGAGGATATCAATGCTAACTTAGGCATCAAGAGGAGTTCCCTGGATTAGATTGCATAGGTTATACTACAAATGGGTTCTTTTAAGCGGTAATATAAATAATGTTTTGTAGCGGTTGCAATGTCCAAGCTAGCTGCCAAGGCCTCTTCCTTGCTTTCTATTGCCTCCACCAATCTATGAGTCGACAAGAAGATCACCAACTGAACAATCCCACGGAAACCTTATTTGTAATCAGGTAGTGGTTTTCGAGGTACATGGACAAGCAGCTTTAATTGAACTCCACTATTTTAGAAAACAAGGTTCTGAGCGGTCACCTTCAGGGAGCAGATAAACCAATAAAATGCACTAGTATAATCATCTCACTTACGTCACACGTAAAATTTTCCAGAACGGGATTCTGAAGCAGTATCTAAGGCGACAGTCTTTCTATACTGAGAAAAGCCCCTGTCTAGAAGAGGCCTTAAAGCGACCGATGATGAAGAAGCAGATTATATAGCTATACAACTGGGCAAGTGTAGTATTGTTTGCCCGATATATCGATTGATCAGGCTGTGTCAGCTATTTAAATCCTTTGTAGTTCTAATGGTCGCTAATAACAACCAGTTTTATATGAATGCTTTAATAACTGGTTTCAAATAAATAAAAAAAACCGAACGCGGTATTTTACGCAGTAATATAGGTAATTTATTTTTCGTTAATAGTTACGAACACGTAAATAATAATACATCCTTGTAACTAACTGCAAAATGATTTTGAAATTGAAAAACTTCTGCTATCTACGTGACCAAAGTGCTTCCATGTATTCCATGTGTATTTTATCTATACATAGCAGAAAACGTCTCTGATATACGGTAGGCCAAGAAAACCTATTAAAAATACGAATACTCTAAACGGCAACGTTAAAGAATAAAGTGAGATTAAAGAAGATATTCCCTAAATCTCTCCTTTGAATTGTATATATGGAATAGTAAAATAATAAAAATATATGACCACCTCGAGAAAAAATTATGAAAAACATTATCGCCTAAAAGCAAAATTCGATCTGTATTATTTTTTTAAATCAAAGTCACAAATATGAAGTTGATGGTAAGAGCAGACTAAATGGCACCTGCACCCATTTTTTATTAATTTATACTATAGTAGCTGGCCCGACAGACGTGTTTCTGCCTTTTTCGGTAGGTGGAGCTATGATTTTTATCTCAAATTCACTCCAATTTCCAGGGTAAATATACAAATCATTAACGATTCAGCCACAGTGAACCTCGAGATATTCTAATATTATTTCGTGATACTAAACCAACTCATATTGTGAATACGGATCATTTTGGTTTATAAATACAGATTTGTTAATAAATTGACAGCAGCGCTTCCTATCGGATTCTAGCTTATCCTATGAACCATCGTCTCGTCCAAACAAGTATATTATATTGATTTCTTATATTTATACGAACCGTTGCCGTTACAGCCTATTAACTTTACTGAACCTAAACCTCGTCCACAGTTTGCCTCATTTGCCATAGTTGCCAAGTTTGGTAACCACAGTTTTTTATTTTAGTCGTTATTAGAAAGACGCTGCTGACCATCTCCTGATTTGTTTTCCTCTATCGGCTCTTAAGACATCCACGGAATGATATAGGTTAGAAAATATTATTCTTAAACCGCTACTACGCTATACTGTATACTGTACATATTCACAACGCTATACTGTACATATTCACAAGAACACTATACATATAAAATGAAACTTGTTTTTAGGGATTTTATCGCGTTCAATTGTCTTATGTTTATAAACTTCCGACGTTTCAAAAATTATAAATTTTTTGTCCGATCTACGCTGCTGAAACTTTTAGTATCTTCAAGTTTTGCATTTGTAGATTTGGGTTGGGATTTGTTTATAATTTAGATATTTTTTTAAAATTTTCAAACTTCAGTTTTTCCATCACTTGGATGTTGACGCGATAAAATCCGTATAAACTAGTTTCATTCAAAACAAATATATTGTTTGAATATGGCCTCGATCTGTGAACTGGTTTTGAACTTAAACGATCACTAACAGACATAGCAAAGAATTTTATTTAATTAGTACCATATTTAATATATCGTTATTTTATATTATTCGTATGTCGTATAATCTACTAAGTAAGTGCTTTCACACCGCTTATTAGAATAATTGCTGAGGGAAGGTCGAGACAAGTAAGTGTCTCTTTACGTTAGTACTAATGTTTACGACTATATCACATCATGCGTATTTTACAACTCTTCAGTAATGTCGCCGTACTCGTCGGCAGTCAGTAAACCATTGTTTTTTGGCGGATGCTTCAATATTTACCTTGGTTTTTCTAGTAGTTTAATTATACTCGTATCTAAACTTTTATACTTAGATAATTAACGTTGTAGCACCATTTTTATAAAACTGACGTGACAAACAAACTGGTAGTCTATTTGATGGCAGTGCTATCAAATCAGATCATCTCTGCAGCAAAGGTCAAACAACAAGGCAACAGATGCTTTGTCACCTCTGATGCCTAGAATGCTTCACAGCCTGTAATTGTACTGGCTCTCTGTACCTTTCAACCCGGAATACAGACGTGCAAGCACTGCTATATGGCGACAGAAATAGGGAAGAGGGTGGACCAACCCAGACGGACAGAAAAGACCTTCCTGGGCAGTAAATGAGTCCTACCACCTATAACTGCCTAATTTAAGTCTCTACGTGGTAGAGCTATGCTGCAGCTATATTGTGGTTGCAGCACGAATTGGTCGGCTCGACCGGGGCAGGACCACGCTCTAACAGAATACCAGCGTAAAATAGCAGTTTAATGCTGCTATGTTTCGTATGGTGAGTGTAGAGAACCGGAGACCCTTTTTTATTGAAAAAGAGGCATTCCATCTCAGACCTCAGGGGTGACAACGCATCTGCATTTTGATTCTTAATTGAGGATAAATATAGATGTCTATGGCCACATCATCCACTTACCATCAGGTAGACTGTGCTCGTTTGTCACCCTTATTCTATAAAAAAAGACAAAATTATTTAGCTGATTTTGTGTGATCGGAAATGTTTAAGATTCACAATTGGATCCGGAGGGTTAAGATCCTAAAATCACCCGTGCAAACCCGAAGCATATCGCTAGTAAGAAATAAAGACTGAAAATCTTTCTTTAATAATAATAATAGTAGACAACTTTTTGTGCACGTGTTTCATTATAAGAGGAGTAACAGTTTGTGACCTTAAGTTTGATTAATATCAAATATCAGCGATCAAACAAGATCAGAAGGTATTATAAATAACCCTGACCATTTCACCCTCCAGCGAGTTAAATAATTTGACTCATGGATTGATTGGGACCCCTTTTCATATGTATAGCCTGATTTGAATACAGTTGAATTTTACTGAGATCATTTTAGATGGGAGTAGATCATTCATTCATCCATTTCTTCGTTACGGCCTGTCAAAATGGCCATTGTTTGAGGATAAACATTGGCGTCCCCCAAAGATCGATCCATAATATATTATTTTGGATCGGTATCTGGAAAATGCTGCTGTTTATATTTTGTATAATTTTTTGCTGTAATTTCTTACGACACCCTAGGGATGATAATGGGAGTTAATTAGTCGATACCCTACTGTGGCTAATTTTAAGACGGCTTCGTGTCGCAGTGGCTTAGCAATAAGTTGCGACATTGAAGGCCGTGGGTTTAAAACCCGCACGGAAATGTATTTGTATTGCGTACAAATAACTGTTAAGGCCTACAAATAATTGTTTCGTTTCTGGATGTTTGTCCATTATAAATTCATGTTTGTTAACGATCTCCACGATACAGGAGAAAATCTTAGTGCGGAGGTAAATTTTTAAAAAGAAAGAAGAAATACAGCCAAAGAAATAAAGTATACGCATAAAATACTACTTACTATATACTTTATTAAAACACTACTCTCACTCTCAGATTCCGTGTAGCGATGTTGCGGATGTAATATGTAGCGGACTTTTATAATATTTTTATACCGATTTATATTACCGCTGTAAATCTCGTAAATCCGTAATAAAATTGCAATTAACAATGATGTCCGCGGGGATCGAACTTTACGAAACTGGTTAAAATCAAGCCACACGGACAATGTCGGTACGTAGCGTCGTCGCACCTTTACGATTTCGAATTACCTTTAATTACGACCATACACGTGTCGCAACGCAATCTTGCTTATCGTGCTATGACGTTGCAATGCCAAAATGCTGTTGTTTTGTTGAAACAAACATTTGCGCACTCAGGCGTCATCGCATCATCCCTCTTCCCGTCGTCTCTCAGGTCCACTTGTCCGTATGGTATGCCACTGTGATTTATATTATACTAGCTGTCTGACCGGTTTTTCTCAAGATATTAGTGGATCTCGAAAACAGCAACAAAAACCGGATCCAACTATATTTAATAACTATTCAGATGACCCAATAAGTACCCCATATTTTTTTATCAAATCGTTTAGGAGAAGAAGAATTACGAACACACGCACACCGAAATTTTATTTATAAAGATGTAGAATCATCTTGCTCTTGCGTCGTAGCACACCATGAACGGATCTGTGGCCGCATTTTTACTTGAGTTCTGTAAAGTTACGAGGAGCGCCTAAATCTTAAGCTACCGCGGCTCCTTTATTGTGATGTTTAAAAAATCTACCTTCCTACATAAAAATTATTTAAGTCTTGTGTATTTTACGCAATAACCGAAGTATCGTGGCGCATAAGCAAGGGCCAGACGAAATTATAAATTCTTTGTAAATCTTTTGCAATCGCTATGATGGTATGGTTAAGTATGGCAAAATCGACCATGTAAGGAAGGGGGAGGTCTATAATATATATTTAGCGGTAGAATTTAATACAGTGTTAAGAAAATACGTTATTAGGAAACAAGATAACAAAAAAGCTCAATATTTATTTTAATTATTTATTTATTTTAATAGGGATAACAACAAGCCAACAAGCCTTTATTTTCTGATACATTACATTTTATTATACATTAAGAGATGTATATGAAATATATATTATATTTCATATACATCTCTTTAAGTAGGGCCAATAATTAATATTCAATTGTCTATTCGGTTGAAAGCTCGTACTACCTTTAGCTTGAATATATTTTTTCAATGAATAAATGGGTCAAAATGAATATTGTTAAATTTTTAGTTCATTTTTAATTTTTTTTAAATAAAATCTACACCTGTACAAAATTATTGACTCGTCGGCTACAACTATCTAGGAATATAGAGTGCAAAATTCTCTAGGGATATTATGTATCCGATCAGTATTAAGATCATCGTAGTCTAAATGTATTTCACGAAATGTATGCGCTTTCATATAAAATTTACCTTTTATTGTAGGAGTACTATAAACATTCATACATCGACAATTATTTGACACCACAACGTCTAGCGGCAAGAGTTCATGGCTTTTATGCCGTGGGTCCTAATTTCGAATATATTTCCATATACTAGAAAATTACATTATCCTCTACTAGAATTTTCTGCTGCATTGAGGAGCTGTTTTTTTATGCATAAGGAGAAACCTCCAGTCCCGAAATAATTAATTATCAGGCTATACAAAGACTTGTACCGTGCGGAATTCGAAGCTGCAGCGCCCCAACCAATCGATTACTCACTGCTATACCGAGCCGTCATTGACTTTATTAAATTAACATTTTATTTTTGCTTAAATATTTGTATATGGTTGTGCCATATGCCTACCTTCGATCTTACTCATAAGCGTAGCATCGGGCATAGGAATCTTTCTGTCTAGGAGTTCGTCTAGTTAGGTATCACTCCCTTACCTATTTCTGCCGCCCAATAGCAGTGCCTTGCACTGCTACGGTCTGGTCTGAAGACTATAGAGAGCCAGTACAACAGGCTCTGAGGCATTGAATTTGGTTGCACCTGTTCATGAGCTGCAGAAGCCACTTATTATTAGATGAACTGTAAGTTAGTTTGTCTGTGTATGATATCTCCCGCCCAGATGAAAATTTCTGATAATTCAGGAGTTTTCGGCGAACACCGGCCTGTGAACATTATTTTGCTGTTACATCGGAACTATAGAAATATTTCACATTTTCTCTCCTCGTTTTGATTTTGCTGGACGACTGGTAGTATTTGTTGTTTCAAAGATGCTGTGGCATTCGCTTTAGAGCTTTAGTGGTTCAATGTATACTGTTACATCGCGGCTTACATTATCGGCCGAGAAACCGTGAGTGGCTTAGGTGTGTCCTATTTTACCTATAAAATTAAAAAAAAAATTAAACACGCGGTAGGAGAGTTTTGCATACTCACTTCTAACATTAATTAAAGGACTACAACGAAAAAAACAATTGCCACAATGGTCCAGCCGTTCGCGAGTTTTGCACTTAGCAACACATTTAGCCAAATTATTACATATTAATTTGTGCAAGCTGTGTCTACATATGGACGCAATTTAAGGTTGCCATCACTGCAATAAATGGGAGAACTTAGAGTAAAACTGATCTGTATACTATATTTTATTATTTATTATTTTCCGCCATCACGTGCAAATTTTTGGCGTTTGATAGAGCCAACATATTATAGCTAACCATGCGGAAAGCATGGAGTGCCCATATGAATACTGGTCACTTTTTTCTGTGACTTATTTATGTTAATAGTAAATGCTAACTTTAGCGGAAATTTTAGATCTTTAAATTTAAATAGTAAATTATTTAGAATATATACGGGGAATCAAAATACTCTCCTGAAGTTACTCTGTCATAAATAAATGATTAAAATGTAATATATCTATCTATAAGTCACAAACAACATGTATACACAGCTTAAAAGCTTTTCAACGTTCATATCAAAGAGTATTATAATTATAGTTGTATATAATTACAACGTGTGCGTATTATGATATTGTCATAATGTGTAGGCGGACACATGTCAATGTCACAATACTGTCGGACATTGGTATGAAAGCTTGAAAGCGTCTACAGTAATGGAATCTTGTATGTCATTGTGAATATTTTGGAACAATAGATAAAATGAGGCGGTCGAAAATAGGTTACTTTAAATGTCTTTTGTTATTTTAATGTTAAAAAAAATTAACCTGAGAGCAATAAATGAGTAGATTTCAAAATGTTTTTAAAATATTAATTCTAGCTAAATAAAACTCTTAAAAACCCTATTAAAATCATTTAAATAAAATTTCATATTAATGAGTAAGTTAAGTTTTGGTAAATTTAATTATTATTTTTCAAATTCCTTAAGATTTCCTCCTGTGTGTCGAGGTCTTTGCGTTTTACATACATAAATTGCACATGGACAAACCTCCAGACCCGGGATAATTATTTGTGGCCTATATAAATATTTATTCCTTGCTGGGTTCAAATACATCTGATAAATATTCTAATGAAACGAGGATAAATCATGACTATGATGATCAAAGCAATTCAGCAATTGTAAGTCAATTATTCTGTGTCGTTGGGACATTTACCTTTCATGCATGAATTGCCATTTGCAATTCACACAAACATCTAGGCCCGAAATAATTATTTGTAAACTATACAAATATTTATCCCTTCCGGGCTTCGAATACATCTTATATATATTCTAATGAAACGTGGATAAATCATGACTATGATGACAATGACAATTATGCAATTTTGTACCTTTATTAATAAATGAGAATAATGGTTTTACATTTAAGGCAGGCCGTTTAAGAAACGTGTGATTGCTTTGCGGATTGAACAGATAATAATAGGTGAAGCAAGTCAAAGTCTCATAGCATCGAAGTTGTCGTTCATGAATATCGAACAGAAACTAGAACGAATTTCGTTTTAGATAACCGTAATAGCAGTCATAAAACTCGTATCTCTGAAAACTGGAGAATCTGCAGAATGTATATTAGATTGCCTTTTGTACGATTCTTTGTTACGACGATTTCTCTAGTACTTCTCACGTTTGAATCTGATGAATATGAATTCTGACGCACAGTGAGAATTTTTCCTCTGGCGATGACGTGAGTGTGATTTTCTAAAACTATTGTAGTGTTCTTTTTCGTATTTCGCGGGACAGATCGCTCACTTCTATAGGCTTTGAACACTTAAGCCAAGGTCTAGCTTAACCGTTTCTCTGGTGGTGCCAAATGAGCAACAAAGCCGAATAAGGAGATGGTGTTTCTTTTTAGCCACGTGACAAAAACAAACATACATTTTTGGAATCATGAGTGGGAAAGAAAAAGTGAATAGCCCCCTGGTCCCGTGTCCCTTTTAATAGGCAAGGGTGCGAAAAATATCCGGGAGTAAAACTGGTAAAAAAGTTTGCGTCACGTCACTCCTGGAGGCGCAAGAAACTAGATTGCAGATGCTCGTTTATATAAACGAGACTGAAGACAGGCGTATAAACGCTGAATTTACCTTTATTAATAATCTTTTCCATAATGTAAATGTAAAAATACTTTGTATGAAATACGTGAGGTATATGAATTACGTGTGTTATTTTTGTTATCCGTTATTTTATTGCATATTATCACCAAAACAACACATTGAGAAAAAAATCGTGAAAGTGGAATATTACTAAAATTCACAAAGGGCTTTGTTTATCCCATTTCTCAGAATGAAGGGAAGACAAATTCTTTGTAATTAATAAAATAAACGCAAATTTATAAGATTGACACAGATTTTTCTTTTACAAGTTGATCGGAATACGGATGCAACACGAATGAATTGGAAAATCAACTCAACTATGACCTCAAAACGATTCGATGAGTTCGTGGAAAATGGGCTAGTAAATAAAATTATTTTTCCATTATATAGCATAAAATAAGTTATGATGATAACTATTAATATAGTGGAAAGCAATAATAAATGAAGAAGTATTGTGGTATAGTCACACTAACAATAAAATGTGCATATTATCATCTTTTCCCCATATTCACATTTTATAACATCCCTAAATATAAGGTGAAAATATATGGCTATCACAAATTAGATTAATAAACTGATGTTACTGATTGAAAAATATGAATTTAATTATGACTGATTAATGATGCTAATGAAAATTAAAAAGGAATGAAGAGATTACAAAGCTAACACGTAAAAACAAAAAAAAAAAATCGTGGGGTATTTTTCTTATAGACCCGTATCGGAACTTACAAAGAGTCGGTATCAAGTTCAAAACTGAACGGAACTTTTCAAGTTCTGGAACTCTGCTTTGATTAACTTTTCAGCTCCGCGTGGCTTCTTAATCCAATAAAGTAGTACGTGGTTGACTTAGAGATTAAATTAACTGAAGTGTATCAAAAAGCATCCTTGGCGTTGATTTTGTTTCTGTGGAGTTTTATTTCGAACCAATGCCAAATCTTACTACATGTAGTTTAGGTTACGGTACGTCCTATGTCATCATCACTATATGAATGAAAGTTCCTAAAATATGATTTACGTAGATAATAGTTTTAACTTTAATAAGAAAAATAAATTAGATATGAGTTTTTATTATTATTTCTGATATCAGTTATTATTATTTTAGTTAATATTATATGTAATATTTACTCCACTATTTCAAAGATTTAAGAAGTATTAAAACATTTCTTTAAACTGCCAACCAAACGACTTTCTGGTTGCTATCGTTGTCCATAATGATGGTGCCCAGCGTGTTGTGTTAGGCGCAGCAACGTCTACTCACTTCTTTATTTTTAAGAATAGCATACCAGCCATAATTCTTGAAAAGGCCACTACACGGAACTGTACCTCTTACAGTTTGTACTTTCTTGTTTTTTATCAACTAGTTTCATTGCACAGCTGTACAGAGGCAAAGCCATAGTAGAAAGATCTGCCCTAATCATCACGCTTTACACGGAGATTGCCGATCGCGTTCTCGCACCGTGGACAAAATTTGAAATTTTTTTTCTATAATATATAATAATTGTTTAGAGAAAAAGTTTATTCGTATTTTGTTGGTATAAAATTGAAGAAAAATCTCTTTGGTTGTACTGTTCGTATCTGGCTGGTTTTAATATCAATACTTAGAGATCATTAAGAAAAAGAAAAATGAATAATAAAAAGCACTTTCTCGCCATTATTCAATTGTTTTTCTGTTCGCCATAATGAGTTAATATAACGAAGAAATCCGTTATATTCAAGAAGATTCATTACAAAAAAGGGAAAAATGTGTGTCAAGGCCATGACGAAAATTTGTGACGTTTATGGACTTAATACAGTGTCAGTAAAAGTGACACAAAGTTGGTTTAGGCGTTATAAGTCCGAGAATTTTGATTTAGCTCACTTTGGTCGCCCTCATAAGGATAAAATCAAAAATGGTGGCGATCACCTTATTCCCAGGGGTTATTTTCGTTCATGTAATCCTTGATATTAGAATAACCCTTTTTGTACAGTTTTTCTTTAATAAAACTTTTAAACTTGTTTATTGACAAACTTTGAACACGTTATGGGATTTTGTTGTAAAAGCGTTATATATTTCGCCCTATAAATGAATTACTGATTCTGTGAAGTCTAGTAACTGGCATTACAAGCTTATGTTTGTTCCTAGTGCTTATGGTATGAACATCCTTATTCTTATTAAAGCTATTTATGTTTTATGTACACACATAACATTTTCATAAATATATTGCGATGCCAAAGTTAATACTCGCATGTTTATTTCTTTAAATTTTTCTCTGAAGCACTCTTTACACTCTCTGAAGCACTCTTTTCGTACGTGGTAGAGCCATGCTACAGCTATATCACTGGTATAGTTGTAGCACGAATGGGTCGGCTCGACGGGGAAGGGCCACGCTCTCACAGAATGCCAGCGTAAAATAGCAGCTTAATGCTGGTGTGTTTTGTATGGTGAGTGTAGAGAACCGGAGACCCTTTTTGCTGGAAAAAGAAGCATTCCATCTTAGTCCTCACGGGTGACAACGCATCTGCATTTTGATTCGTAATCGAGGATAGATGTAAATGTCTATGGGCCGCAGCAACCGCTTACCATCAGGTGGACTGTGTGCTCGTTTGTCACTCTTATCCTATAAAAAAAAAAACAATTTGGGTTATAAATCGCCCGTACGGCTCTCTTTTATTAAACAAATATAGCTTCAATATCAGTCGCATAACCCCATAACAAAATTCCATAAGACATTACGCTATGAAAGTAACTAAAATACACTAATCTAGCTATCTCAACATGTGTGAGCCTTCTAATATTTCTTACAGCATATGCTGCAGAACTATGTTTGCTTGCTAATTTATTTATATGGGGGCCCCATTGAAATTTCGCGTCAATAGTAATACCAAGAAAAACAGTGGTATCTACAAGACTCAACTCCACCCCATTTAAGAGCACATTGGTATTCGAATGTTTTACATTAGGTATTGTAAATTTAATACATTTTGTCTTGTTGCCGTTTAAGAGCAAATTATTGGCGTTAAATCAATGTACTAATTTCGATAGAGCATTATCTACATCGTCATATTTAATTGACTGCCGTTTGAGTGTGAAAATTAAAGAGGTATCATCTAATAATACTATATAGTCATTAATATAGATTAAGAACAATAATGGGCCAAGAATCGAGCCCTGAGGAACGACTATTGATACTACCGATCTGGAGGAACCTTTACCATTGATCACGACTTTTTGGGTTCTGTTACTTAAATATGAAGCAATAAGTCTACGCGCCAAATTTAATACACCGTAATTTTGTAGTTTATTGATTAATGTCTCACGATGAACACAATCGAAAGCCTTGGAAAGATCACAGAAAATACCAAAGGCATCTTATGAATTCTCCCAGGTATTAAAAATATGTTTCATAAGCTCAACACCGGCGTTAAACGTCTACTGACTCCTTGTAAAACCAAATTTATTTGTATTAATAAAATTAACAATTGATCCAAAATTATTTTTTCAAAAATATTACTGAGAGTTGGTTGTCATCATCATTATTATTATTACAGCCTTTCACAAGTCCACTGCTGAACATAGGCCTCCCCCAAGGAATGCCACAAAGCACGGTCCTGAGCCACCTGCATCCATCGACTTTCTGCATGTCTTATCAGGTCGTCACTCCATCTAGTGGGGGGTCGCCCTACACTTCGCCTATTGGTACGAGGCTGCCACTCGAGAACCTTTCTTCCCCATCGGTTGTCGGTTCTTCGAGCTATATGGCCGGCCCACTGCCACTTCAGCTTACTAATCCGTTGGGCTATGTCAATTACTTTGGTTCTACTGCGGATATCCTCATTCCTAAGTTTATCACGCAGAGAAACTCCGAGCATAGCCCTCTCCATAGCTCGCTGAGCGACCTTGAGCTTCCTCATACGGCCTGCAGTGAAGGACCACGTCTCAGATCCGTAAGTCAAACACTAGAATCGATACTAGTATTAAAAATAATAACTCATATTGCTATTATTTTTGCAAATTAAATCTAAATTCTTTAAAACAGGTATTAACATTCTGTTTGAGTAATTACTCAGCTACAGTTGGAGAAGTATTCAATGTCTCTGTTGTCAAGATAGGAATATCAGTGAAATATTTCTCAAAGACCGCTGCAACTTCTTGATTTGATTTAGTCAATTCATTGTTAAGTTTTAATTGATAGTTTGAGTTACGAGGTTTGCCTTTACCGGTTTCGCTGTTAATTATACTTCACGTCATTTTAATGTTATTCTTAGCAGTCTTAATTTTGTTACTAATATGTAGCGATTTGTCTGTGGAGCAAACTCTTTAAACATTTAAGAATAATTTTTGACATAATTCTTTAAAAGCATAGAAAAGATTATATGATCTTTCATGGTAAAAGTCATATAAACTGCGTCTGCTTTTATGAATTCCTAGTGTCGCCCACTCATTAAATGCCTTGCGACTATTTCTGGAGAATATTTTAGAAGTGAAGGTTTTATTTAATTCATTGCTTATAAGGTTAAATAATTCTCCATATAAATAGTCTGCATTGCTCTTATAAGAAAGAGATGGAAGGTTTTTACCATATTACTTCTAAATATCTCCAAGCGTTTTGAATTAATAGGAACAAACACAATTTATCAATTACCTGTTTTTTGTGCATATAAGGTAATGAAACCAGTTGTCCACAGTGATCTGAACTGATTGGTATAACACCTGTAAAAATATTATCAATACAAGTTACACTACGCAATGCAATACGTGTAGCTTGTAGTGTTATGCTACTTACATATCATTTTACACTATTTTAAATTCATTTTTCCCTTCTGTTTTGATTTTTTGCATTCACCTCAAAACTGTATATTTTGTATCACCTTTATTTCCATAGGATCCTGTAACGTTTTTAAACCATAAGAACACAATAACAAATCATTTTCACTTCGTATTTTGACGCTATCAGCATTTTTTTAATTTGGTGTCGATGGAGTCTACCTTTTTCGATCTTTTATTTTATTCTCCGTAACTCTGCAATTTCGGGCTTTGTGCACGCTGGTGCGCTACCTTTTTTTCTATAGCAATAATATCTGATTTTTTACTTAAATCTTGCCGTTTCTCTATTACGAGCCTAAAACCAAAATTTGATATGTTTTGACATCGTTGTTTGTCTGGTTGTCATGGCAATTTTTATTCAAATTCGTTACCGGTCTGTTGTTTTACTTCAATATTTCCACATAAATACTCTTTTCTTCTTGGCCATTTACAAAAATTTGCTTTTAATTTAAATAATTTTCCGTTCTTCCGCCGTCGAGCGCGGAGCTCTCTAAAAAGGTATAAAAGCCGAACAATCGGCCAATAAATGCAGTCTCGCTTCGGTTCTCAAACTCGAAGCATCTTCTAAAGGCCTTATCCCGGGGCCGCACTGCCCCGGGATCCTGCAAGCCTCTGTCCTGCCTGAAGTCACCGGGACCCTGCAAGCCTCTGCCCTGCCTGAAGTCGCCGGATCTTGCAAACCACTGCATTCACCTGAAGTCGTCGCCTAGACACGCCCACGCCTTCACCTACGCTGTGCGTGCTCGTACCAGGCGCTGTGGGCCTACCACCAGCACAGCCTATGTATAATCTGTGGGCAGCGAAGACCACCACCAAAAGCGGTGTACCACTTGGATCTTCGGCCTCAGCTTCAATACTCATCATTTTTATTATCTTTTTTTTTAAGTAATTGTAAATCACGTCACCCATCTTCATCCTCATACATCATTTTTTTCATTTAAATCTGTAAACATCTGTTTTTTTTATAATTTAAATAGATTATTTGTTTTGCCCTATTTTTGTTGTTTTGTTGTTGCTAGGTTAGGTTCTTTTTTGTTTTTAATTGTCGCTTCACGACAAGCTGCAAAGAATAAATTATCAAGATTATAGGATTTTAACAAAGACCAAAATTTAATACTAATGGAAGAAGTTTTCAGGAGATTGATGATTAAAGTCTCCACACACTACAAGAGATTTATTCTGTTTATTAAGCTTAACTAAAACTTCTTCCATATTTTTTAAAGGTATCATAACTTGAACATGGGGGTCTGTAAACACTGACAACAATAAAGTGCTCAAGCTCAACACATGCTATTTCTACAGTACGCTCAACAGAGAAGCTCACAATGTCTTTACGTTCTTTATATGATAAGGATTTATTAGCTAATATTTAGGAGCCACCACGTAATTTAATATCTCTTTTGAACGAACTGACCAATGAAATTACTGAAATTAAATATGGAATTGTAATCTTTCAACCAAGGTTCAAATACTAATAAGATTACTATTTGAAAATAATTCAACTTCTAGTTCTTTGCCTAAGATACCTTTTATACTTTGATGCACCAAGTTAACAAAGTTCTTACTATTGTTATTTTGTGAAATTAACAGTTAAATAAAACTAATTTTACGGATTTTATCGCGTATATTTACTTATTTTATATTCCCGACGTTTCGAACACTTTACAGCACTCATGGTCACGGGGGGGACTGAGGTGTATGACGTCCAATATCATAGTTAATCACGGCTACCTCCAGATACAAAATTATTATTTTTTTATAATTAACAGAATTAGGCCTTACTTTGCGGAAATCCATTAAATAAAAGCTTTTTAAAAAATTTACTTCACAAACATCTGCGCTATAAAATAAAATGATGTGTCGTACCTAGTATGAAGAGCACCTCCCGCCCTCCCTCAATTGCGTGCACTATCCCCGTCACCACTAATCCCAGCACCACTACTCCCTACACCACTACATTAGGCAAGATACACCGTTGACGACAATACGACACGTGTTTCGCCTCTACACGAGGCATCCTCAGGTGATGTAGACTCTACGGTGGCTGACCGTTAAGTGAGCGGTGAGCCAAAACAACTGCCTTTCACACAGATAGAGTCTGTAAAAGTAAAAACTAAAAGCTAAAGTAAAAGCTTTTATATATATTATATATTTTTAATTTTTGTTCCGATCTACGCAGTATGAACTTACAGTATCTTCAAGTCTTGCATTTATAGGCTTGGGTTGGGATTCAATTTTATTAATTATGGGATTCCAAGGAGATGGTAGCACCCAGCTATCTTCTCTAATGAAATTAGGATGTTTTTTGATTTCAATATCCTAGCAAAACACCCTTTGAAGGAATCGGTGTTCTTTAGCGAGGATTTGTGTTCTATCAAATCTAATGTAGTGACGGGAGCGATCCTGTACGTGTTTACAGACTGCAAACTTCCCGGAGCGTCAATTCTTCACATCAGCTGTGTGTTCTTTAACGCGGGTTTTTATGGATCTTTTAGTTATATGTCCTATATAAGAGAGACCACATTCACAATCAAGCTTGTACACTCTTGCATCTTGCAGAGGGACATTACACTTGAGTGATGGTAAAAACTAAGTAATCTTCTTCGGCGGCTTGAAGTATGTTTTTTTGGAAGCACGCTTCAAAATGTAGCCAATCTTGTCAGTGACACCTCTGATATATGACAATACAGCAGGCACTCGCTCTACTGTGGCCAGCTTCACACGTTCACTGTGACGTAGGCGCGGAACCCGAAGCTTCTTGTCGTGCGAAACTTGCTTGACGTGTTGGAGCTCGGTGGCCAGGTGTTTAATATCACAGATCCCTCGTGTTTTCTGAAACAAAGATTTACCCACGGTAGTACCTACGGTAGCTAACTGTGAAGGATGGTGATGAGAATCACCATTTAAATATATATCTGTATGGGTCTTTTTTCTATACACTATGTGGCTCAAGGTGTTATCAGGATTCCGAATTACTAATACATCTAGAAAAGCTAAATAACTGATTGCCTCTAACTCCATTGTGAACTGAATTTTAGAATTTATGGAGTTAAGATGGTCTAAAAGTGCAATTACTTTATCTAAATGTAGAATTGTGAAAGTATCTTCTACGTACCGCATGTAGAAGCTTAGGTTTACGGGAGAAGTAAGCAGGGCTTTCTCATCAAAGTCTTCCATTAATATATTGGGGACAATGGGAGATACAAATGAGCCCATCACCACGCCTTCTACTTGCTTGTAGAACTCTTCCGTCCAAAATAGGTAGCCAGATGTAAGGCAATGTCTGAGTAATACTGCATATTCTACGGGCATGTTGTTGTCCTCCAGCCTTTTAGTAACGATCGAGATGCAGTCTTCAACAGGTAAGCATGTGAACAAAGCTGTACTACATTGTCTGCCAGATGTAGGTCTTTTATCTCGGTGAAAAAATGGTAGGAATCCTTTGTGTGTGCTCTTGTATGTCCCTTGAGCGGTGAGAGTATTTTCGCTAAGTGTTGAGCCAATCCGTAAGTGTGATGAATCGATTTGGCTCACAATGGGACGTAGTGGAGCATTGAGCTTGTGTATTTCTAGTAACCCACACAACTTCGGTGGTTTGGCACACGTAGGTGTTATCGATTTTACGTCTAGATTTAATTTTTCGGAGTGTTTCTTTATGAGGTCACCTATTTAATTAAAACTAATTTTACGGATTTTTTTGCGTATATTAACTTATTTTATATTCCCGCCGTTTCGAGCACTTTACAACAACAATAACTCCTATCAAAAATTAACGAATATTGTTAGATATTATTTAAATCCTATCATCTCACATATGTTTATAATAACTAGCATTTTATAAATAAGTACTCAAGAATTTAAATGAATTAACATTATACAATATATAACTACCGAATAGTTTAATTTTCTTGTTCAGATATACTTAGATTAGCTTAAAAACTAAATTACTTTGACAAACTACACACACCCTCACTTGGAACGAACTACCGGCAGCCATTACGGTCAGGGTCGTACCGTAATCTATCTTAAGCAATTAAATCACGCAAATTATCCCTTTCGGACACCGATTTATTGCATAATATAAACCGTTCGTGATACCCTCATCTATCGAATCATTTTAATGGTTACATAATATATTCGAAAATTTATATTCTTTAACAAACCTATAAGAGAACGCATATGTTTTTTGAGACGGTTAAAAACTTAAGTAGTAATTTTCTCAATTATCTATATTATTTAGTAAATAATAATGAAACATTGACTTTTGACCCGACTGTCCCATAAGGAGGGTAATGTTTTTGAGTGTATGTATGTATGTCCAATCCGCTTGATAAATTTTAACATAATTATGAGGTATTGTATAGTTATAAGGTGTTCTTAGATTTTTCATAGTTGTAGAAATGACATAGAGTATAACGCAGTCGGATTATTTAAATTACTGTTTTATTCATTGGGCCTGTTAATATTGTAACTTTATTTTCTTTTCTCTTATTTATACATGTTAAATAATTATCTACTGTTTAAATTCATTACAAAGGAGACTGATACGCTTTCATACATTCTTGGGCCCGGTTTGTAAAAAGATGAAAAAATTGTCAATTAATAGCTTGTATATTATCATATAATCACTAAAAGTTCTGTGGATTTTGGCAATCTGAGAGCAGAGTTATAAGAGATTTAGTAAAAGTGAGGTTATGCAACAAGTTGGCAACAACTTATACTAAACAGCTTATTTTTGAATATTTGGTCCTAACAGGATATTTGCGCGAATTGGAAAACGATGTAAAGCTGGCTCTATACGCGGACGACAGCGCCTGGACGATGTGAAGTATCACATCGTCCAGAAAATCCCACATAGCCACTGCCAGGATGCAGCGTCTGCTGGACCTGTTGCCACCATGGCTAGACGAGTAGAGCATGGCCTACAATGTTAGCAAGACGACCGCTCTACTCACCTGCCGTCTCAGAAACCTACCACCACTATTGACGCCAAGGGGGCAACAGATCGTGTACGATGCTGGATTGACAGAATGTTGCGCATGACAGCGCACGTCGATTTCGTCGGCCGCAACGCCAGAGGTGCGCGGGTGGTGCTCCGTCCCGTCCTGGCAGCTAAGCTCCCACTGAAAACCAAATTAAAGCTGAGCAAGATGTACATAAGAACTAGACTAACACATGCTGCTCCGGCCTGGTACGTACTCCTGAGCGATTGACAGAGGCGGCGACTACAGGCCCAGCAGAATTTACCACTACGAACCATTGTCGGTGCAGGTCGCTACGTCCGGAATGATGTCATTGCGGCCAACCTGAAAATGGAAACGTCATTTAAATATGTCTTTTAAACGACAGAGAAGAAAAATCTAAATCTTTTTCTTCTCTGTCGTTTAAATGACATATCTCTGCTTCTTTCAGTTTTTTTTTTAATTTTATTTTATTAAAAAATTTAAAATTAATTGCCTCCGATCCAAGTAAAAACTAAAAATGATGAGTCTTAGCTTATTTGAACAGCATCTCCCATCCTCCATCATTTGCGTATGCTATCCTCATCACTACTAATCCTAACACCACTACTCCGAACAGTGAATTGGACACTAAGAAAGACGTAACAATATTACAAATACGTTAGCATATAATATGTTAGCAACATCATTTTGATTTTTAACACGGATATTAGCTAAATAATATATATATATATATATATATATATATATATATATATATATATATATATATATATATATATGTGTGTATATATATATATTGTTTAGGCCAATATTAAATATTTTGAGAATAGTGTTATAATCGCTCGTTAATAACTTCGCACAGTAGCGAGGTCACATCCCCCCCGCGCCGACATTCCTTTCGAGCCGGCTGACCGGACACGCCCCGAGTTGGTGTGAAACTCTTTCGGTCGGAACGGACGTTTCTGGTTTTATTACTTAATTTTTGGTCACGAACGGAGTTAAAGCTAGTACCGCTGTCGCTGGCGGGAACAAGTGTTGTCCTTTAAGGATTTATAACTTCGGTTAAAGCAATTGTGCAATTTATATAGAGATTTCGTTTGAAGTTCCTTTTTTTGACTGTACCATTACGTGAATAGACTAAACTAATGCCTCAAGAAGGGAATTGTTCCGGAGCTACAAGAGAATACCTTCTCCAGGACAGCATCGTGTCATCTAGCCCAGGCCACTTACACACAGTCTCACACAAATACCATCTACACTCACTACACTTTCATCAGCCGGGCAGATCCTGGTGAACAGTTTCCGCTCCCGAAGCAGGTAAGTGCCTTCCCGTTAACTGGCCTTCCCCCTTGATTGTGATAGGATATTTCCCAGTGGCCTTTAGAGGCCCGACCTGCGTCTGCCCGTAGAATTCCTGCTAGGGCCCCGGGATAGCCTACCTTTCCAGGGGTAGCCGTAGGCCGTATCATATATATACAAAAAAAATTATTCTGTTATATTTCCTTTTAGCCAAAATCATGGAGAATGGGTGACTCCACAGTTATTAGCAATTCTTCGTTAGTCATTGGACGTCTTTGTAGCTTCTTTTGTAGTTTGAAATTTCCTTTATCAAAGTCACTAAAGTAAAAGTAAAAAGTGCGTTGCCTTGGTCAGTCTATTAAAACACGGCATTGTATACATTTTAACTGCCGTTTGTGCCACGTTTTTTCCTTGTTCAGATATATTATTATTATTATTATGTGTCTTAGACTCAACTCAAAAGAATCAACTGAATTTTTCGGAGTTTGAGTTCAAACTGAGATTGACTCTGATTACCAAATAGGAATAAAAAATATGATATGTGTTCCTACTAATCAGTTCAAAAATAAAACTAGTTAATTTTTGAAATTTTTTTCCCTTCTTTAATAGTTTTAGCTAAGTTTAATGTACTGAGTATTGTCGTGTGAATGCGGCGTAAGATAATGGCCACTCTCTCTCGCCCCGTGAGTGTCTATGGAAAACACAAAAAAGATATCATTAGTGTCCGACAGGTGGCGATACAACCATCATATGAATTTCAGACGAAAATAATCTACTCGTAGATGGGCGACTGGGAGCATCGTGAAAGATGTATGACCTGATAGACTACACAACCTGCAAACGTGACTATTAAGGCAAACCCTCTTATAACAGGAAAGACCCAGGTCTAGCAGTGGACCTTTGAGGGCTAATGAGAACAAGTAAAACAAACACTGTTCTACAACTTCATATTTAAACCTATTATTGTATATAATCTAGAATATTTTTTAAACGTTACCCCACACTAGGATTTTCTCCTGTATCGTGAAGGCAGTTTACAAATATATATTGCACAAGAACAAACATCCAGACCCGGAACAATTATTTGTAGGCCATACAAATACTTGTTCCGTGCGGGATTCGAACCCGCGGCCCCCAGCGCAACAACTCATTGCTAAGCCACTGCGCCACGGAGCTGCCAACATTATAGAATAAGGGTATAAAACGAGTACACAACCCACTTCATAGTAAGTGGATGTTTTGGCACATATACACGAAAATATATCCTCAATTAAGAATCGAAATGTTGATACGTTGTCACTCCTGAGGCCTAGATAGAATGCTTAGTTACTAGTAAAAAGGATCTCCGATTCTCTTTACGCGCTATACGAAACACTGCAGCTTTAAGCTGCTATTTTACACCAGTATTCTATAAGTGCGTTTTCCTTTCCTAATCAAGCCGAACAATTGGCCAACTATAATAAAGCTTTGGCGTAGCTTTACCACGTGCATATATAATTACCATTTCCTAAAGAAATTGTCGTTTTGTAGAGAAACTATTAGCCACTGGTCGTCGTCGCTAGCAGAGCTCATTTCATAAAAGCTTTTACAAAAATTTACTTCGCAAATATCCGCGTTATAAAATAAAATTATGTGTCTTACCTAGTATGAAGAAGCACCTCCCACCCTAGATATAGACTCTACGGTGGCTAACCACTAAGCTTAGCGGTTAGCCACCGTAGAGTCTATATCACCTGAGGATGCCTCGTGTAGAGGCGAAACACGTGTCATATTATCGTCAGTGGTGTGTCTTGCCTAGTGTAGTGGTGTTGGAAGTAGCGGTGCTGGGATTAGTGGTGACGGGCATAGTGCACGCAATTGAGGGAGGGCGGGAGGTGCTTCTTCATACTAGGTAAGACACATCATTTTATTTTATAACGCGGATATTTGCGAAGTAAATTTTTGTAAAAGCTTTTATATAATGGATTTCCGCAAAGTAACGCCTGATTCTATTAATTAGAGCTCATTTCTCCCGGGGTAGTCATAAAAATTTTCTGTAAATGCCAAAATTACATATAATAGACGATAAAATGTAAATGGTCTCGTATATGTCAAATGTAAAACATCTAGAAAGGGAACAGGATCAAAGGCGGTTACATGTACAAAATGTACATTACATTGATGACAAGACAGACACACACAGAAGAAAGACACATACAGAAGTAATAGGTTTGAGTGAGCTAAATAAATAACGTCAAGTAAAATCAAAAGTTATCATTTCTTATTAGAATACTGAAATGACGATTGCAGTACTTTTAACATTGATGTACATTGCCGTGTAGTGGCGGTTAAGAATATCCACTACCCCATATCTTCCCGTGGGTGTCGTAAAAGGCAACAAAGGGAAACAGGCAGGAGATGGGCAGCAGCATCTTCCTGACAATAGCCAAAATAACAATAAAAAAACTGCGGTTGCCAACCCGCTCGCCAAGCGTGGCAACTATGGCAATATACCCCCCATGAGCAATGACTATAATAAACGGCCCCCAGTCCCCGGCGGCCCCGCTATTCCTGGCTACGGTGGCGACCATGGTAACCGCGGGGCAGGGGGTGCTAAGAATCTCCGGTGGAGGTTCGGTTGCCACCTACGACGACTCGACCTGGCAACATACAACGCACGCACCCTGAGGACTGACGAGAAGATTGTGGAGCTGGAAGAAGAGATAGACAAGTTACGCTGGCATATTATAGGATTATCCGAAGTCCGAAGAGAGGGGGAGGACACGGTAATCCTCGAATCCGGCAACTTGCTCTATTACCGGGAGGGCGACCATCTGTCCCAAGGAGGTGTCGGATTTATCGTCCACAAGTCTCTCGTTAACAACGTTGTAAAGATTGAGAGTGTGTCGACGAGGGTTGCGTACCTTATACTCAGAATCACCAAACGGTATTCGCTGAAGGTCATACAGGTTTACGCACCAACCTCGGCACACCCCGATCAGGAGGTGGAGGAAATGTATGAGGATATCTCTAGAGCCATGCATTCCTCCAAAACCCAATATACGGTGTTAATGGGAGACTTCAATGCAAAACTAGGCACAAGAGAGAACGGTGAGCTGAAAGTAGGGAAATTTGGAATAGGGCAACGGAACCCAAGGGGCCAGCAGCTGGCCGACTTCATGGAGAAAGAGGGACTCTTTATGATGAACTCTTTCTTCCAGAAGCGGCCCCACAGAAAGTGGACCTGGTCGAGCCCCGACGGTTCGACAAAAAATGAGATTGACTTCATTATGACGACCAGACGACAACTGTTCAGTGATGTCTCAGTGATTGCGAGGGTGAAAACCGGCAGCGATCACCGAATGGTTAGAGGCACACTGAACCTAAACGTTAAGTTGGAGAGGTCTCGTCTAATGAAGTCAACGCTCCGTCCCCCTCGTGCTCTAATCCAAAGTCCCGAAACCTTTCAGCTCGAGTTACAAAACCGTTTTCAGTGCCTAGAAGACTGCAATGAAGTGGACGATTTGAATGACAAGCTCGTAGAAACTGTCCATGCGGTCGGAGCTAAGTTCTGCAAGACCCGCCGCAGAAGAACACAAAAACTCTCCGATCACACTCTTAATCTCATGGCTGTTAGACGGGAGATGAAGCTACATTCTTCAACAGATTTAACAGCATACAGGCAACTGAACAGACAGATCTCCAAATGCATGCGGCGGAACTTACGCAACTTCAATACAGCTCGTATTGAAGAAGCGATCGAGCGGAACCAAGGCTCCAAAGTCTTTGCCAGAGATCTGTCTGCCAGAAAGCGTCAACTGTCAAAGCTGAAGACAGGATGTGGCAGCATCGTTTCCGGGGCACCTGAGATTTTGAGTGAGATTGAGAGGTTCTATGGGCAGCTGTACACGTCATCGTTGGAGCCGCACGCAAGTGTGAGTAACGATCCAAGAGCGAGTCTTATCCGACGTTATTCCGTTGATATCCCGGACGTCAGTCTGAGCGAGATTAGAATGGCTCTCCAGCACCTTAAAAACGGCAAGGCCCCAGGCGAGGATGGAATTACAGCGGAGCTTCTGAAAGCGGGTGGAAAACCGGTACTTGAAGTCCTTCAGAAGCTCTTTAATTCCGTCCTCCATGGTGGCATTACACCGGAGGCGTGGAGCAGAAGTGCGGTGCTCTTGTTCTTCAAGAAAGGCGACAACGCTCTCTTGAAGAACTACAGACCGATATCCCTTCTGAGCCGCGTCTACGTGCTGTTTTCGAGAGTCATTACGAATCGTCTCGCGCGCAGACTTGACGACTTCCAGCCTCCCGAACAAGCCGGTTTCCGAAAAGGCTTTAGCACCATAGACCACATCCATACCCTTCGGCAAATTGTACAGAAGTCCGAGGAGTACAATTTGCCACTATATCTGGCGTATGTGGACTATGAGAAAGCGTTTGATTCCGTCGAAATTTGGGCGGTGCTGCAGTCCCTTCAGCGATGCCAAGTTGACTGTCGGTATATCGAAGTGTTGAAGTGCTTGTACAGTAGGGCTACGATGGCTATCCGAGTACAGAACCAGAGTACGAAACCTATCCAATTGCAGAGAGGTGTAAGACAGGGTGACGTCATATCCCCGAAACTCTTTACCGCTGCATTGGAAGATGTTTTCAAGCTTCTGGACTGGAAAGGATACGGTATAAACATCAATGGCGAGTACATCACTCACCTTCGATTTGCCGACGATATAGTCCTTATGGCAGAATCGCTGGAGGACCTAAGCACTATGCTCAATGACCTCAATAGTGTTTCCCAACGGATAGGTCTTAAGATGAACATGGACAAAACAAAGATCATGTTTAATGTCCATGTCACACCTATGCCGGTAGTTGTTGGGAACACTAAGCTCGAAGTTGTTGACGAGTATGTTTACCTGGGACAAATAGTCCGACTAGGTAAGTCCAACTTCGACCGAGAGGTCAATCGACGGATTCAACTCGGCTGGGCAGCGTTCGGGAAGCTACGACACATCTTCTCGTCAGGTATACCTCAAAACTTGAAAACGAGACTGTACACCCAGTGCGTGTTGCCAGTGATGACATACGGAACTGAGACGTGGTCCTTCACTGCTGGCCGGATGAGGAAGCTCAAGGTCGCTCAGCGAGCTATGGAGAGGGCTATGCTCGGAGTTTCCCTGCGTGATAAACTCAGAAATGAGGATATCCGCAGTAGAACTAGAGTGACCGACATAGCCCAACGGATTAGTAAGCTGAAGTGGCAATGGGCCGGCCATATAGCTCGAAGAACCGACAACCGATGGGGAAGAAAGGTTCTCGAGTGGCAGCCTCGTACCGGCAGGCGAAGTGTAGGGCGTCCCCCCACTAGATGGAGTGACGACCTGGTAAGATATGCAGGAAGTCGATGGATGCAGGTGGCTCAGGACCGTGCTTTGTGGCATTCTTTGGGGGAGGCCTATGTTCAGCAGTGGACTTGTGAAGGGCTGTAATGATGATGATGAATGATGTACACGTGCGCACATATTACGTCAATTAATTATACTGGAAGTTTACGAAATCAAAGTAAATAATTAAAGGAGACAACTTGATTCACTTGCTTAGTGTAAAATTTATTCGAAAATTTTAAGAAAACAATGTTTTGTTTCGCAGTTAACAATAACTTGCCTTAAATATGAAGCCTTTTCAGGTTTTTTCAGGTATATTTAAGTATTGTTTAAGTTGTCATAGCCTTTTTAATGTTTGCTTTATATATAAATTTATGTATATATATATATATATATATATATATATATATATATATATATATATATATATATAAATTTATGTATACACGAGAACTGTACCTAACGTCTGTTACTGTGAACGTCAATTCTCTTGCCCAGCCTTATGATCAAAGCAAGTCCTCCCTATGTTAATTAATGACCTTTCACAGGTTAATGAGGAAAAAATAAGATATACGAGTGATAAATACAAGTCATCATCTTCTACGACTTCTCCTGTTATATTGACATTTATTTACAATAAGCACTTCTCAGTAATCGTTTATTTTTTATCATATTTTTATTACAGCCCATTACAAGACCACTGCTGAACCTAGATCTCCCCCAAGAAATGCCACAATGCACGATCCTGAGCCATGAGCATCCATTGACTTTCTATATATGAAGTCGTCTCTTCATCTAGTGGACGATCGCCCTACACTTCGCTTACCGGTATAAGGTACATCGGTTATCGATTTTTCAAGCTATTTGGCCCATTACCACTTCAGCTTACTTATCCGTTGGACTATGTCGGTTACTCTAGTTCTGCTGCAGATATCCTCATTTCTAAGTTTATCACACGGAGAAACTCCAAGCATAGCCCTCTCCATAGCTAGCTGAGTAAAATTGAGCTTCCTTATATGGCCAGTGCGATCATTATATAAAAATATTTTTCAACCTAATCCTTCTCTCGATACTGTTTAATTACCTATTGACATCATATTAGTTTATGCTGGAAATACACCACTCTAGAGGATATAAGGCAACTGTTTTTATACTTATAAGAATAGCATACACCTACCAATATTTTTTGTTTTATAAAAGTGATAACGATTATACAGTTTCATACAATTAGATCGAAATGATACTCATACTTAATACAATGTTTTATACTATTTGAGTATTTTTAATATGTGTGGCGCCAAAGGTTTTCAAATAAGTCAAACATGTATAATTTCTCCTTTAGCCATTGTAAATCGAAAATGGAAAATCATGGGGGATCAAGGGTGGATTATCCACCGAACTTGCACCGAATAATCCCATTTTGCTTTGGCGGGTATGCGTAGGCATTTCTCTTCGAAAAAAAGGTTCGGACGAAGAATTAAAGTTAGGTTATACGATTGCAAAATATCAGCATAGGTTATAGAGTCATTAAACGATAAAAGGCTTTGGTAAGTTAATTCGTAAAATAAATAGATTTGGAGTGTGTGAATATACACGAAGTTTTTTTTTCTTTGTCTCATTGTAACGTCGTACAAAGAAAACAAAACGTTAAAATATTAGCTTAAGGGCGATGAAATTAGTAAGATTATTTCTTCCGTAAACGCGTAAATTAACAGATCAACCGTTTTCAAGAACTTCTTATACGTGTTATGCCGCAGCTATATTATGATTGTAACACAAATAGATCACATAAATCCAGCGTAAAGTACAGCTTAACGCTGTTGTGTTTCGTATGGTGAGTGTAGAGAACCGAAGACCCTTAATAAAGGAATACATTGTGATAAATGCTGTATGTCATAGAACGACTATGAGCAAGTTTTGACTGACCTTTATGGGTTTAAATATTAGGCCAATAACCTAACTACATTAAATTAAACCGTAGCCTAACTACATTAAATTAAGCCTTTGTTCTGGGCATACCATGTAATGGATGATATTGATAGGTCGTCAATTTAATATTAATTCATTTACATATTACAGCTTATCAATGCAATTGAATAGTATGGACAATTTTATCTTTTAAAATCTTTTTTTTTAATTTTACCCCATGTTTTACTTCGTTCGACATAAACAAATATTTAAACATCGTTGTATGGCGCAAACCGTAAACAGCATTGTTTGTTTTCCTTGCACTTCCGTTTCCACGTAAATGCAAACTCAACAGTTTGCATTTACGTGGAATATAGTTTCAATCGAACTCGAATTGAAAAATTATAATTTTTAACTTTGTTTGAATAGTCTTCACAATACTTTTGTACCTATTTACCTCCTATACCTACCTACCTCCATTCTGTGCAAATAAATAATTATGAATTAGGAATTATAGAAAATTATATTTTAAGTAATATGCTGTATAGAGGCAGCGTTAGAAAATCTATCATCGTATTTCTTATGACTATGGAAAATACCGGAAATATCTTATGGTTTCCGATATATGGCGGTATAACAATCACATTTGTACCAGACTTCAAATACGCAGAGTAGCGATGCGTCAGCTTCAAAGTCTCCGATACGCAAGCAAATTTTACTCCCTACATCGCGAGAAGCTCGTTTCCAACAGGGTATACTACTTATTATAGGCTTATAAATAGAAGAGAGAATATAGCAATTACTGTCGTTATACATCGTGTTAATAAAATAACTAAATATTTTTTGAGATCCAGATAAATTTGGACACATTGAACAATGGAACGCTTACAGAAACAGAAACAGAAACCGAAACAAAAACTGAATTTTTTTTATTCAATGTAAATTATAAATAATACTTATTGAAAGTCACTCTTATGTTGAAATTACCTCTGGTTCTAAATAAAACTTTGTCCTGGGAAGAACGACCACGCTCTCACAGAATACCAGCATCAAGGAGCAGCTTAGTGCTGCTGTGTTTCGTATGGTGAGTGTAGAGAACCGGAGACCCTTTTTACTGTAAAAGAGGCATTCTGTCTTAGTTCTCACAGCTGATAACGCATCTGTATTTTAATTCGCAAACGAAGACAGATGTAAATGTCTATGGGCCACAGCAACCACTTACCATCAGGTGGACTGTGTGCTCGTTTGTCACCCTTATTCTATAAAAAAAACCTAGCAGTCAAAAAGAAACTCAGCAGGATATATACATAAGTCGAAATCTGCCTAGATGAATCGACACAAGTAATACAGGGGAATGTAGAGTCTAATGAAAATGTTCGTGAGGTAACGGAAATTGGAAATCTCACGTCTCGTAACTAAGCAAAATGTTATTATGAATTTATTTTTGCCTTCACTATTATTCAACTTCTTAATTTTACACAATTTTCTTTAGTCTCCTTTTTGTAAAAACACTAAAATGATTACTATCATATCTGAATTAATTTTATTATTATACAAGTGCTAGGACTTCAATAAAGCTTTAAAATGAAAAGGTTTTTTATTTAGTGTTGAATAGAGAAAAGTTAAATAATGAATTTACAGTCGTAATCGGTAACAAAAAGGCTTACTTAGATTTGATTTCAAAATACCTCTTTCTCTCTCTCTCTATCTTTACCCACCATGTGTCCACTATTAGATATCATCCTTTTATCTTCTAAGCTATCAGGCGGATAAACTACTAATGTAAATTCGTAGAAGTGGCGGTGTTTCGTGTAGTGGCGGTGTAAGAATACACACTACCCCTATTGTTCCGTGGGTGTCGTAAGAGGCGCCAGAGGGTAACAAACCAGGAGATGGGCAGCAGCGTCTTTCTGATCACAATTCAAAATAATAGGAAACTGCGGTTACCAACTTGCTTGCCAAGCGTGGCATCTATGGCAAAAACCTGTCAGGCAATGTATGGAGGAGGCCTATGTTCAGCAGTGGAATTTTATAGGCTATAATGGATTGATGGATTGAAATTCCTGACCTGGCAATTGAATTGCGAATTCAAAGTTGAAATTAAGTTTATGAAATGAAGAAAAACTAATATTTTTCGTTGTCTGACTATTTTTTTTTAATTAATCCTTATCACTTATAACAGCAAAAGTACTAATTCCACGCGAACAAGGTCGCGGGCACAGCTGGTACATTATAAAAGACTCGAAGGAGGAGGATCTCCTCCTTATTTTAAAGTTAACTAAAAAGTAGAAATAACAGTAACGTTAAAATATTTATATCAATGTATTGTAAGCAAGATTTTGTTCAAACTTAACAGAAGTAATAGTGTTGTAACATGACACATCTTAACTCTTTCTCTGTCCCGTGTACTAAATATAGGTCACTGCTAGTGTGTCTGAAAACCAGACAGTGAAAGTTTTAATTTGACACTTTTTATAGTAACTTGGTACAACCATGATGCAACTGTATTGTTCCTGTAGCACGAATATATCCGTCCGACCGAGAAAGAACCACGCTCTTCTCACAAATTAAAGGGTTTAGGGTAGTGTTTCACGTAGTTAATTGTGAGGATCAGACATCCTTTTACTAATAACTAGACATTCCATCTTAGTTTGCAGGGGTGACAAATCACTAGCATTTTGATTCTTAATTGCGTATAGATGTAGCTGTCTACAGGTCACAAAATTCGCATATCGAGGACGGTGCAGTCGTTATGCATCTTCATTTAATAAATTAAAAAAATATATCAATAAGTTTTACTATAAATATGTATATTATGTCTTTGTGTTTAATCCTCGTTCAATCTTATTTTGTTTTTAATTTAAAAAATATATTTATTAAGAATTTAAATCCAAAATAATTTAACATGCTAATTAATTCTGTACTGACATTTAAAAGTATTTATTATTCAAGGATAGGGGGATTAATTAGCACTGTATGTATGTGAAATATAAATCTCTGATTTCATCTGCTTCATTACAGCTTCATTAAAGAGGATTTTAGTACAATTTACGTAACTGTTCGTATGTTGTTTAATTGTTATAAAAGTAAAAAAAAATTCGTAGATTTTTATTTGATGTATAAAAATATAATGAAGTAATTAAGTACTTAAAAAACGAATTCTTACATAGTACATTTTACTAAATATATGTCCAGGTTTCAAATTATTTCAAATATTACATACATACTTTTTGTTAAATTGTAATTTTATTTTATTTCACTTTTTTCTAACTAAGATTGTATTGAATTTAATATGAAACTTAAATAATTGCATTTATCGAGTATTATTAGTTTAAAGAATTTAGATTAAAATTATAATATTATAGTTAAATTGATTATTACATGATAATGACTGATATTTGAATTGAGCGCTGGGCTGATACGAAATTAAAATCTCTTTATGGGCCTACATGAATTGGTTTGGCATCCATAAATATGTAAGGTTATGGTACCGTTCCCGTGGCGCTTTAATCTGCTTAGGGAGAGCTGTTGTTACTTCAAAAGTGGACGAATGTTGATGAGTCAACCGTCAAATGCTTTCTGTACGACGATCAAGTGATATTTTTGAGTTGTCGTAGGGCGAGTTTCAAATGTTCGTTTCATTAATTAATGTAATATAATTAAAAGAGTGGAGAATGAAAGTGTCGGCAAAGTACCCCCTAGATAGAAGCTTACCAAACAAATTGGCGATGTATTGAAGATAGACCAAATTAAGAATAGCCGAACATGTGTATGCGTGGATATAAAAATGTGATAGAAGTGAGTGAGGTGTGTCAGAATCGTGTACGTGCCAAATTATCGTCTGTAATTTCTGAAAACCTCTCTAGATTTCAGTCATCAGAGTTGATATATGTATGTAAAAAGTAAAAAGTAAAGTGGCAGCCTATTTACGTCCCACTGCTGGGCACAGGCCTCCTCTCATTTCTGAGAGGGTTTTTAGGGTAAGGAAATGTCCGCCGCGCTGCCCCAATGCGTGTTGGCGAACTTCACATGCCTTTGAAATATTTTTTTTTCTTAATTCTCAGACGTGCGGGTTTCCTTACGATGTTTTCCTTCACAGCCAATGATATTTTTACTATATCTATTTTTGCTGTAAATATCATTTTGCATTGTTATAAAGGGCAAAGTCCATAGTGAGCTAAAAGCACTGTTGTGTACACATCATCCACACTTACTTCAATGAAGCCATTAGTAGAGTATCAATTTCTTTATCTACTTGGGTTAAATTTAGTAATATTTTGCTTTATTAACCATATATTTAAATACCCATATTTTAGTATATTCAAAATTAAAAATACCTAATATTCTGATATTTATTGATCTTTTAGAAAAATTACATGTCTTTTATTACAATCGTAACTGAGTTTCTGTAGTAACTCGAGGGTCAAGTGCTTACCTTTAAGTTCATTAAACCAACCAAATAGAATATTCACTACCCCATATCATACCGTGGGTGTCGTAACAGGCGACAGGAGGAACCAATTCAGGTGATGGGTAGCAGCATCTTCCTAATAACGACTAAAAATAAATTAACTGCGGTTGACATCCCGGTTGCCAAACGCGACAACTATGACGAATTTCTCCCATGAGGCAATCTATGGGGTTGGCCTATGTTTACAGTGGACTTTAATAGGCTACAGCGGTAACGGCAGCATGAGAAAATCTATCACCTCATTTAGTCACATTATTGTCCTGAGAGGTGGCTATACAAAATGCCAGTAAAAATCCTATAGTTATCTTAATATGATAATATACTTTAGTTGCAGCACTATGCCACCCTACAATTAAAAGCATCAGCATTTAATCGATATTGACACATTTACACAATTCAACGTAAACAAACGGCAACGTGAAAATGAAGCCTACCACGATTCTCACCAGATTTACAAAATTCCCAAACAGATTGTCGATACATCTAATGGGTGGCGGACTTACACTCCTACACCTGTGCAATTCTTCGAGATACTTGCTGGCCTAATCGATTGGTCGATGTTTGTCGCTGTTCCACGATGCCATTATATTTTAAATCTTACATATATAAGAAGGTATATCGGACGCCATGAAATGTTTCCAGCCTAGCCTTTTATTAACTACTACAGCCAAAATTATTATTGTATTTTAATTATGCCCTGCATAAATATAATACGTGATATAGTTATGGTGGTGGAATATTGTGGTTGCAGCACGAAAAGGTGGACTCGAAGGGAAGCACCACATTCACACACAAGAACACCAGCATGAAGTTGTAGTAGAGGAGAACCGGGGATAAAAATTGCACGTGTAGTTTATTAAGCATCTAATTAAAATTATGTAACCAAAGCTCTTGAGGATTATCGTCGTTCATTGTTCTATGTTCAATCGCTTCAATAATGTCATATTAAGCTTAATTAAAACGGATATTGCTTCAAATCGTGTTAATATGAATTTAATATATACACGAATTACGGTCGCGGGAAATTTAATTATTTTACGGTTGTAGAAATGTCATTACGATCAACGCAGTGTCAAATAATTAAATATGAAACAGTTACATACAGCAAAATATATATTCCAATTCATCTATATTAATATGTAATGAATATCTGCTGATATTATTTACAGTATTACGTATTTTTCTCTTCTATTCTCGAAATTTTATGCGGCTATAAAATTTCAAAATGCCTGTTCCGACAACCGTTTTGTAATATCTAATATTTATATCAGACTAAGTATCACTCTTCCATAGATTGCCACAAGGAAAGGTCTTCAGCCACCTGCGTGCTACATGCAGTGCAAGGCTGCCACTCAAAAACCAATTCAACCATTAGCCAATTTCAAACATAAATATACTAGCTATAAAAGCGATCTGCATGGCAGTCACGAATTGAGGTTAAGCGGAAAAGATGTGTATAGAATGTATATCTTGTTAATCTATAGATATAGGTATTGACAGACGTTCATACAGAAGGATATAATCTAGTACCAGCAGGAGAAGCAATTGCAGTAGTAAATTAAAAAAAAAATTAAAAGTATATTTTGGAAAATCCTAAAGTGCTCGCCTCATGAGAGTTTTATTTAATTTTGATAAAAAATTGTATTCCTGACTTTTAATATATGTTATTTACGTGTTTTAAATTTAGTGCTCTATTATTTTAACAGTTATTGTCACTTACAGGGAAAATTTAATAATGTTTACCAAAATAAATCGATTACACAATGTATAAAATCGATATAGGCTGTATGGCAAATTTGTTCTTTGCAGATCAAGGGCTAAAAAATATGAAACCGCCTTTAAATTTTAATAGCAATAAAAGTTATAAAAGTAGAAATTCATTCTATTAACAAACGACGCGTACTAAGGTTACTTATATGAAATAGGGAATCAGTTGATGTAATTCTGAAGTTAATAAAAAAACCCGGTCTCAATACGTCAATATTTTCAGGATTTATCGTGACCACGTATAAAATCAACATCCGAAGGTCCACGTAAAACTTTTTCAAACAGTTTTTTTTTCAAAGTATCAAAATAAAATGATTTTTTAGAAAATATGAGATGGATTAATTAGACTGTTAATATGAGTTATCGTATAAGTGCAATATGTTTATGATAGAGGCAGTTTAAGAACACAAAATTGCTTGGCCTTGACGTGTCGAGAGTAAAGCACAACCTAAGTATGCTTCGCGTTATGAGGCGTGCAATACAGCAAAGTTGTTGAATAATTTATCGGCGTCTATCTTTCCGTTCGAATACAATCCAGGTGTCTTCAAGGCTTTTGTTACGCTAAATAAATGCGATTTATCATCAAGGGTTTTATCACCACTTACCACCAGGTGGGATTGAAGTCAAACAGTGACTTATAATAATTCAAAAGAAGTTTTTTTTTTATATGATAAAGGTGACAAACGAGCACACAGTCCACCTGATGATAAGTGGTTGCTGCGGCCCATAGTCATCTACAACTATCCTCTATTACAAATCAAAATGTAGATGCGTTGTCACCCGTAAGGACTAAGATGGAATTCCTCGTTTCCAGTAAAAAGGGCCTCCGGCCACCTGCACTCACCAAGCGAAACGCAGAGGTAAACCTCTACTTCACGCTGGTTTTCTGTGAGGTCGTGGTACCACCCCGGTTCGAGCCGGCCCATCCGTGCGACAGCAAAAGCTGCCCCGTGGCTCTACCACTGGTAGTTAAGTTACAACCTGTAAATGCTAAAAAAGATTTTTCTCATTTCTGGGAGAATCATGGAGTAATCCGTCTTTGCCTGTAATGCAGTGCATGTTCGCGGACATAACATGAAGTTTTGAAGTAACTTTTCCTCAGATATACATGTGTCCTCAGTATGTTTTCTTTCACCCCTGAGCAAATAGAAAATGTTACTTAGATTTGCAATGAACTCATTGATTCTGGCGGAAATCGAATTCGGGTTGCTCGCGTTTTGTAAAATTTACGTAATGAGCCTTTCTTAGCATTTGAGCTGTGATAGCTGGAACATAATATTATGATCCTCGAATTATTTCATTCCTTAGACATGAAGGTTTTGTAACGATATTTTCTTTGGAAGAAACACATAGAAAATCAGCACAACAGCACTTAAATGCGGTTGTATTGTATACGTATTACGTATAAAAATTTACGTTAAGCGCTTAGCTCCTGAATTATACGGCTTATGTTGTTGTAGTCAAGCTAGTATTACGAGTATTTTAAATTAGTTTCAGTATGTTATAGTCCTCTATGTTGAATTGTTCTTAAAGGTGGTCATAAATAGGTCTTACCTATAAAATTGCCGTTCTGCAGTACTAGCCATTTCAAATAAAAAATGTTTTGTTTGGCTTAAAATCCTAATTTCAAATTAATTTTATTTTAAAAACATGGAATTATGTTTTTCAAAATTAGTCATTTTAATATTGAGAAGCGTTATGTTATCATCGCATTTGAATATTTTTCATCATCACGGATACGTTAAAAATTTGAGTTTGTTTCATAAAAATGGCAATTTAATAGGTAAAGACCTAATATTTATTCGTATGTATATACTCTTCGTAACTTTCATCATGGGGGGATATTTGCCATAGTTAGAGATATTTGCCGACAACCGCAGTCTTTTATTGTAATATTGCTGTTCAGGTATACCTCAAAACATGAATAGGAGATTATATAACTAGTGCGTGTTGCCAGTGATGACATATGGAACTGAGACGTGATCCTTCACTGCTGCCCGTATGAGGACGCTTAAAGTCACTCAGCGAGCTATGGAGAGGGCTGTGCTCTCGGGGTTTCTCTGCGTGATAAACTTAGAATTGAGAATATCCGCAGTAGAACCAGAGTAACCGACATATCTCAACGGATTAGTAAGCTGAAGTGGCAATGGACCTCGAAGAACCGACAGCAGATAGGGGACAAAGGATCTCGAGTGTCGGCCTCGTACCGGCGGACGAAGTGTAGGGCGTCCCTCCACTAGGTGGAGTGACGACCTGGTAAGACATGCAGGAAGTCGATGGATGCAGGTGGCTCAGGACCGTGCTTTGTGGCAGTCCTTGGGGAAGACCTATGTTCAGCAGTGGACTTGTGAAGGGCTGTAATGATGATCATGTTGATGATGTATATGCCGCGTCACTCGTTTTGAGATTTAATATGTACCACTCCTAAATATCGAAACTTTATTAAGAAGCGATCCATTACAAGAAGAACATAGCTATAATAATGACGACCGTGTAGCCCACATAATCGCTTACCTGTAGAGTTTTGCTTTTATAAAATAAGGGTGACTAACGGTTACACATTCCACCTGATCGAAAGCGTATGTTGAGGCCAATAGATATATTCATCTATATTCGATTAAAAAAAAATCTAAATCAAAAACAAAAAAAATCAACATGTAGATGCGTTTCTGTATTCTTACCCCTATGATCTTTTTTTTTCTTTTAAAAAACGTATCCTCCATACTAAGTTTTTTTCCTGTATCGTCGGGGCAGTTTAAATACATAAATTTCACACGGACAAACATCCAGACCCGAAACAATCATTTGTAGGCCATACAAATACTTGTTCCGTGCGAGATTCAAACCCGCGGCCCTATGCGCTGCAATTAATTACTAAGCAACTGCGCCACAGAACCATCCAACTTAGATAGAATATCTCGTTACTGGTAGAAAACGTCTCCGGTTCCCTACACTCAGCATAGGGAACATACCTTTATTCCATAATAATCAATTTAAAAGTAAAATGGTCATGGATTATCTTCTTTTTTAAATTTATTGAGAAGACATAGAGAGTTCCACTAAGAATAATTGTTGGCTTTCAACGATATAAAATTAATATCATACATAAGTCTAGATACGTTTAAAATCATGTCCATTATAGCAGATGATGAAATAGACTAGTAAAATTTTAAGCAAATATAAATCACCGTAATGAAATTATAAATAAATAGTCAAAAATAAATACCCAGTATTAAAAGAAGCATCACGTAGTTGTCAGACGTTGTCACAAATTAGATCAACTTTTATTTCATTATTTTTACGTGATAGCGCCATGCTGTAGCTATATTAGTAGTATAGTTGTAGCAAGAATGGGTCGGCTCGACCGGGGTAGGACCACGCTCTCACAGAATACCAGCGGAAATTAGCAGCTTCACACTGCTGTGTTTCGTACGGTGAGTGTAGAGAACCGGAGACCCTTTTTACTGGAAAAGAGGCTTTCCATCTTAGTCGTCACGGGTGACAACGCATCTGCATTTTGATTCGCAAACGAGGATAGATGTAGATGTCTATGGGCCGCAGCAACCACTTACCATCAGGTGGACTGTGAGCTCGTTTGTCACTCTATCCTATAAAAAAATATATTCCGAACTTTAATTCCCTTAAGAATATTTCTCTACAAACAAATTTCTAAAGAAAATGGCTGACTAAACAATCTTTAACAAGATACACAGAACAATACCTCAGTGTACAAATTAAGGGCTTTATTATGTTTTACTGAACCCATTTTCTTCACTAACAATGTAAGAAAATGTTATGTTTTTATGTTAGTTGCTTTTTGTTCTATTTAAACCAGTGATGCGCAGACTTATTAAGACTGGGGGCCACTCGGGCAAATTATGAACTGATGGCGGGCCGCCAGAAGTATAGGTAATTAAAGACAATCAAGAATTGATAATAATGTATTAAAATTGAAAAAGAATTTATTAATTTGAAGCGTGGCACTGCATGGTGCTTACAATCTTTTTTATATTTGGCTCAAATTTACTTGTAGCAACACGTAAAACTGCTTCCAAACTTTCATTTGCAAGGCGGTTTCGATTTTTGTTTTATTATTATTTAGTATTGAAAAGGTTTGTTCACATATATAGGTAGAACCAAATAAGCTGGCACATTTCAGAGCATTTATGCGCAACTATTTGTACGTATTTTTATCAATGCAGCGGTAAAAGTTCAGCAAGTCTCCTTCGTTGAATTTGTTACGTAAATCTTGGTCGTTTTGAATGTCGATAATTTCTAACTCCATTGACTCTGACGCATTATCAACAGAAATCGTGAAAGGATTGCTGAATATGTCCAACAGAGGTTTCACCTTTTTAAACTCCGAAAATCTGTCTTGAAAAGATTGAATCAAAATATCTAGCTTTTCTACATAACTGAAATTAATCGCAGCTTTGTTGAATTTTTCAGCCATTTTCTTATAATTCGGAAAATGATTGTAATTTCCAGAATTCAATTGCGATCTGAAAAGTGTCAGCTTGCATTGAAAGGATGCTACATGAGCGTAGAGCTGGGATATCAGTTGATTTTTGCCTTGAAGCCGTGTGATTAAGACATTCAAATGATTTGTAATATCAACTAAAAAAGCCAAATCACACAAACAATCAGGATTTTTAAGTTCCGGGACATCCCTTTGCTTTTTCGCCAGAAATATTCCAATTTCTTCTATTAAATTTAGAAATCGTTCCAGTGTCAATCCACGACTTAGCCACCTTACTTCTGTATAATACAGTAAATCTCCATATTCGCTTTCGATGTCATCAAGGAATTGTTTGAATTGCCTGTGATTGAGTCCTCGTGATTTTATGAAATTTACAGTCAAAACTACCACTTTCATGACATTTTGAAATTCAATTTTTTTAGAACAGAGGGCTTCTTGGTGTATAATGCAGTGAAACTGCATAAGATCTTCAGCGTTTATGTTTTTTTCTTGCAGATGCTTTTTCAGCAAAGTAACTAGCCCAGAATTTACACCAATCATCGAAGGAGCACCGTCAGTCGCAACTCCCGATAATTTTGATAAGTCCAAATCAGTTTTTGAACACTCATCCAAAATTACATTGAGTATATCAACTCCTCTGGTTTGACCTTTTAATGAACACATTCCTAATAACTCTTCTAAGACTTCAAAATCTTGAGTAACACCTCGTATGAATATCAGAAATTGAGCTGTGGAACTAATATCAGTGGATTCGTCGAGTGCTAATGAAAAAAATTCAATGATATTAGTTTTTTCATTTAATTGCTCCGCAATATTACCTGACAAAGACATAATTCGTCTTTGGATAGTCATACGATTCAGTTGAAATTTCTCAAACTTTTTTGCTGCTTCTGGACACATTTTCTTAGCGGCAATTTCTATGCATTCTTTTACAAAATCCCCATCATTGAAGGGACGACTTCGCTTTGCTATCATTCGAGAAATTTCATAACTAACTTCTGTAGCTGTTTCTGAATCTTGAATGGGTTTTGCAAACATAGCTTGCTGACCAATAAGCTCCCGTTCTAAAGACAACATTTTTTGCTTTCTTAATTCACCTGTAAACTTGGTAAAAGTAGGATGCTGCGTTTCATAGTGCCTTTTTACATTATATTCCTTTGCAATCGCAACAGAATTCTTGCAAATTAAACAAACGACTTTGTTATGCGACCATACAAAAAAGTATTTCTCAGTCCAAATTTCTTGAAACTGCCGATTTTCATCTTTTACCTTACGCTTTTTACTAGGTCCTGGCTTGTCCATGTTGCCTTCTAATCCTGGCTAGGATTAACACAGCACCAAAAAACAATTACAGTACCTACTTAAATTACCCATCCTTTTTTAAATTACCAAAAATAATTGATTAAATAGGTAGGGAAACACTTATTATTAACAGAGTTTTACTTACGATTTCACAACACAATTATACACGGACTTGACAAAATATATGACACCGGCTATTCGAGTTAAAATCTACACTAGAACTATTGACACTTCACTCAAATTAAAACCGAACTGTCGGTCGCTGCGGTTAGCGTGGCTTTTATACCGCGCGTATAGAGTCGAAAACTGTCTGGAGAAATCACGAAACCGACTCTGGAAGCTTCGTGTATCTACCTACGCGAGCAATTGGGAATTCGGGACTATTGTTATCTTGCTTGCTCTAACAATATAACCCGTGGATAAGCCGCCACCGCGCAGCCGTCGTCGCCGCGCCGCCGGCCGCGGCGGTTCCTCAAGAAAACGAATTTAACCGAGATCAGCACGAACATTACCGACCGCTGTTACCGACGCATGCACGGCGTACCGATAAGCGCACTTAAGAGCGCGCGCGCGAGATTCAAATTACTTTTCGAACATATTTTTTTTGGTTTTATTCTGGAATATAATTCAATATTTTTCGAATGTACGAGAGTATTATTTTTGCTGTCGGCGGGCCACCAGTATTCGACCGACGGGCCGCATGCGACCCGCGGGCCGCGGTCTGTGCATATACGATTTAAATATGCACAGACCGATTTCAAATAAATAAATTTTTAAATAAAATTGGTTTTACGGATTTTATCGTGTATATTAACTTATTTTATATTCCCGATGTTTCGAGTACTTAACGGCACCCATGGTCACTGGGGGCACTGAGGTGTTTGACGTCCCAATGTTATAGTTAACCAAGGCTACCTCCAGATTAAAAATTATTATTATTTATTCCGATCTACGCAGTATGAACTTACAGTATCTTGAAGTCTTGCAGTTGTATGCTTGGGTTGGGATTTAATTTTATTAATTATAGGGTCCCAAGTAGATGGTAGCACCCAGTCATCTTATTGAAATTAGGATGTTTTTTGATTGCAATAGCCTCAGGAATCATCGTTGGAAGTAATCGGTGTTTTTAGCGAAGATTTGAGGTCTTTAAAATCTAATGTAGTGATGGGGGCTATCCTGTACGTGTTCACAGACTGCAGACTTCCTGGGGCGTCGATTCTTCACAACAGCTGTGTGTTCTGACGTACCTCAACTTATTGTCGCTGAGTACCTACTCGAGGGTACAGTTTTTTGTTTTCATCGTTTTAATATCATAATAGCGCTATGTACTTACTGCTAAATAAACTAAGAATAAGTAACTGATGAAATTAAAGAGAATTCTATTGATTACTTATTCTTTCAACATCAAAAATATCAGACAAAATATTCAGCCCGGTGTCGGGATGATTTATCGTAGTTGTCACTTATATGAAAATGACTAGCAGAACTATGTACACAAAACTGTGATTAAGACAAAATGTCGTTAGCTGAATATGTTCGGTGTCTATCAGCATAGTAATGTTTCACCAACTTCTTTTTGTATCAAGTCCTATGAAGTAATTGAAAATTAAGTTAATAGTTTGAATGACTAATTAGAAGGTAGATAGGGTCCACAATAGTACAAAAGCTTCTTTTCAGTTTCTATGAGTTTTATTTAAGCAAATACGAGAGCCGTGTAGCTTGACGTAAGACTTCAAAGTACAGGAACAAAAGTGATCGATTCTTGCGAGGACTAATGAAACTGGTAAGGAAATTTTATGTGTTTATTTTCAACGTGCTCAATGAAGTGGTAAAGAATAACTTGGCGACGAAACCATGATGTCTAAGTAGTTTTAAAAAAAATCATAGATATGTGAAACCACTATTTTGCACATAGGTAATTAGCAGCCCTGTGCACAGATGTAAGATGTATGTAAGCTGCTTTTTTACTTTTTTAATTGCAATGTGACTTATATAACAGGTTGTCATATTTTAAGATAGCTTTCATATGTTCAGACATACCTACCTATTGAGATTTTTGTGACAGTCCCGGTTTCATAGCTGACATGAGTAAATGAACAGGCTCGTGCAAAAAAGTACTATAAATATCGAAGACAGCAAAGTTTAAACGCATGTTTATTTTTATTTTAACTATGAGTAGAACTGCATTGATAGAATCTTGTAAGTTATCCGGTAACATAACCTATCCAAACGTAAATTTCATAGTACGTAAGCAACACAAATTCGATCTCCACCGACACCACTCATATTTTAACTGCAATTTGAAGTTCGATTAATCACGTTCTCGGTGGTGAAGGACAACATCGTGAGGAAACCTGCATATTTGAGAATTTTAAAAAATATTTCGGACTTACTACACGACTAAGACTTTCGGACTACATTTTAGGTATACTTATGTGAGGTCGGTCAACCCGCGTTGGAGTCAAATCAATCAACTCTTTTTTGTCCTGAAACTAGCTGCGGCATGTCCCCAGTAGTGGAATGTATGTAGGCTGCTACTTTTTCACTTTTAATAGGCCTATCCACTGATTATCATAGGCCTTTCCCATTGTTTGTCAAACAGGCCGGATATTTGCAGTAGTAGCCATGCTTGGCAAGTGGTTTGGCAACCGCAGCTTTTTATTACTCTGCATTGTTATCAGAAAGATGCTGACACCCATTTCCTGTTTCCGTTTCCCTTCTGTCGCCTCTTACGACACTCACGAGACGAAATGGGGTATTAGTTTCTATTTCACCGCCTTTACGTTACTAATATATTTTTACTACCGTTCATCATTTCGATTCCCTCCATAGATTACGAAATAAGTTGGATATTAGCCGTTGTTGCCATGCTTGGCCAACTGCATCTTTTTTATTATTTTGAGCTGTAATCAGAAAGACGCTGCTACCCATGTTCTCTATATTTCTACTCCGGTTCATGAATATAGTTCCTCTCACACGCTCATCGTGAATTGGACTTAGAATATGAAATTTTAACTTTAATTAGAGTAGCATTAATGATATTTCTAAATTGAAGCCAACGCGAGCGAAGCTGCGGGTAAAAAGCTGTAGTTACACATAACAAATTAAATAAATCATCAATCAATTTTCATAGTTAACTTCAATAGAAACTTCAGTTAGTGAAAATGCGGATAATTTTGTGTGAAACATAGTCTTATCTCTAATAATAGGTTGCTACTGATGACAGAATATTGACAGAAAAACACAATAACTGATCCGACCCTAAATTCAAACTCGGTGAAGGCAGTCTTAATAAATATAATGATAAGATATAAATATTCAAGATTGTTATTAATATCCAGAAAACAAAGTATTTATTATTCTTGTTAGTAAAACAATCTTTGTACTTTACAGTTTGTTTCCAATAATCTGTTTTAAATACAATGAATTATGCATTAAATGAATTTTGATATTATTCATAATACATTTATGAATACGAAATATATTATTTAACCGAGTTGAATTCATAATAGATTTTCAAGGTCTATTTACAAACGAATATATAATACTGTTGGAACAATAAATAGTTGTAATGTGTTAGTTTTATAAATTTCTTAAAATTATTAAATTTCGTAGCAGTATTTAAAAAAAAATTTATACATACTACAGAATCTTATAGCTTCCTTATACGTCAGGTATATCCAGATCAGCAACGGGCAGCAGCGTCAAGGTTGTGAGAGCCAAGCGGAAAATCCTCCCTACAAATGGAAAAGTCCATGTCCTGCAATTAACTTTGAAAATGTGAAAAGGTAAATTAATGAAGAGAAAGAAAAAATACCCGACATGAACCACCAACGATCTACGCTCCCTCTCCATGTCCAGATCGTCCTTCAAATCAACCGTAACCCAGTGGCCCAGGTATTTAAAACTCGCAAGCCGCTTCAATGGTTTCTCACACAATGTAATTTCTGGAAGTACAGTGTAGTTTATTGAACCCGATTTAAATAGAATCCACTCACTTTTACTTGTGTTGTACTTAAGTCCGTGAGCCGCTGCGTACCCCTCAGATATAGACAAAAGTCGTCTCATGCCGCTTATAGATGAACTCAACAGCACCATATTATCAGCGTAACCGATATTATTCACACAAACACCATTAACGTAATAGCCAACGTTGGCAATGTTGAGTCGACCCATCAGCTGATTTACATAGAGGTTGAACAGTCTTGGAGAGCTTAATCCACCCTCTCTAACGCCACATTGTAACCCATATACTTCGGAATAAGAGCTATCCCATTTCACAACATTTTTCCGGTGCCCAGCATTGTAATAACGATATAATCTCCCTGGGTACACTAGTCTCATTATATAGCTTCTGCCACAAAAGCCCTAGAAAAATCCAAAAAACATGCGAATACAGGCGCTTTTCTGGCAGTATATTATTGGACAGTCTGTTTAAGGAACAAAATATCGTGTTCGGTCGACAAACCGGGCCTAAATCCAAATTGGATATCATTTAGTTGTACATGCTCCGCTAATATGTTACCAAGCAGACTATCCAGTATTTTCGACATAATAGTAGCCAAGGATATTGGCCTATAATTTGTCTTATTTTTAATAATAGGCACTACAACGGTTTTAGTAAGACCTGCCGGTAAGTAACTATGACTTAAATATAAACGATAAAACATAGCAAGTACTCGAGGTAAGTGAACACCAGCATATTTCAAGTGTTCAATGCTCTAACTATCATAACCGGGTGATTTACCTCTAACCATTCGTTGAATAGTGTCTCTAATGATCTTAGCCGAGAATCCAATCTGGCAGCCACCCGGATAGGTGGCCGGAGCATTGCAAACCTGCTCAATACTAACTACTGGAGACTCAACCATAAAATGCTTACGAAATGCATTAGCGATTTCAGACGGCCCGCACACCCCTACCACGCTTACAGGGAGGCTCGTTTTGTGATTTAAATTTTTAGTATATTTCCAGAAATTACTGAACTCTTTTCCCGAATGACACTGAGCAATTTTGTACATTCTTATTTGTAGTTGACTGTCCTGTGAGGATTTTAATTTATTTTTAAAGATATTTCTTTTACATAACCAGATCTCGGTTTACCATATAATATCCAATTTTTTATAATGTAATCGAGCTTCACAGTGAGCCTGACGTACGTACTTATTCCAACCGGGTATGTATTTTTTGTTTTTACATTTATTATTTCCTTTAAAAATATACGAAAATTAAAAATATATCTCTCGATACATTTTGTCTAACTTTGTGCTTTGTGGCATACCATAGGGGGAGGCCTATGTACAGCAGTGGACTTGTGAAGGTTGTAACGATCATGATGGTGAAGTTAAAAATGTTTTGAGATTTTTTAACGACGGTTAATAATTTTTGTTTCAATCACTTCTTTCAGTTCAGCTATTCATGTTTTCCCTGGAATCAAATCCAAACTCAGTCATCGTACGCTGACTTATAACATAGATTATATCTGCTAAGTTTTATATCATCAAATAAAAAAAGTTCATCAATACTTAGCGGCGTAGCAAGAGAAGCTATGTTCTTGTGTGGCAGATTTAGGAGGAAGCCATTTTGCGAAAGTCAGCTTCCAGCTACAATTTTTTGCATGATGCCATAAAATATCTCAAAATACAAAAAAATTATATTACATATTTAAATATGAATATTAATGTTATTTGTGTAATTAAATACAATTTAATAGAAAATATTTATGTATATTTCCACGCCTGCATGCAGGCCGATGTATTCACCTGGCTAATTGTAAAAATAATTACTTAATTAGCTAATATTATGTACGGGCAACAAGCCAATTTAACGTCTGAATGTTCGAGAGCACTTTGCTGACTTCAATGATTTTATTGGATGAAGAGAAATTTATAATTTGAATTTATTGTAAAGGAAATAATTACTTAATCAGCTTATGTATTGGCAAAAAGTCAGTGTAACATTTTAGTAATCCAGAGCACTTGCTCACTTCAATAATTTTATTGGAAAATAACGACCTAAATAACACGATTGTATTTCGTAAGGCTTCTTCTCACAGCTTTACTGGAATAATGAATAATTAAATTATTATAAACGACCGTAGCCTTATGGGTACAGACTGTGAATTTAAAATTAGTGAGTCGGTATCCACCATTCGATTATGTCGTGAACCACTCGTTCTATAAGCATTAAAAGCTTAATTAATATAATTTCTTTCGTATCTTGGAGACGTCTCATTCACATAAATTGACAAGCAAATACATCCGGGACCGGAATAATAATATGTATACCTACTATACAAATAGTAGTTATCTGAATTAATCGAACCCGCAGCTTGTAGCAACGTAGACAAATGGTTAGCCCCTGCGCTACTGAGTCGTCTGACTCGTTGATAAAACGAATTTGTTACAACTAGCCATACAGTAATCTATGAACTGAGCTTTTCAACTGTACCACCATAAGTTGGCATCGTGAATACGTCTCATTTGAAGTATATAATATTATTACAAGACACATCGTTATGTGTCTGGAAGATATTGTTACCAGTTAAATGTCTGTGTAAGTATTTCGCATTAGTAAAAACTTAAACATAAAAATAAATGTAAAATGAAATATAATATGATGAAAATCATTTTGTACATTGTGTCGTATGTTTATAATATTTCTGCTCTTAAAGAAAAGCTATTGTCGGGAATGAGGGAAAAAAATATGATGAAATACGAACAAATGAGGGTAAAACTGTAATCTTCCACTTGTTATAGCAGTATAAAGACTAAGAGAGATCAGTTGGTAATTCTATGAGTCTTACTGTCGTTACTATGCCTTTTGCGGTATTCTACTAATGTAGGCAAGGACGATAGTGTTGCTGAGAGACTGTCCTGTGTCACATTGAGATGGGTAGTGTTGCTATTGGTTTGCATACTTTGGTGTTATCATGTAATTGGGTCGTTCACGTTATAGCAGTGTATTTGTGGCGGGAACATGTTACGGTTGGTCGAACTATATCGCTATATAATGAATTTATGGTGCAGTGCTCTGTTTTTTTTGCTGATGATGATTGGTTGCTTAAGCAGGATAGCAAGTTCAGCATCCGCTCTCACACCTTTATTTTAACAATTAGCTTCAATATTGGTTTCTGATACTCGTAACAAATCTCTGGAATTTGGCTTCGTTATTTTTAAAAAATATAATTTATTATATATTATTTTACAGTATGCATTAGGAGAATAGGTTGCTACTAATTTATACACAATCACATCAAGTAATCGTTATGTGCGTGGACTGGTACAGCTAGTTATAAATAAAATATTATTAATCAAATGTAATATTCAACGCTGACGATCGTGGACATATTTCCTGTACGAGTTCCAAAAAGGTTTTAAAAGCAATTGCAGCTGTGGTTTAAAGTACTCACGGACTGGAACGAATTTTCCTAGAGGATAATAAAGTTTTATGTTGCGTAAACGGGACAAATTATTCTCATCTATGCGGTATGTCTGATGTAACCGAAATAAAAAGCTTTTTTTTTATTGTAAAACAGTATACCTACAATTATAAGCTACTAGTTAATTAGTTTAATAATGAAAATTAACCTTGTTTCATAATCGAAATCAAAATTAAATTTGGAGATTATAAATTACTTTCACAGCGATTTCCCTAAGCACTGGTGTACAGATTTAGGCCGAAAATTGTTGGGATCATTTGCACTACCAGATTTAAAAATGGCAATTATTTTATTGAATAATCCAAGTCCCACCAAACAGGACGGGGCAATGTCCAACAGCGGACTTTTACGAGCTCACGAGGAAGCATTCTTTGTGCACATCTCATTATTCACCGGGAAGAATTTCTTTTAAAAGTGGGTTGTATAGTGATTGCAGATGTCTGAAAATTGCAGCAAACCTTTGCATGGTACGTGCATTAAACTGAACAAAAAAAATAACTACATACTATAATAATTGAAACTTCTATACAAGTATCAAATAAAACATTTCCGTTTGAAATTATTTCAAATGACATTAATATGGTGAAGCATGTGCTGAGAGAGCGGCTAATAAGTTTGACGTGACGCGTGCGGCTTGGCTCGAACGAGCGGATATTAACAGAATATTACATTGCAGTAAAAAGTAATCATCATCATCATCATTACAGCCCTTCACAAGTCCACTGCTGAACATAGGCCTCCCCCAAGGAATGCCACAAAGTACGGTCCTGAGCCACCTGCATCCATCGACTTCCTGCACATCTCACCAGCTCGTCACTCCATCTAGTGGGGGGACGCCCAACACTTCGCCTGCTGGTACGAGGCTGCCATTCGAGAACTTGTTTTTCCCATCGGTTGTCGGTTCTTTGAGCTATATGGCCGGCCCATTGCCACTTCAGCTTACTAATCCGTTGGGCTATGTCGGTCACTCTGGTTCTACTGCGGATATCCTAATTTCTGAGTTTATCACGCAGAGAAACTCCGAGCATAGCCCTCTTCATAACTCGCTGAGCGACCTTGAGCTTCCTCATCCGGCCAGCAGTGAAGGACCACGTCTCAGTTTCGTATGTCATCACTAGCAACACGCACTGGTTGTACAGTCTCGTTTTCAAGTTTTGAGGTATACCTGACGAGAAGATGTGCCGTAATTTCCCGTACGCTGCCCAACCGAGTTGAATCCGTCGATTGACCTCTCGATCAAAGTTGGACTTACCTAGTCGGACTATTTGTCCCAGGTAAACATACTCGTCAACAACTTCGAGCTTAGTGCTCCCAACAACTACCGGTATAGGTGTAACATGGACATTAAACATGATCTTTGTTTTGTCCATGTTCATCTTAAGACCTATCCGTTGGGAAGCACTATTGAAGCACCGCTGAATGGAACTGCAGCACCGCCCAAATTTCAACGATATCAAAGGCTTTCTCATAGTCCACATACGCCAGACATAGTGGCAAATTGTACTCCTCTGACTTCTGTACAATTTGACGAAGGGTATGTATGTGGTCTATGGTGCTAAAGCCTTTTCGGAAACCATCTTGTTCGGGAGGCTGGAAGTCGTCAAGGCTGCGCGCAAGACGATTCGTAATGACTCTTGAAAACCGCACGTAGACGCGGCTCAGAAGGGAAATCGGTCTGTAGTTCTTCAAGAGAGCGTTGTCGCCGTTCTTGAAGAACAAGACCACCGCACTTCTCCTCCACGCCTCCGGTGTAATGCCACCATGGAGGACGGAAAAAAATAATAGTTCGCAGAAATAATTGTTGCCGTAAAGGCGGAAAATATAATTTTAACCCCTATATTATTAATACTTTTATTAAAAACGTTTAATCAAATTTAATATAAACATTTGATTAAGTTCATGGCTGTATGAACTTAGATCCCTTTGCTTTTCATTTATTTGCTTTAATATATTACAAAACATTTTGAAAACCCCAAAGGAAAATCTGAAAGTCCACTTATTGCAGAACACTAATACTCTCTACTGAGGGGTAATTACCGTGTAGTGGCTGTGCTGTGTGGCTGTGTAATAATATGAAGGAATATCCTACAGAACAGATTTGAGAACATTAACATATTATAATTATCATGGTATCGTAGTATATAAATTATACCTTAATATCTTCGTAATAATAACTCAAAATATTTAAAAACTGAGGTAGTAAACCCGCCTGCCACGATGACAGCTATGACAAAATTTCCTATAAGGGAGGTTTATGTTCAGTAGTGGACTTTTATGGTTACAACCCTTTATGGGTTGTAACCATAAAAGTAAGTCCACTGAATAGCTTTTTTTTTTTACAATTAATAAGACAAAAACTGTAGATTTACTGAAAATTATGCTCAAAAAGTTCATCGATATTCATTTTTATCTCGAAAACAAAGATTTCATTAATGTACTCGTATATATATAATTACATCTCGTGAGGAATCTTGCGTCCTACATGGGTGAAATTACCGACTGACTTGTTGCATCCAGTCTACGGACGCAAGATTGTTTCACCCTGATAATCAGCCAACAGACTTCATATTATCGGTAAACCATCTAGGCAAAAAATTGGCACGGACGTTATTTCATCATTGCAATGAATTTCGGCAAATATTTTAGTGCAGCGACTTGCCGCACAACATTTGTAGGTTGCTACTTTTCGGCGTATATCGGCGCTGTGTATTCTACTTTTTACTCCATCTTTTACTCCGCGTATCTTGCTACCGTATATTGTAAAGATTTTTAAAGTTTTTATCAACTCAAATCGATGATTTAACTACTACCGCAAAGTGAGCTCCCGATATGGGCTATACGAGGAAGTAAATATGAAAGGTTTCATATTTACTTCCTCGTGGCTCTTACGATTCGCGCTCGGGTACGTGGCGAATATTTGTTTATTAGCTAATGGTCGTTGATCCATCATTTGCAGTCAGTTTGGAGCGGTCGCTGCTTAATCGTAAAAGTGAAGTGAGAATTTTGAGATCGTCTTGTTTTTTCTTAACATTTGTTTAAATTGTAGATTTACTGATTGTACTGATATTATTAAAAAAAAAATAAACAAAAACAATATTGGATTACTACTATTTTTATTTATTTTTTTCAAAATGCGTTGTCTCACATGAGTAGGCATACGTAGGTATATAAAACAGTGGATTCTCAGCGAGGGATCTCCGTCAGCAAAGATGCTGGTACCCTCTTGGGGTAGTGTTTTATTTAACTCCGCTACCATGTTAAGGGGGGTGGGGGAATCGGGCCTCCGTCCACTTGTACTTACCAAGTGAAATGCAGAAGTAAACTTCTACTTCTCGCTGGTAGTCTATAAGGTCATGCCCGGATTGAGTCGGCCCATCCATCCGTGCCCTGTTAAAAACGCTTTTACGCTTGGCTATCTGCACGTTTCCCTGCTCCCAATTTGCGACCTCGGGCCTACCTTGGTTACATACGAGCTATTTCTCTATTTTATCAAGATTTCAGGTAGCTTGAATCTGAGGAGGAGCTTGAGGAGTTGCAAGATAAATGTTTTCACCTTCCTTGTTACACCTTCTGCCGACTTTCATCAGGACGGATATGGTGTCTGTCGATGCTCCTCTTGACTCTTTGGACCATTGCCTGATCCGGAGGATGGTGCCACTCACGCTACCTCGCGGTTACGTTCTGCGGGTTGCCGTCGTGTTAAGCACTATAGGTTGGCCTATTGGGACAGGATGCAGTTTTTTTTTCCTACCCTTGGGGTTGGGTATGCATTTCGCCGGATGATCCCAACATTGCTGCTAATTCTGTCGTTGATGTGGTACTTCACGGAATGGAACTTTTTATTCCATCGTCTGTGCTGCCTATCAGAGGCAGAACTCTGCCAAGGCTTGGTCACTCCTGTAAAATCCAGGTGTGATGCAATTTTATAGAAATTACTTTTTCTGCTTATGCGGGAGTGCTACTGGGCCTGGGGTGACGCATCAATGTTTCTGTATGCTAACACAAGCGTTCTTAAAAAGAAGTATATTTCCACCTCCAGTTCCTTCAAAATTGTCATTGGCAAATCAAAGTCAGAGCGCATCGGCAGTATTGGCGAGAAACTAGATTGACTTCCTTCTGGAAGACGTGCATTTTGGTTTCTCGCCAAGTCCGTCCAAGGGAACTTCTGTCAGCCATCTGTACCATCTCTGCACAAGGAGGACGACTCACTGGCCCATACCGCAAAGGAGAAAGCCAATCTGCCAAGCTCTCTCTTTGCGTCCAACTCGAATCTCGATGACGATTATATACATATATTTTAAATATGAAAAAAGAAGATTTTACTTAACAAAAACACTGCAATAAGTAATTATTACTTAATGTTCACATATAAGGATCGAAACACTTTTGTATTTATGCATGTATAGTAGTTACAGTAAAAAGCGAATTAAAACTTTATTTTGATAAAAATATACGCAAGATACGCTGTATCTCTACGTTGTAAAAACTAGGATAAAAGCTGAGCTTTATCATAATAAAGATGCAGCGTATTTTATTACGGTCTTTCCTGCTAGGTACAAAAGTAGATAGATAGTACTAAAGGCAAGATCTCGTTCAAAATTTAAATCAAAAAGCTGGATATCATAGCATACAACATGGCATAATAAATAAAATTCGTATAAATATTATTATGTGAAAGACAAAAAGTAAATTCTAAGTTGATTTTGCTATATTTAATAACGCGTGGAATTTACTACGATTTTATGGGTTTTAATTTATTGCACGGAACTCTAATTCTTTTTCTAAAATAACAGTATCCTTAGTTACTCCTTATAACATCAGTTATCTGCCAGTGAAAGTCCCGTTAAAATCGATTAGCCGGAACAAACAGAGAGACAGACAGACAAAAATTTTCAAAAATTGTTTTTTTTTGTTATTGGTACCGTAAATAATTTCATGTGCATTTAGTCAAAAGCAGTTATTTTAACATTACAAACAGACACTTCAATTTTATTTATTTGTTTTTAGATTAGTATTTCGCCATAGTTTCCACGCTTGACAGGCTGGTGCCACAGTGTTTCATTTTTTAATTGTTTATATTTTATTTTTATTTATTTTTATCTTGTTTGTTCCTCTATCGCCTCTTACGACACCCACGGATGATATGAGGTAATGGATATTCTTCCATATTTGCTTTATACGTTTTTCTTTTTCTTTTCTGTGTCCGTTAAAGTCCACAACTATACGTAAGCCATTGTAGGTAGGATCTGCTTTAGTCATTACTTGGCAGGTGGAAAGACGATCGCAGCAGATGTCTCGCATCTTTAACGCTGCTGCCCGTCACCGTCCTGACTATTTTAAGTCCGATGTAAACAAGATGGTATAGAAACATCTATCTAGAATTCAGCATATTCACTTTTTACGATAACGATAACGATAACAAATAACTGGATGAAAGAGGCTGATAGTTTCCCTAACGCCGAAGACACTTAAACGCATATTATTTCATATTTAATATGAACAATTTTGAATGTGGGTGTAAATTTACATTTTCAATAACCTCTTGTACGCCAATACGGCAGCTATTATCAGGATATTTATCACAATGTTATTATTGCTGTGGTTATTATAATAAAAACGACTTACAAAATCTATTCAGCGTCATCATCTCTTAAAGCCAGCTTGTTTTGTTTTATTCTTTATTTTTAATTGAAGAAGGGGCAAACGGCTCACCTGATGGTAAGTGTTGACCGCTGCTCACGAACAACTGCAACACCAAGGGAATTGCAGGTGCGCTGCCGGCCTTTTAAAAAGGCGTAAGCTGTTTTCTTGAAGGTCCCTAAATCGTATCTGCCGGAAAAATCGGCAGTTGTAACAAATCCACAAAGAAGTCTAAGTATTTTCCACTATTGGGGACTATGAACTAAATGGGACTTTTAAACTAAACATTGTTAGTTTCTAACTGTTTCCGACAACGTTCTAATCTCATAAATTTCATAATAACCAAGCAAACTAAGTTTTTTGAGAACTGCAGCCAACTTCATACAAAGACGGCTCCAAATGCGCTGCCATTCCTGAGGATTAAACCTGTTTCATGAATCATATATAAATATTTCTATTATTGTTTCTTACCACGGACAAGTAACCTGTTTATATGAAACGCATCACAGACTACCTGTCTATATCATTCAGACAGGAAATGAAACAAAAAACGGATTTTTTATAAATGTTACCTTACCACATGCTTGGCGGCGAATGAAAATCTTCTGATTTACCTGTCTGAGGAATAAAAGAAAATATAACATAACAATGTTCCTCATCACGAATTGGGATTAAAGACCGTAAGGCGAACTCTACCTTGCCCCAAAATCCTCTCAGCAGTAAACGGAAGCAAGCTCACGCAAGGGGAGATATATTATTTGACTGTTACATTTTAGCTTTTATACTGAAATATGATTTATGTAAAACATCAAAATTTTTATGTCATATATTAAATTGTATTGTAGGTATTCAAAGACGAGCAAAAAGAAGTGTAGAAAAAAGAGAGCTAAAAAGAAGAGACTAAAAGTATCAACTGTATGTTAATAATATTTTGAGGGCTTTACTATAATTAATAAATAAAATATTCTTATAAATATAATATTCATCTCTATTCCTCGAACGTTTTGTGAATTACCATGGTAAAGTAATTGGAATTTTTATGTTTTTTTTTAAGTTGTAGATCTCGAATAAAAATTGACCCAGCAAATAACCGTTGACTACAACACCAGGACACAAACAACAATAAAACCTAAGAAAGTAGGTGTCTACATGGAGAGAACTAGCATAGAAGTGTAGGAGTTAATTATACCAAAGAAATCACCTGACTCTATAGGCGATAAACCTACTGTACTAGCCTTCGATGATTTACAAGATATCTTAGAAAAGGAAATATCAGTATCCTCTAATGCGGAACAGAAAGATTCTGAAACAGTTAACACTTTACCTGAAGTAGGTGGAGGTATCAGTGGCTCAACAAAACTTCATGCATTGTTTCGAAAGGTCCATATAGAATGTCAAAATAATAAGCTCTACATAGCATTTATTTAAAAAAATCATTTTCTCGGGGAAGTATAGTACAAACACACATTTATTCAAATCCGAAAAAGAAACGGGACTTCGGAACAGTTACACGTAGACTCTGAAATATACATTAAGAAGTATTTGCCGTGAGAGGGCTGATGATGAGACGTCGTATAGATCAGATGCTTCCTGTTCAGATAAAAGAAATTCCGGCTGAGAAACAGGATTCGTGGCAGAGAGTCTACTGAGTGTCCTAAGCATAGTTCGAGTGATGTATTCGAAGCCTAAGCTTTTAAATATAGTTCTACTGCGTTACCTAAGTATCGGAATCAATAATTATATGTCATAAAAAAATAATAAAATATGATCACGTTGCAATATTGTGTTTGTATTTAATAAAAATAATTCACCGCTACGATTTAGTACACATTGATGGACTGAAAATTTTACAATTTTAAGTGCTGAACAATTTTGTTGGCGTCAGTTTAGCCCCTAAGATACGGTTTGACTCTATAATTCTGCAACCATAAAATAAAAATTTATATAATTGCGTATCAGTTGAACTCATTTTAATGTTCTTTATCGTTGCTCTACCTAACTCCTAACCACATCACGGTTATGTTATAACATAACCGTGATGTGGTACATTATCCGTTACAAAACCTACCAGATGGAATTGTTGGAAACAGTTTGCATAGTCCCAATATTCCCAATGAACTCCCACGTTGTGGTGAAAGGCACGAGGTCTTATTAACAAAGGCTTAGCAGCTAAGGTTCGGTCTTCTGGTGTACTGAAATTGGAACCATTTGATATCTGTCCGATGTCAAATACTTACACCTGGGATAAGTAGCAGTGACATAGGTGCGCAATATCTAGCACTGCAATCTCTAATCTGCCTGCTATCAACTGCGTCCCATGCGTAAGCATAGAAGAGGACACGGAATGATTTAGAAAAATAAGATTATGAAATGCTCAATCATGAAAAGTGTTATGTATGTACTTCACAGTTTGAGACCATAACCGCGTTGATTAACTTGACGGAAGTTATGTTAATAAAAATACTTTTAGCCTTATAAAACTCCTTCGAGCCGTTACGTGAAAAGAATCTCAATTATCTAATTTATCGTCAGCGAATTCTTTGAGAATTAATGTTGATGGCAATTTTATATCTCCAAATTTTATATGTTATTATATTATAGTAAGGTTGATTCTAGCTACAGGGGTCAAAGCAGGATAGGACTACGGTAGCCACTTACCATCAGGTGGACTGAGTTCGTTCGTCACTTCAGTTTTTTTAAAAAAAAGTCTATTTAAAAAAAACGGTGTTGGCGTTAGAGAATACATTGTACCAATTTTTATAAGTGTGCGTTTTGTTAAATTGGAAGGGAGCACAAAACATTGCATTGCATAACACTTAAAAATAAAAAAATAAAAAGAAAATACTTGGTAGAGCCACGCTGCAGCTATATTACGGCTGTGGCACGAATGAATCGAATGGACTGGGCTCTCATAGGGTACCAGCGTATAATTGCAGCTTAATACTGCTTGTTTCAAGTGTGGAGAACCGATGAACCTTATTAGTAGAAATGACACATTCCATTTTAGTCCTCATGGTGACGTCGCGCTGCATTTTGACTCTTAATTAAAGATAGATTTTGGTGTCTACGGGTCACAGCATCCAATTAACATCAAGCGGACTTGTCAACAACATATTATAAGTATTGTATAATTTTGTGCCTAATTCAATAACTTTAAACGTAATTAATATATTTGAGACTAAATATTAAGCAAAGCAAGATAGCTTGTCTAAAAAAGGGCAATGTAAATGAATCCAAGTAAGATTTTTTAATTAAAAGTCCTAACGCTTTAAACGAGCAACATGAAAATGTTTGCATAACTGAACAAAACTCATTAAATGACTTTCATTCTCTGAATATTAAGGTATTATGTGGCTTAAATATGATTAATTAAGAAATGCCGGCTGAATTTATCTTGAAAAAATAAAGGATGTAATAGTTGAACGTAGTGGAAGCCTATGGCAAAGATATTTTTCTTAAACTTTTAATTATAAATATAAATCAATTAAAGAAATAAAATCCCTTTGCCTGACATGTCATTATTACGTTGTCTTTATAATCAATATTTTATACTATAATATTATTTATACCCTGCCTATAAATTATCCTCGTAGGTTGTTTGGAAGAAGTTGCTGTACAACCTTCAGTCTTCTCTCTATGTTTGTTTCTTGTGATGTTATTTGTTTTGCTTGGTGTACGATAAAGAGTATTGTATTATTAATTAAAATCATCCAGGTAGCGTTTTTTTACGCTACGCAATTCGTGATGCTTTGAAGTCGGCCGCTAGATTACCCTCTATTAGGCTGTTGTTTATTCAAATTAGACAATTATTTTTAGATCCTATTCATAGTCTGTAAAAGGAAAAAAATATCTATGCCATATGCTTTCGCTTTGTTCACAGATTTCCGTTACAACCAATCAAAATGCACTTCTAGGCATAGATCTTCCCTATAGATTACTCATAAAATAGATTGCCATAACTATCATGCTTGGCAGGTAGGCTGAAAACCGCAGTTTTTTAATTGTTATTACGCATGACTGCCCATCTCTTGTCTTGTTTCCATCTGTCGTATTTTTTGACACCAACGTAACGATATTTGGTAGTGTACATATTCTTACACCGTTACTGCATAGTGAATTCATATGGTTTATGATTTAACAATTTTATTCTCATTAAAATAGTAAGGTAAAGTTGCAGACTATTTACGTCCTTATGCTGGGCACAGGCCTCCTCTCATTTCTGAGAGGGTTTTAGGGCAAGGAAATGTCCGCCGCGCTGCCGCAATGCGTGTTGGCGAACTTCAAATGTCTTCGAAATATTTTTTTTTCTTATTTCTCAGACATGCAGGTTTCGCTGCATGTGGTAAATCAGTTTATTATATAATTTTACCCATTGAGACATTAGGTTTCTTTTACCACAAGTAGTTTTTGATGCACGTAGAATGAATTAAACTAAGAACAACTAAGCACAAAAAATTCAATTAAGAAAGGCAAATGATCTATTTGCCTTTCTTAGTTGAATTTTTTGAATTCGTCTCGTTTTAGTTAAAATTAAATAAGTGGGGATATCTTTTTTATTACTTTACGAACCAAAATACATGTATAATGCGTACGGTTGATTTATATGTAACAGTTTAGTATCACTATATATTTTATGAGTTGGTGTCATATAGTAATAGTTGAATAGAACCTTTATGACCTTATTTTGAGCTTTTTTTTCTATTAGATAAATAATTTGAGGTTTGACTAGAGAACTGTCAATAAGAAAACTTATTATACGCTTATTAACGCTAACTTATTACATTATTAAATACTGAACTACACTTCAAAGGGTACCCGTTATTGATAACATTTTGGGTTTAATTTTATCTATCTGAGGTTTCTATGCAAGTTTATCATCTGGAAATAAGCCAAAGTTTTTTTTCGCAATTGGACCTTTTGATAATATGGTTATATATTTTTATAGGCTCAAAATCTAACAATGTTTAAATACATACATACATACCTAATTATGCGGAGATAAATAATATTATGTTCTTATTTTTTTGCTTTGAATATGATGTAATTAGTTTTGAATATATTTATGCCGTATGTCACAGTTTTAGATTTACTTTGGTGATTGCCGATTCTGACTACTTATGCGATGCTACATGCGATTAGTTAAGTAATATTTATTAAATATCATAAGGTAAATACGATCGTTTCATATTGATTGCAATTAATAATAATTACGGGTTATAAAATAAATAAATGTCTAATAAGCACACAATAGTTAATATTTATTGGTTTATGTTTTAATGTTACTACTAATCCTCGCTAAAAAACACCGATTCCTTCCAAGGATGATTCGCAAGGCTATTTAAATCAAAAAACATCCTAATTACAATAGAGAATATATTAACAAAATTAAATCCCAACCCAAGCTTACAACTGCAAGACTTCAAGATACTATAAGTTCATACTGCGTAGTTTGGACCAGAAATTAATAATTTTAATCTCGAAGTAGTCGTGTTTGACTGCACCACCACCTCCCCCGTGACAATGAGTAATGTAAAGTGCTCAAACGTTGGGAAAAAATATAATTAAATTAATAAACGCGAAAAAATCCGTAATAGTAGTTTTATTTAAATATAATAGAGTGCTAATTTTATTTAAAAATAATAAAATTAATAAAATATATTACATCTTACTTTCTATATTATATTTCTAGCAATTTTTATACGTAGTAGAGCCATGCTGCAGCTATATTATGGTTGTAGCACGAATAGTCAGCTCGACCGGGGAAGGACCACGCTTTCACAGAATACCAGCGTAAAATAGCAGCTTAAAGCTTCTGTGTTTCGTATGATGAGTGTAGAGAACCGGAGACTTTTTTACTGCACACGAGGCATTCCATCTTAGTCCTCACGGGTGCCAACGCATCTGCATTTTGATTCATAATCGAAGACAGATGTAGATGTCTATGGGCCACAGCAACCACTTACCATCAGGTATACTGTGTGCTCGTTTGTCATGAATTTCAAAGGTTTGAAAGGGGATCAAACCACAAAGCCGCAAAATTCAATATAATCAACACATCAATCTCATGAAATATTCATTACTTATCGCGCATTACTATCGATTTGAAGTTGGCCAAAGAGTTGCCCCCTACAAGGAAAGAATTATGAAATATTTCGCTATTAAATTCTGTCATAATTTTGAACCACAATACAGAAACTCTTTTTAATTCGTTTTTCTTTCCAATACGACGTTATTATTATTATAAGCTATAACTCTAAAAATGTACTTACAATTATTGAATATTAAATATTATAAGAAGATTTTAATCTTCATGCGAATCATGCGAATTCCTACACGGCCTCTTATTGTTGCGCGGAAGCCATTTACTTTTTTCTGCCAGGAAACACTTACGTTTGTTTGGGAAGGACATAGGTTAATTATAATTACATCTTCTTTAAAAAAATTACTCGAAAAAATTCGATGAACTATCAAAAATATTTATACAAAATAATCGCATATCCATATCCGTAAAATTTGCTACGCAAATCCTGGACAATCCTACGAAGATGAGGATATTCGTGCTGGGTATTTGTACGCCAGCAAAAGCTATCGCGTGGCACTTCCAAGTATGAAGTATTATTTTACAAGGCATAAAAACGAACGCACAGTCTGACTAATTGTGGATATACCGAAGTTCTAAGTTTGAAGGTAGACAGTAAAAAGGGTCTCTGGTTCTTGCCACGTTTCACATAAAACAGCATTATGTTGACTCATGCCCAAATAATTAAACGCTGCTCAATTTTAAGATGCTGTAAGTCTCATGCTGTCTCTGCGACACAAGGAGACTTAACCACATCTGAAAATTGAGGATCGTTTGAGCATTTGGCCTGTGTTGTAACCACAGACGCAGCGTGCCTTGTGCTAGCGGTAAAAATAAAAAAAAATCATCTTAACAAAAAAGTGTGCGTGCGTGCGTCTGTGTCTTTGTGCGCACAAACACACGCGCGCGCGCTTGCGTGTGTGTGTGTGTGTGTGTGTGTGTGTGTGTGTGTGCGTGCTTATGTAATATTTAATTACCTCTTCAGTGTCATTATATGTTCGCGTGTAGAACATGTTCTTTAGTAGGGTTTTACATAATGAAAGTGAGCGGTCTTTAAGCGTACGTGCGTGTACGGTGCTAGCATCGTGAGTGTATGAACCATACACCTATTTGCCGGATTTTTGTACTGAATTTTTTTGGTCTTCATCGGTAGAGTGATATAGTTCAGGTCAGGTAATAACATGCCAAGGATTGCGCGCACCGTCAGGATGGCGTTTTCTGTGACAATGGTGAGTTTGCCCAAGCCAGATATAACGCAAACGACGGAACGCATAGAACGTAACGTATAACGCAAACAGCGGATTCGGCGATATACCGATAGGTCGACACGGTTCAACCAGAATCGTCTCTTCCCGAGTGATCAGAAAAGGCTCTATGAATCATTCTAGCGAACAATGGTACGTGGAACGGACCCAGTACCGAATCAGGCCGACTCTGTCGCATTCTGGCGCGACCTGTGGTCAGACCCCGTAAACCTAGAAGTTGTAACGAGTCAGAGTGCAAGCGTTACGCCCATGGATCCCGTCATCATAACGCTGGGTGACGTATCTGAGGCGATCCGTAGGGCCCCGAACTGAAAAAGTCCGGGATTCGACAGGCCGCATCACTACTGGCCGAATGGATTCGTGGTGCGTCACGCTATGCTCACCTGACAGTTTCAAGAGTCTCCTGACATCCGCGGGCAGTGTATGGGGCAGTGGAGCACAATTATTTACAATGGACTATAGACTGCTAGAAAAGATGTCTTATCCTGTCCTATCTTAATATGTAAATTAAATTAGATAGCTCAGTTACAAGCAGTGCGTTTAACTGCGGCGCTGCTAAGCAAATTATTGCATGGCCTTATGGTATTGATACTACTTTTGGGTCTAGATGTTTATGCAATGGATGTATGTTATAAACGATTAAAATAAATTAACAGTTTGTTTTTAGTTTTATCATTTAGTTCAATCAAACTTGAATTATATTCTATTTGAAACCTGCATATAATTCTCTCGTAAACAAAATATTACCGTCTTAAGAATTCCGTTTTGTTATAAACTGTTGCATAAATAGAACTGCGTTAAGCTCTCTCAATGATTTACCAAGGCAAAGCAAAGTTATTATAAGGAAGTACCTCCTGAGGAAATTCCTTTTAATAAATTAAAACTGCGTTTGAGAAAAGTTTCGCATGAATATATTTTTAGTTTCTAAACTCATCAATATAATATAATTACAGTAGTAAAAATTAAATTTTTCATAAAATAGCCAATTATAAAGAACTGAAATGAATAAAATATTTTACACATAGTGACACCTGAGTCAAAGTGGGGGCTTTATTAATTCTATAACTTATTTCTTAGCACCGACTTCTACTTTTATAAAGTCGACTTTCACTTTTATGAAAACACAAATTTTTTGACCCTCCAAGTGTACTATTACAAACTCAAATGTCATCTAAATAGTTACATTCAAAATACCCCCTGTTTTACCACCCTTTGGGGTATAATATTTTTTAAATTTATTCGGGACCATGCCTGAAGTACAATCTATTTAATAAAAAAAGAATCAAGTTTTGCAATAAAGTTGAAGCAAAGTTTGTTTGTTTTGAAAGAGACATGGAACGACAGCAATAACGCTTGTTTTATTTTTTAATAGAATACTTTATCTTTCAATCCGCTTGTATAAGGACCGAAAAACCTATTTTTTATATATAATACCATTCGAAATATTACTTATATCTAAATTAAATTATTTTACAGGTTGTGACAGTCGGTACATTTTTGTGCTCGGTGGTGTGAGAAACAATATGGGCTACAACTGATTAATAAAAGCTTACTAGAAATTTCTGCTCCTATTTCTTGTCGAACCTTATTGCCTTTTTACGTAGCTTTTTATCTTCGACTGTTAATCGGTTTACGCTTTTGGTACGATTATATGACCTTTTATGTATTAAAAGTAAAGAAATCGATACCCTCGAGCTGGCTTTTATCGTAGAGTTGAGTAATTTACATACACTGTAGCCCCGTCTTCTATGAGTTTCTCGTTTTTTGCATACATAAGTCTTCACGCATGTCACCCAGGGTATTACACCCAGTGATTGCTGACTTTCATTTGGTACGATTATAACATACCTCTTTCAGATCTAGGTATATATCTACGCGTACATGTTCGTCTGTAAAGGATACTCCGAATTGACGCCATTTTCAATTAGCTCAATAACCTTCTTGCTTCTTGCACTCTATGATACAGTGTCATCTCTTATATACCTCTGAATGTAATAAATTTTATTCGCAAGCTTATTCTGCAATGCCTAACTTTCTCTACAATAAACATTTTGAATTACCTTACGTGACTCTTTTGATACATTCTGAATTTGCACAAAAAGTGTGAGACTCAGTGCCCTGCTTTCATTCATCGTTCTATATCCTTATAATGTCTACTATCTCTGCTAAACACAAATCCTAAAAACAGAAACTCATCTATTTCCATAACTAATTTCCCTTCCATTTTGATTTTGAATATCCTTTTACTTACTTCTCTTTCAAAAATCATCACTTTAATTTTACGTTCATTTTCATTCCCCTTTCTCCATTATTGTAAATATAATTTGGAACTCGCCCACTGACGGCGCAAATATAATTTGATCATAGCGTACAAGAGGAATTTGATGGCTCAATCACCCATTTTTATTCCACATTCTTTTACTTTCAAAGTTTCCAAACAAATTTTTATAATCAAATTGAACAGGCACGGTAAAGCTACATGCCCCTGTCTGACATCTTTATGGATACTAAACCACTCTTTGTAAGCCCCTTTGATTCTAACTATGGTCCCTTTATACAACTTATTAAACTTTACAAAAGAATTAATAAGCTGTCAGTTAAGTAACTTTGTGGAATTAACTGGATAGTATTTAAAAATCTACTTACGAGCTTTTTTTGGACAGTTTATTCAATCTACAAGTCATGATTTTATTCTAAAATGTGTGTTTATTTTATACTAGCTGTACTCGTGATACAATCATTGTCAGTATTTTATTTGAAGTTATATTACCAATCCACATAGCCCAGCAGATAGAGCTCTATAAAGATAGCAGTGAAAAGTCAGCAGAAACATAAAAATTGTATCCAGGAATTTGTAGCTAATTAGTTACCAAAATCGCGATTTTGTTGCTCCAACCGGTTTTGAGTAAACTGAATTACTGCTATCTTTACGTTAAGAGTGCAGTAAAAACTTTAAATTAAACCCGCCGTAGCGGATAAAACGGGATAATTTGTTGCTAATTAGTTGCTGACATATAATGCAAAAAAATATAAAAAAATAAAAATTTAAAAATATCTAAAATTAAAAAAAAACATCAAAAATTAATAAAAATCAATTTATGTTTTGATACTGATTCTGAAGTTCCAAATTAATGAAAATTTTGCTGCTAATTAATAAATAGATTAATAGCTCCCAGACAGCCTACAACAACATAAAATCGGTCGAAAAGCTGTATCAAGTAATAAGTTTCATAACTGAATAGTAACAATATATGTGTTGTTCTGTTTTTGAATCTCCCGTATAGGCAGCATGTACACATTTATTTGTATTTATTAATTAACCGCAAAATTTTCATTAATTTGGAACCTCAGAATCATAATTAACACATAAATTGATTTTTATTCATTTTGGATGTTTTTTTTAAATTTAATTTTTTTTATATTTTTTTGCATTATATGTCAGCAACTAATTTGCAACAAATTATCCCGTTTTATCTGCTACGGCGGGGTTGATTTAAACTTTTTACTGCTATCTTAACGTAAAGATAGCAGTAATTCAATTTACTCAAAACCGGTTGTAGTAACAAAATCACGATTTTGGTAACTAATTAGCAACAAATTAGCTACAAATTCCTGGATACAATTTTTATGTTTCTGCTGACTTTTCACTGCTATCTTTATAGAGCTAGCAGATAAGCAAAAATAAATTATTATTTACGGAGTTACGTACATTTTTATGGTGCCTTGTTCTTTACAGAAAATCATTGTTTTATTGATATACTACTAAAACTATTTAATACTTTTATGAAGAATTTTAATGAAAAAAATGTACATATATTTTATATACGTGTATATAACATACCGAGATACCAGCTCGGTAACGGGCCATGCGTACGATTTGGATGAAATTTGGTACTTTGATAATGTTTATGTGTAATGGACACATATCCAGAAAATTATTAATTTATTCTAATACCGAGCAAAGTTCGGTCAATCAGGTACTGTTATAATATACACGTATCATACAGCTTGCAAAGATGATTATTATTAGAAGAATAAAGAATGAAATAGTATGTTTCGCGGTCACGCTTAAGCTGTGCGTGATCCGAGCGAGATATGGTTGTAGTACCGCAGTCCGCTGTGCTATAGCGTCGCCACGCGGTTTCCGTCTAAGTCGCGGGGTGAAATCGTAAATTTCTATATATTATGCACTTTTAATAGCTGGCTTAGAATGTTAAAAAAAAGAGTAACATTGTAGAGCTTTGGAAGATATTTATTAAAAACTAGCTGTTCCCCGCGACTTCGCCCGCGTATAATTTAGGGTTTTAATTATGTTGCGCGGAACCCTAATTCTTTTTCTGAAATATAAGTAGCCTAAGTTACTCCTTACAACATCAGCTATCTGTCAATGAAAGTCCTGTCGAAATCGGTTCAGCCGTTTCGGAGATTAGCCGGAACAAACAGACAGACAGACAGACAAATATTTTAAAATTGTGTTTTTGTTATAAGTAACGGATATACTTTCATATGAATTTAGTAAAAAGCTAGCATTTTGACATAACAACCAGATACTTCAAATTTTATTTATTTGTATAGATGAACAGTGACGCCTGTTGGCAAATATTAAAAAACTAGCTGTTCCCCGCGACTTCGCCCGCGTGTAATTTAGATTTTTTTTTGTGCGGAACTTTAATTCTTTTTCTAAAATAAATGTAGCCTAAGTTACTCCTTATAATATCAGCTATCTGTCAGTGAAATTCCCGTCAAAATCAGTCCAGCCATTTTGGAGATTAGCCGGAGCAAACAGGCAGACAGAGAGACAAACAAAAATTTTAAAAATTGTGTTTTTGTTATAAGTACCATATATACTTTCATTTAGTAAAAAGCTGTTATTTTGACATTACAAAGAGACACTTAATTTTTATTTATTTGAATAGATATAAATAAAAACAAACTAAATCTACTGCTAACTATATTGAATATGGCGATAATAATGTTTATTATACCATACTCCGTACTTTTACAGATTTAAGTCTGTCCGATATAACTAAATGAAATTTTATATGCGAGAGTTTTAAAATAAACTAGATGCAATTTGGTACTTAATTTGAGGTAGGCATGTCATTTTAGTTTTTATTACAATTAAATTCTAAATCATGGTCATAAATAGATTTTTTAAATGATGAAATATGATCTCTCATACCGCAGTAACAATAATTGGTGATGGAACTTGTCTATTTAGGGACATCTCTTATCTGTGGTAGTACTCTTAATAAATCACCATTGATAATTCCACGTGAGTGAAGTGACGGGCACGGCTTGTTCTATATTTAAATTAATAGGCTCATTGTTCATACACAGTTGACCCATGTAACTATGATAAAAAACGAGTCATAGATAACAATTTCGGAACGCAGTCTAGTAAATCCAATTCCGAGCAGTTTGCAGTTAGGGATAGCAAGTCCGAGGAAACAGTTCCCAAAAGTTCTACCTGTTAACAAATAAATGTGATGCATGTGACAGATTCTGCTCTCGTCCTTCCTGTTCCTTCAAATTCTAATTGCGAAAAGATCGTGTCGAGGAATCTTTTCAACTTTCTGTTTTTCTTTTAGAAATGAAATTTGTGTACTTCAAGGAGAGTTAATTATATAAAAGACTAAGAAAAAATTGATGTCATGACGATAAATTTAATTAAAAAGTTTTGTATATTTATTCACTGTCACAGAAGCGACAAGTAATTTACCGAACATTCTTTTTTTGGTTAAACAAAATCTTTGCTATTATAAGACCTCTATCAGAAATAATGATCTGTATAGATGTGTTCTTTTATGCTGTATTACGGGTATTTTGTTATCTTATTTTCATCTTTTTATTTTAGTATGAGGGCATATATACATACCGCAAATTTGTACGTGGTAGAGCCATTCTGCAGCTATATTAGTAGTATACCACGTACAGCACCACGATCTCACAGAATACCAGCGAAAAATGGCATCTTGACACTGCTGTGTTTCGTATTGTGAGTGTAGAGAACCGGAGACACATTTTACTGGAAAAGAGGCATTCCATCTTAGTACTCACGGGTGACGACGCATCTGCATTTTGATTCTTTATTGAGGATAAATGTAGATTTCTATGGGTCACAGCAACCACTTACCATCAGGTGGACTGTGTGCTCGTTTATCACCCTATCCTATAAAAAAACCTACACATATAGAACACGCGTGGAACTCGGAAATCGACATTATTTCGTAAATTAACAGGTCATATTAACTTTTATTAGATATTAGCTTTTACTCACGAGTTCGTCTGCATAACCGTTTCGTTGAATACTGAATGATAAAATTCATCTGGTAGTATACTGCCCTTGCCCTTACTGGTAGTATTACAGTTTCAAATCTTTGACTCGCTGATTACCATAATTATTACCTGATTTTTTATATGTGCATTAAATTGTAAAAACATGTGCAATAACCTCGTCTTTTGTCTCTATTATCCATATGTATCCGCTTCTTATCCCTTTTCCCCCCTTATCCGCGCTTAACAGTTACTTGCATTGGCAACTTATTTTCGGTTATTATACAATTGCACACGCATTTTGTACGTTAGTCGTAGTTTGTCCTCTCTGAATCAAAGTGGCGATGTCATGAGACATGTACTTATTCAACTGTCAATGTGCCTCTCTCAATAACTGCAGTTATCCTACAGCTGAAGAGGAAGCAGTACCGAGCTCAGTAATGCATGATGTAATTAATTTATACTATCTACCTAAAGATATAGTAAGTGGTTTATATAATAATAAATAATAAATAAATAAAAATCTTTACATAGATGGAATTTGAATTATATTTGGATAATTTTTCAACCCACAGAAACTGTGTATTTTCTCCCGTATTAAAAGTATATTGAAGTATACTTTTGGATACAAGAGCTTTTTACTTTACAAATTTGTTATTACGCTGTCAGATAAATAACTCTGTGAAACGAACTGGATACTTTAATGTAGGTGCATGACCTATTTTGTTTTATATATTTAAAACACGCTTACCAGCTTTTTATAGCACACTTGGCTCAATCTACATAAAATGTTTGTTAATTTTACATAAATTTGTTATAAAGATTTAAGAGATTTAAATTTATATTGTTAGATGTAAACTATTTTAGATTTTGTTTCTCAATGTGTGAAACAAGATACTACAAGTTTATACTGCGTAGATTGGAACAAAAATTAATAATTTTTAATCTGCTAATCTCTCTCCGCTTAACTATATCACCTGTCTAGTCTAGCCACCGTAGAATCTATATCACCTGAGGATGCCTCGTGTAGAAGCGAAACACATGTCGTATTGTCGTCAGTGGTGTGTCTTACCTAGTGTAGTGGTGTTGGAAGTAGTGGTGCTGGGATTAGTGGTGACGGCGATAGTGCACGCAATTGAGGGAGGGCGGGCGGTGCTCTTCAAACTAGGTAAGACACATCATTTTATTTTATCTAGCGGATGTACGCAAAGTAATTTTTTGGCAAATTTAAACTAATAACTGATTTGAACCAACCCGGGATTTGAACCCGACCCCATAAATGGTAGTAACACTTGCGACCACTAGGCCAACGATACAGCTTGGGGTAATAGTGATAATAGGGTCTTGAATAGCAAATATGTTCGCTATACTGTTAGTCGTCTTATTTGAAGATTTCAGGGTGTAGAAGAGTCCACTGCGTTCGTAGTGGCGGACTTCTAATATAATAAATAATTTTGATTCAAATGTCTTCAAGATATGATATTTTTTCAAACAGATTTCTTTGCGTGATTTCTTTACCTTCGAGATAAATCAGCATTTAATGAAAAAAAAAATTGCTGCCCCCAGACAGACTGCTAGACAAAACCTAGATGTAGCTTTTTTTGGAATAAGATGCAAGTTTCATAGAGAATATATGCAGTGATCTTCACGTTGCACCATGTTAGTAAGAATATAATTAATTATAAAGTATTTCGCCTTGTTTGGAATCCAATAATTTTAAGTCACTTAACTCTCAAGTTTACGATTTAGTTTGACTTAAGATTACTTCAAAAATTCAACTAAAAGTTAAAACAGTCGATTAACGCAACCCGCGATAACTAAAAAAATATGTAGCATAAGTGAAAGTTATACAGGTTTGTAAATAATTTGAACGCATTTTATTAAATTAAGTTTCGTAAAAGCTCTGATAACTTTATTCGCAGCTTTAACTCAATACATTATATAGTGAGTGCTTTTATATAATCTGTTTTCATGATTAATCAAATTATTGATTATGCCTTTACCGTTGCCGTTACTGCCTATTAAAGTCCATTGATAAACATAGGCCTCCCTTATAGATTTCCTCATAGGGATTATTAGCCATAGTAATATTAGCCATAGTTATCATGCTTTGCAACCGCTTTCATCTATAGCAAATTCCATAGCCATATTCATGAGACTTTTGACATATTTAACATTGAAATTTGCTTAGCTTTTTTCTACCCATGTTTATATAAATGTCGTACAGAAATTCATAGATGTACAATATGTAAAATAAAAATAAGTAAATAAATGTTCTAAAAGGCTGGCAACGCATCTGCAATTATTTATTTTATTTTAATAATTTATTTTAATAATTTTGCTTTTTTTTATTATTTATTTTTTGTAATGATACTTTATTTATAAGTCTTGTTTACTAAAGTAAAATAACTAGTGGTAAATTTTATGTTTTATTATATTTCATTTTATTTTCTAGTTAATGCGTAGCTGTAGAATTAGTTAAAATTTTGGTGCTTACATAATATCTTAGAGTTAGGATAATTTGTAGTTTTTTATGCTTAAAACTATTTAGTTAATTGTTTTGTAGTGTTGAGTTGTTGTAGGCTTTTATGTTGCAATTAAATAACTAACACCAAAAATAACGCACATTAGTTTCTTATCCTGCCTGGGCCCCGACCCCCTGAGTAAACCCATGACAGTTTTAACTATTATTTTTTATTTATGAACATATTTGAAATATTATCAATGTTTTGTGTAATATGGGAAATGTGGGTTTCATAAGAATGATCTTTTATTAAAAAATAAAGGTTAATACAGATTTACACAATCACAGTGGTTTAAACAATTTATACAGTATCAATAGCAAACAATCCGTTGGTCGTTTCAGGGACGTATAGGTGTACTATGAATGGGATTTGAGCGTTTCTAATCAAATAACTAACTAAATTTATTATTTCTAAGAATGTTATTTGCATCTGAACTAAACGACAGGTGCCGACGTAACTACGGCCACTGTAAGGTCTTTGACATGGCCGATACCTACATCATTTTTTTAAAGCGAGCCGCTGCGCAACACGTGCACCCCCAAGGTTTGTATGTGAATGATCCCCTCAAAAGTATCATTCAAGATGGCGGATCATATCTTATATGTTGCAACTATTGCGGAAATGTTTTACTACTAAGAAGAAATAATTTACTTAATTGGTGTTTTCTTTAATTAAATGGGTATAATGTTATGCTTTATACAATAAAGTAGTTATTATAAAAATTATGTCTTCTAAATTTATATGTTATTATAAAATAAGTACTAAAAGCGAAGTTATTTCCAGTATTTTTTCTAGATACAGTTATTCTCAGAAACTTTTAATTAAAATATATTAGAAATAATAACTAAAATATTTTAATAAAGTGCTGGTAGTTTATGAAAATTTCATATCTCTTCTTGAATACCTAATAATATTTAATACGTTCATATTTATTTAATATTATAAATTATCTTACAAAAATCATTTTACGAAGTCACTTAACGAGAAAAAAATCTTAGTACCTCTACGTAGATGACGATGTTTTGAAGAGTTTTAACAGTCTCTAAAATTATGTTGAGATCAAATATACATTGGTCATTCATTACGATCTGTCAAAGTCAACTACTGAACATAAACCTATTCAACAGAAAACCTCATAGGGGGGTTTTTTCGTAGTTTCCACTTTTGCCAGGCGGGTTGACAATCACATTTTTTCCTTGGAACTAGTTGTTGTTATGAAGATGCCGTTACCCATCTCCTGATTTCCATCTGCCTTTTACCACACCCACGAGATCATTTGGAGTAGTGAATATTCTTTCACCTTCAATACACATTTTTATTGGATATTTATGTTGTAAACCACATTTTTACTAATTAGAGATTTGGGAAAAATATTTAAAAAAAAAGGTTGCTTCAAGTATAAAATGTCATCATTAATTTCAAACTTGCAACTATTTTTAGGAGAAATGTATTATGCATATTTCCTGTGAAACTTTAGTCGATAAAGAATATGTAACAGAACTTATTTTTAAATAGATCCACATTAAAATAATGTAATAAACAAAATAAAATTACTACAAAATAAGCGGCGTTTCGCGCGCTCCTCAAGCTCAAACCCGCTACACGTTCATTATCGTTGGACTTTAGTATAGGAAAATCCCCAAAACTTACACGCACTTTAAATGATCGCGTAAGTATCGTCTAGTATACGCCAACTGACTTATTTTGAGCCTGTATTTTTTCATGAGTTACATGAGTCACTTAATTGTCATTAAAAGATTTAAAAATAAAGGTCGATCGATAAAAAACACGCATGTTAATTAAGGTTTTTGTGTTATATAAGATGTAATCAATTCACGTACGGTTTTCATTCATTTTTGTACGTGGCAGAGCCATGCTGCAGGTATATTACTGGTATAGTTGTAGCACGAATGGGGCGGCTCGACCGGGGACCACGCTCTCAGAGAATATCAGCGCAAAATAGCAGCTTAACGCGGCTGTGTTGGTGAGTGTAGAGAACCGGAGACCCCTTTTAACTGGAAACGAGGCATTCCATCTTAGTCCTCACGGGTGACAACGTATCTGCATTTTGATTCGTAATCGAAGATAGATGTAGATGCCTATGGGCCACAGCAACCACTTACCATCAGGTGGACTGTGTGCTCGTTTGTCACCCTAAAGCGAATTACGGAAACCGAACCGTTTCATACTAAAATGTATGGACGATTTCTGTTAATAAATAAATGATATTTAGGCTTTGATTGTTGCTTTTTGGTTTCAATTAGTAAAAATAATGATAGTGAATGTGTTGTCTATACTTTTATCTCACGGTTTAACCAAATAGATTTTCTAAAATAATAACGAAATGGCCTAGAAATTTAAAATAGAAAAGGCCGTTTTAAGTGTTTTTATCATTTTTGAAGAATTTTTTCTCGCAAATAAAGATGTTTTTATAAATATCACACAGTGAAAGTGTAGACCCGTCCATTAAATAATTGAGATTTTTTTCTGATTTCATTCAATGAAGTCAGTTCTTTAATATTTTTAATACCGTAACTGCCTATTTGCGCGTTTCTTAAGGACCGGCCTCTTCAATGTATACTTACAACTCTACTAGAATATGATTCGTACTCATATAAAAAGGTACAGTGTATACTTAACATAATATATTGTTATTTTAAAAGATTAGGTTGGTAAATAAATAATAGTTTGTAATTTATTTACCTAACTCCCAAATATAATTGGCAAGAAGGTGCTTATTGTCACAATGATCTCCTTTTTACATTTTACAAATTAATTGGTGATCATAAACAATGTCTAATTACATGAACATACTAATGAAATGAAATACATGTTAGTCAGCATGAAATTTATTTGTGGGGTAAATTCGAGATATATATTTGGGTAAAATTAATCTTAAATCCCGCAAACAGCAGTAACGGCAGAAAATGTATGGACAACTGAAATGTTTGTGCGAGGAGACCCGCGAATAACATATTCGGACATCGAAAAGATTGTAGGTATTAGTTCGGGGAGCATTCATACCATCCTACGTCAACATCTTGGAGTGAGAAACCTTTGTTGTCGATGGATCCCTCGTTTGCTCTCCGTAAGCGAAAAACAGACTCGTGTCGATTGGTGCCATGAAATGCATTTACGTTTTGAATAGGGGGTTTCTAGGCGTGTTTCAGAAATCGTTACTAGTGACGAGACATGGATCTATCAATATGATCCGGAAAATAAAAGGCAATCATCGGTATGGGTCTAATCAGAAGGACAGTTACCGACAAAACTGCAAAGACCTCGCAACGTCGGCAAAAAAATCGTGGCTAGTTTTTTTTCGCGGAGCGGACATTTATCGACGTTAATGCTGGAAAATTGTAGGTAGGCATTACCCAAAGCTTTTAAAGCTGTGCGGGAGAGAAGACCAAAGACCGGGCTTCGGGGAATCATGCTGCATCACGATAACGCCTCTTCACATACCTCCCTTAGAACAAAAGCATTTATTGAGGAATCTGGTGTTGAAACTCTAAGTCACCCACCCTACAGCCCTGACTTAGCTCCTTGTGATTTTTGTTCAAAAGAGTCAAAGAAAAAAATAAAAGACAAGTTTTTTTCAAGCGCCAAATAAGCCGTGGCTGCCTACGAAGAAGCGATTTCCGACCTGTCAGATCAAGACTGGCAAAAGTGTTTTCAGAGTTGGCTTAGGCGAATGGAACTTGTATAGAGCATGATGGAGAATATTTGGAAAAGATGTAAAATAAATATTAATAGTATCTAGAATACTTTTCGTATATCTTAAAATTTATTGAGTGTCCTACGTATTATTGTCCATTTTGAGATAAATAAGCAAAACCTTTTAAAAACCTAACGTACAATAAAGGTGTCGTAAAATTTATGCAAGGAAGCTTATCTGACAGCTGTCACTTGTATGACAAAATAATAAAGATGGCTAAGTATGAGCGCGTTTTCTGTTACAATCGCTGCGATCAGCACGTTCTAGAGACACGACAATGGGCACCTTGTTACTCGGTATGGAATGCAATGATCGCGTTTTATCCTAAAGTAGAATTTTTTTCAATTAACTTTACATAAAATCAGCGCCTTTTATCGTTTTTAACCTTCCAACGGTCGCGCGCGGTCTCTGAGTCCGCAAGGAACTTATTTTAGTCAATTTACTAAAACTATAAACAATAGACGCTTGCGCTTCCGTGATATCCTTAGGAAGGTGAGGTATCACCCCTAGGTAGCCCTTTGACATTCGTCACATGCACACGTGTTTTCTTATTTGTGTTTGCGGTCTCAGATTCCGCGCGCGACCGATTGTGTTCCAGAACAATCCAGTGCAATTAAAGTGTAACCGGGGTAAATATTTTATGTTTTTTGTATCTTATTATTACTTTTTATGTTTTATATTATAATACTTTAAAAGTATAATTTAAACAAATGTACTTTTAGTTATAGACAATGAATTACGAAGACTTAGAACGTCGAATACCTCGCATGCTATAGGAGGTGGAATCAGAAGATGAGGTCTTTGATGACGTTTCGGACCAAGAAGACAACCCAGTAGAAATTTTGCCAACACGATGAGTATGTTCAATCGGATGCTGAGCTAAGTGACAGCGATAACGATAACGTCACGTCGTTGTTGCTATTGCGATAGGAAGAAGAACCGCAGAACAAAGTACAGTTCTCGGCATATAACATGTGATTGCTATATGCCGAGAATGTTCATCTCAAGTAGATATTATGGATAATGACCAATAGTTTATTATAGTTTTGCTAAAATAATAATTAGTAGCTTTTAGGTATGTTTCCTTTATTTTATTTTATTATAATTTAGATCATAACTAGAATAATACATAGAATGATCTAAAAATAAATGTAATTTTAGAGTTCTTATTACACAGTGCCATTGACAATGAATGTGATTTTACTTCTAAGATAATTATAGTCAATTTAATAAGTTGTAAGTAGTAAAAAAGACAATTTCATTTTAATTTGTTTTTGTTGATTTGTAACGTTGATTTAAATTTATATTGTTAGATGTAAACTATTTTAGATTTTGTTTCTCAATGTGTGAAACAAGATACTACAAGTTTATACTGCGTAGATTGGAACAAAAATTAATAATTTTTAATCTGCTAATCTCTCTCCGCTTAACTATATCACCTGTCTAGTCTAGCCACCGTAGAATCTATATCACCTGAGGATGCCTCGTGTAGAAGCGAAACACATGTCGTATTGTCGTCAGTGGTGTGTCTTACCTAGTGTAGTGGTGTTGGAAGTAGTGGTGCTGGGATTAGTGGTGACGGCGATAGTGCACGCAATTGAGGGAGGGCGGGCGGTGCTCTTCAAACTAGGTAAGACACATCATTTTATTTTATCTAGCGGATGTACGCAAAGTAATTTTTTGGCAAATTTAAACTAATAACTGATTTGAACCAACCCGGGATTTGAACCCGACCCCATAAATGGTAGTAACACTTGCGACCACTAGGCCAACGATACAGCTTGGGGTAATAGTGATAATAGGGTCTTGAATAGCAAATATGTTCGCTATACTGTTAGTCGTCTTATTTGAAGATTTCAGGGTGTAGAAGAGTCCACTGCGTTCGTAGTGGCGGACTTCTAATATAATAAATAATTTTGATTCAAATGTCTTCAAGATATGATATTTTTTCAAACAGATTTCTTTGCGTGATTTCTTTACCTTCGAGATAAATCAGCATTTAATGAAAAAAAAAATTGCTGCCCCCAGACAGACTGCTAGACAAAACCTAGATGTAGCTTTTTTTGGAATAAGATGCAAGTTTCATAGAGAATATATGCAGTGATCTTCACGTTGCACCATGTTAGTAAGAATATAATTAATTATAAAGTATTTCGCCTTGTTTGGAATCCAATAATTTTAAGTCACTTAACTCTCAAGTTTACGATTTAGTTTGACTTAAGATTACTTCAAAAATTCAACTAAAAGTTAAAACAGTCGATTAACGCAACCCGCGATAACTAAAAAAATATGTAGCATAAGTGAAAGTTATACAGGTTTGTAAATAATTTGAACGCATTTTATTAAATTAAGTTTCGTAAAAGCTCTGATAACTTTATTCGCAGCTTTAACTCAATACATTATATAGTGAGTGCTTTTATATAATCTGTTTTCATGATTAATCAAATTATTGATTATGCCTTTACCGTTGCCGTTACTGCCTATTAAAGTCCATTGATAAACATAGGCCTCCCTTATAGATTTCCTCATAGGGATTATTAGCCATAGTAATATTAGCCATAGTTATCATGCTTTGCAACCGCTTTCATCTATAGCAAATTCCATAGCCATATTCATGAGACTTTTGACATATTTAACATTGAAATTTGCTTAGCTTTTTTCTACCCATGTTTATATAAATGTCGTACAGAAATTCATAGATGTACAATATGTAAAATAAAAATAAGTAAATAAATGTTCTAAAAGGCTGGCAACGCATCTGCAATTATTTATTTTATTTTAATAATTTATTTTAATAATTTTGCTTTTTTTTATTATTTATTTTTTGTAATGATACTTTATTTATAAGTCTTGTTTACTAAAGTAAAATAACTAGTGGTAAATTTTATGTTTTATTATATTTCATTTTATTTTCTAGTTAATGCGTAGCTGTAGAATTAGTTAAAATTTTGGTGCTTACATAATATCTTAGAGTTAGGATAATTTGTAGTTTTTTATGCTTAAAACTATTTAGTTAATTGTTTTGTAGTGTTGAGTTGTTGTAGGCTTTTATGTTGCAATTAAATAACTAACACCAAAAATAACGCACATTAGTTTCTTATCCTGCCTGGGCCCCGACCCCCTGAGTAAACCCATGACAGTTTTAACTATTATTTTTTATTTATGAACATATTTGAAATATTATCAATGTTTTGTGTAATATGGGAAATGTGGGTTTCATAAGAATGATCTTTTATTAAAAAATAAAGGTTAATACAGATTTACACAATCACAGTGGTTTAAACAATTTATACAGTATCAATAGCAAACAATCCGTTGGTCGTTTCAGGGACGTATAGGTGTACTATGAATGGGATTTGAGCGTTTCTAATCAAATAACTAACTAAATTTATTATTTCTAAGAATGTTATTTGCATCTGAACTAAACGACAGGTGCCGACGTAACTACGGCCACTGTAAGGTCTTTGACATGGCCGATACCTACATCATTTTTTTAAAGCGAGCCGCTGCGCAACACGTGCACCCCCAAGGTTTGTATGTGAATGATCCCCTCAAAAGTATCATTCAAGATGGCGGATCATATCTTATATGTTGCAACTATTGCGGAAATGTTTTACTACTAAGAAGAAATAATTTACTTAATTGGTGTTTTCTTTAATTAAATGGGTATAATGTTATGCTTTATACAATAAAGTAGTTATTATAAAAATTATGTCTTCTAAATTTATATGTTATTATAAAATAAGTACTAAAAGCGAAGTTATTTCCAGTATTTTTTCTAGATACAGTTATTCTCAGAAACTTTTAATTAAAATATATTAGAAATAATAACTAAAATATTTTAATAAAGTGCTGGTAGTTTATGAAAATTTCATATCTCTTCTTGAATACCTAATAATATTTAATACGTTCATATTTATTTAATATTATAAATTATCTTACAAAAATCATTTTACGAAGTCACTTAACGAGAAAAAAATCTTAGTACCTCTACGTAGATGACGATGTTTTGAAGAGTTTTAACAGTCTCTAAAATTATGTTGAGATCAAATATACATTGGTCATTCATTACGATCTGTCAAAGTCAACTACTGAACATAAACCTATTCAACAGAAAACCTCATAGGGGGGTTTTTTCGTAGTTTCCACTTTTGCCAGGCGGGTTGACAATCACATTTTTTCCTTGGAACTAGTTGTTGTTATGAAGATGCCGTTACCCATCTCCTGATTTCCATCTGCCTTTTACCACACCCACGAGATCATTTGGAGTAGTGAATATTCTTTCACCTTCAATACACATTTTTATTGGATATTTATGTTGTAAACCACATTTTTACTAATTAGAGATTTGGGAAAAATATTTAAAAAAAAAGGTTGCTTCAAGTATAAAATGTCATCATTAATTTCAAACTTGCAACTATTTTTAGGAGAAATGTATTATGCATATTTCCTGTGAAACTTTAGTCGATAAAGAATATGTAACAGAACTTATTTTTAAATAGATCCACATTAAAATAATGTAATAAACAAAATAAAATTACTACAAAATAAGCGGCGTTTCGCGCGCTCCTCAAGCTCAAACCCGCTACACGTTCATTATCGTTGGACTTTAGTATAGGAAAATCCCCAAAACTTACACGCACTTTAAATGATCGCGTAAGTATCGTCTAGTATACGCCAACTGACTTATTTTGAGCCTGTATTTTTTCATGAGTTACATGAGTCACTTAATTGTCATTAAAAGATTTAAAAATAAAGGTCGATCGATAAAAAACACGCATGTTAATTAAGGTTTTTGTGTTATATAAGATGTAATCAATTCACGTACGGTTTTCATTCATTTTTGTACGTGGCAGAGCCATGCTGCAGGTATATTACTGGTATAGTTGTAGCACGAATGGGGCGGCTCGACCGGGGACCACGCTCTCAGAGAATATCAGCGCAAAATAGCAGCTTAACGCGGCTGTGTTGGTGAGTGTAGAGAACCGGAGACCCCTTTTAACTGGAAACGAGGCATTCCATCTTAGTCCTCACGGGTGACAACGTATCTGCATTTTGATTCGTAATCGAAGATAGATGTAGATGCCTATGGGCCACAGCAACCACTTACCATCAGGTGGACTGTGTGCTCGTTTGTCACCCTAAAGCGAATTACGGAAACCGAACCGTTTCATACTAAAATGTATGGACGATTTCTGTTAATAAATAAATGATATTTAGGCTTTGATTGTTGCTTTTTGGTTTCAATTAGTAAAAATAATGATAGTGAATGTGTTGTCTATACTTTTATCTCACGGTTTAACCAAATAGATTTTCTAAAATAATAACGAAATGGCCTAGAAATTTAAAATAGAAAAGGCCGTTTTAAGTGTTTTTATCATTTTTGAAGAATTTTTTCTCGCAAATAAAGATGTTTTTATAAATATCACACAGTGAAAGTGTAGACCCGTCCATTAAATAATTGAGATTTTTTTCTGATTTCATTCAATGAAGTCAGTTCTTTAATATTTTTAATACCGTAACTGCCTATTTGCGCGTTTCTTAAGGACCGGCCTCTTCAATGTATACTTACAACTCTACTAGAATATGATTCGTACTCATATAAAAAGGTACAGTGTATACTTAACATAATATATTGTTATTTTAAAAGATTAGGTTGGTAAATAAATAATAGTTTGTAATTTATTTACCTAACTCCCAAATATAATTGGCAAGAAGGTGCTTATTGTCACAATGATCTCCTTTTTACATTTTACAAATTAATTGGTGATCATAAACAATGTCTAATTACATGAACATACTAATGAAATGAAATACATGTTAGTCAGCATGAAATTTATTTGTGGGGTAAATTCGAGATATATATTTGGGTAAAATTAATCTTAAATCCCGCAAACAGCAGTAACGGCAGAAAATGTATGGACAACTGAAATGTTTGTGCGAGGAGACCCGCGAATAACATATTCGGACATCGAAAAGATTGTAGGTATTAGTTCGGGGAGCATTCATACCATCCTACGTCAACATCTTGGAGTGAGAAACCTTTGTTGTCGATGGATCCCTCGTTTGCTCTCCGTAAGCGAAAAACAGACTCGTGTCGATTGGTGCCATGAAATGCATTTACGTTTTGAATAGGGGGTTTCTAGGCGTGTTTCAGAAATCGTTACTAGTGACGAGACATGGATCTATCAATATGATCCGGAAAATAAAAGGCAATCATCGGTATGGGTCTAATCAGAAGGACAGTTACCGACAAAACTGCAAAGACCTCGCAACGTCGGCAAAAAAATCGTGGCTAGTTTTTTTTCGCGGAGCGGACATTTATCGACGTTAATGCTGGAAAATTGTAGGTAGGCATTACCCAAAGCTTTTAAAGCTGTGCGGGAGAGAAGACCAAAGACCGGGCTTCGGGGAATCATGCTGCATCACGATAACGCCTCTTCACATACCTCCCTTAGAACAAAAGCATTTATTGAGGAATCTGGTGTTGAAACTCTAAGTCACCCACCCTACAGCCCTGACTTAGCTCCTTGTGATTTTTGTTCAAAAGAGTCAAAGAAAAAAATAAAAGACAAGTTTTTTTCAAGCGCCAAATAAGCCGTGGCTGCCTACGAAGAAGCGATTTCCGACCTGTCAGATCAAGACTGGCAAAAGTGTTTTCAGAGTTGGCTTAGGCGAATGGAACTTGTATAGAGCATGATGGAGAATATTTGGAAAAGATGTAAAATAAATATTAATAGTATCTAGAATACTTTTCGTATATCTTAAAATTTATTGAGTGTCCTACGTATTATTGTCCATTTTGAGATAAATAAGCAAAACCTTTTAAAAACCTAACGTACAATAAAGGTGTCGTAAAATTTATGCAAGGAAGCTTATCTGACAGCTGTCACTTGTATGACAAAATAATAAAGATGGCTAAGTATGAGCGCGTTTTCTGTTACAATCGCTGCGATCAGCACGTTCTAGAGACACGACAATGGGCACCTTGTTACTCGGTATGGAATGCAATGATCGCGTTTTATCCTAAAGTAGAATTTTTTTCAATTAACTTTACATAAAATCAGCGCCTTTTATCGTTTTTAACCTTCCAACGGTCGCGCGCGGTCTCTGAGTCCGCAAGGAACTTATTTTAGTCAATTTACTAAAACTATAAACAATAGACGCTTGCGCTTCCGTGATATCCTTAGGAAGGTGAGGTATCACCCCTAGGTAGCCCTTTGACATTCGTCACATGCACACGTGTTTTCTTATTTGTGTTTGCGGTCTCAGATTCCGCGCGCGACCGATTGTGTTCCAGAACAATCCAGTGCAATTAAAGTGTAACCGGGGTAAATATTTTATGTTTTTTGTATCTTATTATTACTTTTTATGTTTTATATTATAATACTTTAAAAGTATAATTTAAACAAATGTACTTTTAGTTATAGACAATGAATTACGAAGACTTAGAACGTCGAATACCTCGCATGCTATAGGAGGTGGAATCAGAAGATGAGGTCTTTGATGACGTTTCGGACCAAGAAGACAACCCAGTAGAAATTTTGCCAACACGATGAGTATGTTCAATCGGATGCTGAGCTAAGTGACAGCGATAACGATAACGTCACGTCGTTGTTGCTATTGCGATAGGAAGAAGAACCGCAGAACAAAGTACAGTTCTCGGCATATAACATGTGATTGCTATATGCCGAGAATGTTCATCTCAAGTAGATATTATGGATAATGACCAATAGTTTATTATAGTTTTGCTAAAATAATAATTAGTAGCTTTTAGGTATGTTTCCTTTATTTTATTTTATTATAATTTAGATCATAACTAGAATAATACATAGAATGATCTAAAAATAAATGTAATTTTAGAGTTCTTATTACACAGTGCCATTGACAATGAATGTGATTTTACTTCTAAGATAATTATAGTCAATTTAATAAGTTGTAAGTAGTAAAAAAGACAATTTCATTTTAATTTGTTTTTGTTGATTTGTAACGTTGATTTTCAACCAGAGACAATAATTCTGAGTTTTATAGACCTTTGTTCTATTAAGTACAAATAAAAAAATAACGGATAAATAATATGTTTTTTATTTTATTTAACATGTATAAGACCTCTTTTTAATCATCTGTTATACAATAAGTCGAAAAATTCATTTGTTTTTCCAAACAAGACACTTAAAGTTGCGGAATCATAGACCGAGCGCGACTGCTTAAGTTCGGCGCAAGGGTGCGACCGCTGGAAGGTTAAAATAACGTGCTCTGATTGGCCATAAAAACGAATTAATATAGCATAGTTCATTCCAAAAACGTAAAATTGTCTATCAGTTCCTTTTTTCCCTGCTCCTTTCAAATCGGTTCTTCCGTTTTGGAGCTACGATGCCACAGACCGACATACAGATACACACGTTATATTTCTCGGGAAAACGACGCCGAGTGCCGGGACAAACTTGCGTCTAAGGTCGAGTCTTTGCTGAATAAAGTCTCGGATTGGGGGCGACTAAATCTAGTCCAGTTCAATCCCCAGAACACACAAGTTTGCGCGTTTACCGCTAAAAACAACCCCTTTGTCGTATCTCCTCAGTTTTTTTTTATAGAAGAGAGGGAAAACGAGCATGCGGCTTACCTGATGGTAAGTGACTACCGCCGCCCATGAACAACCTCAACACCAGGGGAATTGCAGATGGCACTCCCCTTGCTGCCTCAGCTAGCATCGGATTTTCGTGGTCATTTCGAGGGAAGGCTAAATTGGCCTCTAAAATGCTTGGCGTGCTCAGCAGAACGAGACAGTATTTCATGCCGGCACATCTTGCAACTTCACAATGCGCAAATCTGGCCTCACGTGGAATACTGTTCTCATCTCTGGGCTGGGGCACCCCAGTGCCAACTCTTTCCACTTGACCACATCCAGCACAGTGCGGTTCGAATCATCGACGACCGAGTTCTTTCTGATCGGCTCGATACACTGGCACTGCGTAGGGATGTTGCATCCCTTTGCATTTTCTATCGAATTTACCACGGGAAGTGCTCTGAGAAATTGTTCTGATTAATTCCAGCCGCCAAATTTCACGAACGCACATCGCGTCAACATTCACAATACTATCCGCACCATCTGGATGCTTGGAGGTCCACGACTCTTACATAAACAAGCTATTTCTTATTTATAAGTAAATTTAACTAGTTCCTAACTACAAAATCTTTCTTTGTCAAATAAGAAGATAAGTTTTTTTTTTACTAAGCCAGCGCTTAGCTACAATCCCACCTGATGGTAATTGGTGATGTAGCCTAAGATATTGAAGTGCACTGACTTATCAAAAGCTTATTCACTTCTTCTTGCCTTGAAGACATCCACATTGTTATCGGTTGGAAACATAGATCCTGGCAACTTATTCCACTCCATTAATGTACGCATAACGAAAGATGTAGCAAACCATTTGGGTCAAATGCATGGTAAGTCAACAACGAAAGGGTGGAGACAGGCCAAATGTCTGGTTGTCCGATGGTGGAATGGAGAGGGAGGAATAAAATTATGCAATTCCTGCGCACACTCTCCGAAATACATCCTGTAGAAAACCGAAAGGCTACTTTACGCCTGTGTTCGAGGCTGGTAAGATTAGTTTTAACCAAATTTGGATCACCAATAATCCTCTTAGTACGCCTTTCCATTGAGTTCAAAGCTGGTAGTTTGCATTTTGCATCACCAGCCCATATATGGCAGCAATAATCCCTAGCAACTGACGGCGGTCGGTGTATTCCAGTGATACATTTCGGAAAGAAGGTGCCAAAATGAGCTCGCCTCATTTTTCAGTGAAGAGACACTCCATTCGTAGACTGCCTGTAGCTTTATTCACGTCTAGACACCGCAAGGTTTAAAGAACGTTCTTATTTGTTATACGAACCTCACGCAGCGAGGTAATTTAGATGGAACGTTGTTGCCACTGTCCAGACGTGAAAGACTAATTAAAAATAAATACGTAAAAGACGATTAGTAAGCTGAAGTGGCAATGGACCGGCCATAAATAAATGTTACTTCATTCCATTTCATTTTATCATGAGGAAACCTGCATGTCCGAGAAACTAAAAGAAATATTTGGACGACAGCTGAAGTCCGTCAACGCGTACTAGGGCAGCACGGTAATCAATTCTTCGTAATGAAAACCTGTAAGAAATGTGAGGATATTTGTGTCTAGGTGTGAACATATATGTGGGCTGTAACTTTTATATTTTGATGAGTGAGTTTAGAAGTATCAAAATGTGTGACATAACTGGCCGTATCTTTTAATTGCATTAACTTAAAAGCTTGACTATTTTTTTATTTTCAAGGCATCTTAGTATTATATATTCAGACGGGAAAATAACCGATCAAGTGATATTATAAGAGCTACTAATATTATCTAACTTCTTTTGGCATGCCAGTAGCACTTTCGAGTATACCAGCCTCTACAAGCAGTACTTAAACAGAAAATACTGTTGTCAGTCTGAGACTTACACCAATAAAGAAGTTATTGGTCTAAAGTGTGAGAATGTAATTAAACAATAGTATTAAATGGGACACTCTATATTTAAATAAGAAGAAGAGATATTTCACGCCTGGACAGCTTCGAACTTTATACAAAACTCAAGTTTTGTCGTTCTTCTAAAGATTTTAATTCAGAGAGTGTGCCCATGGCCTTCAAAAACTCAAAATGCCATCTCCATTCTCCTATCGGAGTACCAGATATTATAAGTTAGCATCCATACTTGGTTGATATTCCGAATATTCACACTAATTGCTATAAGTCATCTTTTATAATGCGAACAGCCAAGGGATGGAATGCCTTGCTAGTGTCCGACTTCCGAGTGCACCTCTTCAAGGTGCGTGTTAACAGGCTTCTCTTGGGCCTCCTAGACCTCATCTTTGCCGTCGGGTCAGACGGAATTCAAGAGCGAGCCCATTTAAAAATAGGTTTTTCTTTTAAATCGTTTATAATTTTTGAAAGTACATCATAATATTTTATTATTTTTATTTTATAATCTAGATTATAAATATGAAGTTTTATTTGGTTAGGTTTATCATTCACGCACACATTTATTTATCTACGTTCAATAATATGTAAATTATCTAAATTTTATCTGCGTGTATACCTACATTTATAAATTTACTGATATACACTTAACACCTTACCATAAGCCTAAATATTTTGGTGTGAACGTTTAATAGTATCTCTTTGACAAAAATAGTACCCTTGAACTTAGGAACTGTCATAATCATAAACTACGAAACAATTTCACCTCGCAGGCTTCTGCTTTTAAGCAAGTTTTAATTAGTTTTACACTTGCTGACAAGGCTTGATGACAAAGTGGTAAAGTATTTGTGTAAGTGGGTTATTTTGTTGGTTTTTAAAAATTTTTTTCGCTTTCGAAAGGAACTGCTTCTAATGAAATAGGACTACATATTATATCACCATTTAAACTGTAGGTTTGACATTATTTTGGTGATTAGATTCATCGGTAAACTCAATTGATGTTATTAAAATAGCTCAATATAAGAATCTCATTACTGCGATAGCTTACTTTAATTTGTCGATATTACCATTTATAGAAAAAAAATCAAATATATTTCTGATGAATCATTCAATATTTCATTTTATCATCGGTGCAAGTAAAAAAAAATAATACAATCAGAAAGAGCTTGGAGAGTGGTAGTAAAAGTGGTAAAAGTTCCTAAGCTTATTTAAACCGCGATTGTTTTCTACCAACAAAATATAAAAAAACGCTGAACTCCTCACTGACAGTTGAAAAGTTAAATGATGTTATGAGTACCAGAAGACACTATGCAGTATGCGGAATGCCTCTTGTTAGAGCTTCATTCGTGATGAATATTTCAAAAAAACCGCAATTATGAAATTAAAAAATAAAGTAACGAAGGGTCCGCTCAATTTAGGTTAAGAAATAACTGAAAATATTTAAGAAAAAATAAAAAAATATATAATAAATTCTTATTAAAAATAAACATAATTATTATTTTATATTACTTCGTCATACTTTCAAATAAATATGAACTACGGTATATAAGATATCAACGAACAAAAATAGTAAAAGAATGTTCGAGACCCATCTAGGCTACTTTGTGAAAGGTTTCGTCCACAGGCGAACGTGACTAAAATTGAATATGCAGGATTTTAGTTTTTATCTATCACACTTAGCGGTTAGCGCCTTGGCACGAGTATATACTTCTAGATCGTTTTCACATGTTTGCGACGTGATTAATATAAAAAAAAAATAGATTTAATAACACAAAAATTTATGACAAAAAATTGCACTAAAAGGTATCATTTAATAAAACCTAATAAGTACTTAAGTGGAAAATCGATAATCAACTAAGAAAAAAAAAATCAATTGCAGAAAAATTAAGTGATTATGAAAATTATTTTCAGTTTCTTGATCGAATAAAGCGTTTGTTGCATTAGATTTTATCAAATTTATCTTAGACGACATCTTCGTTTTAGACATCAAAATAAAATAATGTTTTGAAAATAGTAGGTAAAGGCTAGGTGTTACTAGCACTATCAGTCTGACCCAATTAAAGCTTTTAGAATAAATTAAATTACACGATATATTAATGGAGTGGTAAAGTACCTTAAAAAAATACCAAGTGCGAAGTGGTGACAGAAAACGTCGCAAGAAAACCTGCATGTTTGAGAAATAAAAAAAAATCGAAGATATACGTAAAGTCCACCAACAGGCATTTGAGTAGCCCGGCGAATACTTCGTTGACATTTTTTTTTATAGGATAAGGGTGAAAATCGAGCACACAGACCACCTACAAATCAAAATGCAGATGCGTTTTCACCCGTGAGGACTAGGATGGAATGCCTCATTTCCAGTAAAAAGGGTCTCCGGCCACCTGCACTCACCAAGCGAAACGCAGAGGTAAACCTCTACTTCACGCTGGTATTCTGTGAGGTCGTGGTACCACCTCGGTTTGAGCCGGCCCATCCGTGCGACAGCAAGAGCTGCCGCCTGGCTCTACCACTGTTAAAACATAAAACGCTTATGAAAATGACAGGATGTGTCCAACAGCGAGACTAAATAGGCTGTAAATTTACTTACTCAAAATTTAATTAAAGTTTTTACTTAAGAGAATGTTTGTATTCTTATTTTTGAGATTTTATTTTATTAATAAGTAAACCAAGTTTCAATACATCCCTACAGTTTTCTTAAAGTTAATCACCTTTTTCCAATCAAAATGGAACGATCACTTTATTTATGCAACGACGTCTTTTTACTTAACTAGAATGTACCTATACAAATTGGGGAAATTGGTAATAATCTTTTATTTTTTTAAATAAGTCTCACAAATTGAAACATAACACAAAGCTACAAGCTTATGATTATTTATTGAACTTAGCACATGAGCACATGCTAAAATGACTCACATACTCAACAAAATAATTCATTAAAATAAAAATGGAGGCAGCGCGGAGTTCAATTTAAAAATATACATATATCTAACATAATATAAATAAAATTTATAATAAACTAGTAACTGTTTAACCAGTGTAATTATACAACGGTTTATAATTGGTTAATTAAATATGGAAATAATTAATTATCGTCATCTCCAGAAATCAACAAAAAAGTCTTATTCAAATTATATTAGCTCAAAAGGCTATCAGCGGAAAAATTAAAAATCTATAATTTAACTAGCTGGCAGACGTTGTTATGCCCTTTCCGACGACCCTTCCTGCAAAAAATCCTTAAATTTGCAATTAAAAATATTGAAGGTCACTTATCGGGATAAAAAGTATCCTATCTCTCAAGTTGGACCAAACTGCACACAGTGTACGAAATTTCATTGAAACCAGTTCTATAGTTTAGGAGTTCATCGCGGACAAACAATGTGACACGTAAGTTTGATATATAAAATTATTTTAAATTTAAGGCACTATTTAGCATATTAAGCAAAACTACATTGCTCGTATTTATACACGTTTAAAAATATGTAGCTTACTCGATTTCGTGACAGTGTATTTCTTTCTACTCGTATTTATCGTCGTATGTATCGATAGATTAAGTAATCAAATAAACACCAAGCGGAATTTATAAATAAAGAGATCAATTGCTATTTGAAATAATCCATTTAAATAAATATAAATTAATATTCGATATTCAAATAAGGTTATTGACATAAAAGGGACCCCAATCTATCAATGAGTTAAATCATTTGACTCTGTAAATCGTGAAATTGGTCACGCTCATTTGAATCACTACTGGTGTTTAATTGACAACTGTTCTAAATAGTAATTTTAGAATTAATTTCTATTTATTATCTTAATTTTATTTATGCTTAAATTAGGATTTTAATGTAAATAAGCTTAATGACTTAAACAGTTATTTAAAAAAACCCGACTGTTTTGAAAAAGATAAAGTAAAAGAGAAACATTTTATACCCTATGTCATTTCAACAACTAAGATGAATCTAATGACACCCCATAATACGTTAAAATCCATCAAGCTGTTAAGGCTACAGAGCATACCAAATAATAGACATACAAACATACATACACTCGCTAAACAGGGCAAGGCTGGGCAGGGATGGTAAAAATTAATGCGTGTATTTATATACATGCACGCTAGAAGCATATTTCCGTAACTAAAAGTCAATTTTTAATTTATATACAAAAAATATAAAATTAAAGTGTCAAACGAATTATTATAATTAATAGAATGAGGCATTACTTTTCGGAAATGCCATTATATTAAAGTTGGTAAAAATTACCTTCCGCTCTATAAAATAAAATCATGTGTTTTACCTAGTTTGAAGAGCACTTCCCGCCCTCCCTCCATTGCGTGCACTATCTCCGTCACCACTAATCCCAGTACCACTTTTCGAAACACCGCTACACTAGGAAAGACATATCACTGACGACAATACGACACGTGTTACGTCTCTACACGGGGCATCTTCAGGTAACGTAGACTCTGCGGTGCATTTATTTTTCAAGCGTCAGTCCACCTGATTTTAAGTGTCCCAGTAGTCCATGGATACTTACAACCATTTGAAATAAAAGAGGCTACAGTCACCTCTGAAGACCCAGCTGGAATATCTCAGCCTATAATTATTTTATATAATTATATATGTATTGTTTATAATAAATTTTATTATGCTGGTTCTCTATACCCTTTCAGACTGGAACACATCACTGCACGCTACGGAAAAACTGTTATTTGGCGGCAGAAATATGTAAGAGGGTGGAACCTACCCAGATAGACTCCTGGGTAGAAAACGAGTCCCATCACCTAGTAGTACCTATGACCTTTTTTTTCATTATAGGGCATTAATACCCAGATCATCGACGTGAACAGCGGCAAAAGCACGATACATTATCAACATGTATACTAAATTTTAAGACTATAGCAATAACCCCTTTAAGAATTTCATTGCGAGTACACGATCCTATAGAACCATTTCATCAAAAAAACATCAAATTTCAAAATGATAATCACCAATAAATCACCAATCTTAACGTGCATACCAAATCTCAAACTGCTACAATAATTAGAGTTTATGTTTTTGTTAAGATTCCACGATAAAGTTCTTTATTGACAATACTGATTAGTCAATAAATAAAGATTTAAATTAGATGAAAATAAAAAGGAACGAGTTGTTGCTTAATATTTTATAGGGTGGCCACCCATGATGCGTAATGCTGCGGACTGACGTGGAGAAGCCTGCACCGTCGCACCTTAGCCCGCGGTAGGGTAGGCACGTCAAAATATGTGTGCCAGATGCATTGAGAGGCGGTTACCTAAAAGGTGGGGTGTGAACTCGTGCAAAGCGATCGCAAGTTATCCGTGTAAACACTAGTCGGAACCTGTTTAGCTAACAGCCGTGTAGTACCAAATGAACCGCAAAAATTACAGCGATACGTTCTCATTTACTTGGCATTTTGTAATGCAAAAATGGCTTCATATCCCAGACCCGCACGGACCACTAGAAAAGTGTGGATTCTATTGCGTTTGATTTTACTTATTTTTTAAATCCCGACGTTGGGTCCTTTGCAGCATCTATAGCCACAGTAACTAAGGTAAAGGGGCTGAAGTGTTCAATGTCCTGATGTCATAGTTAAATAAATAATAAAATAAAACACATTTATTTCTTAATTAACTTTTTCATAAATGAGTGGTGATACAACCCCAGATAGTAATTTAATGTACTCATGTTGGGTAATAGTTAAATAAAATAAATAAATAAAATAACGTTTATTAGCAACCAAATTTTTCTAGATACAAAGGAGCTCTGTCTCCTGAACTAGGTTATCACCTGTATCTCAGGAGTTAAGTTCAGTGTTTAATTATTATTTTTAGTCTGACATACACAGAACGATCCAATGTCTTGCAATAGTATGCCTAAAATTGTAGTAAACTTAAACCACATGTGAAAGAAAACATCATCATCTGAATTTCTGAGGGTAAAAATGTTTCGAATATATTTTTTGAACTTATTAAAATCTAGTGCTTTACCACAATACCACCTGATGGTAAGTGGTGAAGAAGCTCTAGATGGTAAATCATACTGTGTAACAAAAACCTATTCACTTTTGCCTTAAAGACACTAAGATTGACAGATGCTGGCAAATTGTTCCACTATTTCGTTGTAAGATAGACGAAGCAAACCGCTTTGTTCAAACGTGGTGAAATATCAACAACTAAGGTATTATGGCCCGTTGACCGCATGGTTGTCCGATAGTGGTAAGGGATTTAAGTCTGTCAACATGCACTGGAAGAGTAGAGCGGACTAACGGCTTCATAATCCTCTTAGAAATGAGAGGAGGATGTATATAGCCTGTAACTTTATATAATGTACACTTCGGTGGTTTAGACACGTAGATATAATAAATGAGGAAAAAGTGACGCTCCGTGGCGCAGTACGAGCAATGAGTCACAACGCTAAGGGCCGCGGGTTCGAATCCCACACGGAACAAGTATTTGTAGGATCTACAAATAATTGTTTCGGGTCTGGATGTTTGTCCTTGTAAAATTTATGTATGTAAACTGCCCCCACGATGCAGGAGAAAATCCTAGTGAGGTAATATTAAAAAAAAAACAAAAAAAAATTAAAAAAAATAAAAAACAAAAAAAAAGAAAGCGACAAAGCAAATGTATGTAATAGATGGAATCGGCAGTATAGGCAAGGGATACCCCATACGTAAGTATATTGACCAAATTGGCAATATATTTAAGATAGGCCAAGTTAAAAACTATAACTATTACTATCAAAACTAAAGTCAAAACCAAAACCAAATTATTGTTGGTGACCAGCAAGCTTCAGGAATGGCTTCAGCTTTAATGAATATTCGGTCAAGGTATAAAAATTCCCGTCAATGTAATATATCAGAATTTACATGACACTCCTACGGATATTATTTTAAAGAACACAACACAAACACTCATGCCTGTCACCCAGAGGGGTAGGCAGAGACTACGGACTTCCATTTGGCGCGATCCTGACACACCTCTCTCGCCTCCTTTACATCCACATATCTACGCATACACGCTCGTCGGTTAAGGATACTCCTAATCTGGCCCATTTTTAATGTATCGCCGATTTGGTCGATAAACCTTTCTCTAGGGCGTCCCTTCCCGACCCTAACGTTCATAAATTTTGCTTTGTCACTCTTTCTTCTTTTATTTTAAAGAAACCACTACACAATGAAGTTCAAATGAGTGTATACTGGGTGGCGAATAGGTTATCACGTTAAATTACACAGCAGTTAATACAAGTTGATATATGTCTGTTAAAATAATAAAATAAACAATAATAAAAGAAAATAAAAAACTTTTCAAACAAAATAAATAGCGTTAAAAAATTGACAGTAAATAAATCAGCCTTGATAATATATAGGTTACTGACCTGAAGTGACTTACAAAACGTTGCACGCGGCAGAAAAATAATAATTTCGACACCCGGTCCCATTTCTTGGCACTTCGCGCATAGAGAATTATGCCTTAACTTCATTATTTTAAGTAAATATTTCGCTTTAATTTGTTTTCACACACCCGCAGCGCGCGATCTCTTTGTTTTTAATTTCGTGCATAAAATTATGCCTTAAATTGTTAGCCGTAAGTACAGTTTTTGTTTGACTTTTTCTTTATTTGAGTAGTTCGGATTGACAACGTTTAAACTACCTATCTTCGCCTTCGAATGACATGGGTCTTTGACCTTCTAGAATTGATCAGGTGATATTTGTATGAATTTACATTATGTTATTTAATATTAAAACGAAAAAAATGCTACTGCGAATAATGTATTAATTGTTATATATTTTTTTAATTGTGTATGTTTAAAGAAATTTATGTAGCATACGTCTGTTCATTTTATGTGATAACTTTTTCGTCCCTCGGTATAATTGGATAATTATTTCAGTATGTGCTAATGATCTTAACCTCTATAAAATATTTGCTAAGCTATACTCATATTTAAAATATCATAGAGAACAGAAGATATGTAATTCATAATCCATATTTAAATGAACTTAAATTCAACCATTTTTTAAATCAACTTTGTATTATACAAATTGCTCATTTATTAATATACCATATAAGGCCAAGCAATATGTTTAGCGCAAAGTGTTAATTTATAATCCTTAATGCAATTAATAATAAAATAGGTTTAATAGACTATACTAAATTTTTTAAACACAATAGAAATATATCACAGACAATTTTCAAAAATAAAAATGTTATAAGCCTGGGACCATTTCATTATACTTTGCTAAAATTAATCAAAATGTTACTGTGCTCAAAAATATAAAATCTGATAAAATAAGAGTATTATTAACAATGTATCAAATTATAAGAAATAAACCGTTCCTTTCTATGTAAAACGAACCAATAAAACAGTGGAGATAACGTAACAAACAACCAGTTTTTTCACTCCTTAATACGTTATGAATATTTTCCTTATTAATATACAAACTTATAAATCTAAATTACACAATATCGAAATTTTAACTAAAGAAAAAACTTTTGATACCTATACTATTTTTTACATAAAAATTTTAAGAGAAGGCGAAAAGAACTTTTACCAATTACATGGGTATAAAAATGGTGGCTATTTATACAAGAAAATCGAAATCTAGAGGTGTTTTCACAACACAAGAAGTTACATAGATTCCAAAAATATAGATAACTTAAATCAATTGAAATTAATTTTGAAAGTTGTTGTATAAGTGAATTAAATCTAGTTCTTATATGTATATATAAAATCCCTAACAGCAATTTTAAAATAATTATCGAAAAACTAGAAATATTAATTTCTAAACTAATGGTCCGTTTACGTAACAATTACAATAAATTAATATCATTAGAAGATTTGAATGTAAATACTTTAGAAAATAGCAAAACAAATAGCATCTTTATTACAACACTAAGAAAATACAACCTACACTTCACTATACACGAGCCAACTATGATTACGGGTTATTCTTCAACTTGCATAGATAACATAACAAATGCTAATAAGTATGAATCTCAAGTATTTAATTTAGGATCATCAGACCACACTGCGCAATTAATTAGTATTGCGTGTAGTTATAACTTTAGGAATAAACACTAGTTCATTTATAAGAGAAATATAAATTCCAAACTATCGATATTTCTAACGTTTTTATCCCAAATTGGATTTAGTGAAGCTTATCAGGAAAAGGATGTGAACTTGGTATATAAATAATTGTTAACTATATTTATCATGATCTTTACCCTTAGTTTTCTACTGAACATGATTAAAAAACACAAAAAAAGATCTCTTACGAAAGGAATAAAAATATCCAATAGAAATATTATAAAATGAAAGCGGTAATAGTTGAATCGAAAAAGAAGTCTAATATAAAATATATTGAACCTAGTGTTAATAAAACAAAAGCTACATAGAAATTTATAAAAATAACACCAATTCAATAGAAATGACCAACAAGAATATAAAAATTAACGGGTTGATAGTCAGTGAGCCAAATGAAATGGTAGAATTTTTAGTAAATTACTCCTAACACGTAGTTTTCAAAATTAAAATGATGGAGCTTATAAAAACTCTTAGTAAGTTATCTAATTTGAACACTATTTTCTTATCACCGATCAGCATAAATGATTTCAGTAAAATAGTTTATCAAATAAAACCGAAAAATGTTGCCTACGATCATACGTATATCGATGTATTTAATGAAATAATCTTTAAAATATGTTTCGGAACCAATAGTATACATTATAAATCTAATATTAGAAACAAGTACATTTCCAAATTACCTAAAAATTGCTCTTATAAAGCCTATTTACAAAAAAAGATCGAAGCAAGACTGAAATAATTGCAGACACATAGCACTCCTACAAAGCTTTTTCAAAATCTTCGAAATAGTTACTCATAATAAACTTATATGAACTTTGTTAATATTAATAAAATTTTATATAAAATGGATTTCAAAGAGGCAAACACACGTCATATTTAAAATCATGAAGCATATTTGGGATAATATGAAAGAAAAAATCAATATTTTGCTCTTTTCTCAGATATTAAACATGAAATTTTACTGAAACAATCGGAAAATGTTGGCATTTGCGGAGTTGCTCTAAAATTATTTAAATCATACCTTGAAGATCGATACCAAGCAACTATTTTGGATACATATAATAATAGTACTACTACGATTAAAACAGTTAAGTCTAAGCTTAAGAAAGTCAACATTAGTGTGCCTAAAGTTAACATATTCTTCTTTGTTTTTAATATATATTAACGAAATATTTAATATAACCAAACATTTAACAATAAAATTTAAAAATAATGTTTCAGTTTTTTTTATACTGGTTAGCTAATAAATAAAACAGAACTTGTAGAAAGTGAAATTAATAAGTCCATAAAAGAATATAACAAAAAACTTTTCTGTTATTTAAGATTGTTATGGTATAAGTTAACTGTTAGTAAGCCATAAGAATAAAATAAAATAAAATAAACACAAATGATAGGTTTTTACTACAGAAACCATGTTTGCCTATCATATACCGTAAGACAAATAGAGAAAGCCTAAGAAAATAATTTTAAGCAAAACGTTTTTTAAAATTAAATGGAATATACTCGTATATCTTAGTTGTGCCTATTTATTAGAAATTATTGCAAATTATTCGAACAGAAACTTTCAACGCGGCTAAACTTACGTGCTTGCTATCAAATTGATCTTTATCTACCTAAAACTAAAAATAAATTGATTGGCAAAAGTGCATACATAACAGCAAGTAAAGTGTTCAATCAAGTACCCATTAGTATTAAAACAATAAAAAGACCCAAATTCAACATAAAATAAAAAACTGGTAGGTGGAACGTACGTTTTCTACGCTAAACGAATTTTATAATTTTAAGAGTTAAGGCCCTAACTGTGGTTGAAATGCCTAAATTCTTGGATATTTAAGCAAACAAATCACAAAAACTGTTCATTTAATCTGGAAAAAAAATACAGGATGATAGAAGAGGATTTAATAAATGTTCTTAATTGAACAAAATTATATTTTTGTCTACCATTTATTACAAAAAAAATCCCCAAACCTATCTTTGTCATATTTTGCAAAATTTCTCCAAAATGGCACAAGCTCTTTAAATACTTTTTACACTAAAAAAGGTCTTAAAAATATTAATATATCAATTGAGAGTTTTATTTTTATTCCCCGTTTTACTAGAGAAAATATAATTTTTCCCCGAAATTCAATATTTTCGCATGAATGTGCCTGCTCCGTCGCCCTGTAATCTCCCGCGAGCTCAGTCGCAGTCCATTTTTGGACATCGTCGAGGGTGGACCGCGCGTCGGTGTTGGAGTGACTTCCTTCAATACATTTTAGTTTTATAAGAGTTTATACTCAATTATAAATATTTTTATGAATAGGAATACTTAAATTAGTTCATATCTGTACATTGGTGACTGTAGATATTGTTTTCTAAATAAATAAATTTTTAAAGTTTCCAGAGAAGAAGAAATTTTCGCGGTGACGTTGATTAGTGAAATTGAAAAACGCATTTTTATATAATTTAGACGTGGAACGACCAACATGCTCTCGATACTTAGATTTCCATAGTTTTTAATACTTATGTAATTTTATTGTTGCATATTTTTATAAATTAGGTAAATTTTATTATTATGTATTACAATAAAACTGACTGTGTGACTATGACTTTAATTGAAAATTATTGGGGAGGGAAATCTAGATACAGATACTTATATATAGGTACACTATTATAAAATTAAATGAAACAATTTAAATGTGGTGCTTCCCTAAGTGCATAAGTAAAAATAAAAGAAACTATTGTCTTTATGTTTTCTTTAAATGTTAGACAAACCATCATCTGAAAAATATAAAACTTTTAAATTGGAGAGATATTTCTCGGCATGATAAAGTTAGAAATGAGGATATTCCTAATAGAACCGGGTAACTGACATAGCCCAATGGCTTATTAAAATGAAATGGCAATGGGCTGGTCATATAGCTTGGAAAACCTATAAGCAATAAGAAGAAAGGTTCTCGAGTGGCAACCTCGTACCGGTAAGCGAAGTGCAGTGCAGCCTCTTACTATGTGGAGGGAAGACATGGTATGATATGCAGTAAGTCGATGCAGGTGGCTTAGGACCATGCTTTGTGGCATTCCTTAGGAAGGCCTGTATTTATATCGGTATATACGAGTATAGGCATTGTGAAGGGCAGTAATGATGATGACAATGAAGCCAAATTTACATACTACGAATACTCAATCTTTATTACTCTTCGCGTATTCTCATACGCTTTTTTCACTCTCTCTCTCTCTCTCTCTCTCTCTCTCTCTCACACAGACACACACACACACACACACACACAAATAGGTCGCAAATAATACTTACCTGCTACTATTAGGCAAGAGTGAATACGCTTTTGTTAAGTCAGTGCGCTTCACCATCTTAGGCTACATAACCATTTACCATCAGGTGGAATTGTAGTTAGCGCTAGATAAGAATAGTAAAAAAAATAAAGAAATTTACCCTGTGAAAGTTTGCACGTAGATATTATTTTTCTAACCATAAAGATGTATTACGTGGGAATATGTGTAAAATAATAAAGCTTGTATCTGCGCATAAAAACTTTTAAAATCTCTGAATCCCGAGATGTGTCCATATTAAGAGACTGAATAGAGCTAAACTGATCTGCATGGGGATCATTTTGTGATTTCACATCATTATCGAAAAAAATTACAAAATTCACTCAATAGAATAATTGCAAAGTAGCTTCTGAAAATACTAACATTTTCAACTTTCTCAGATTTCCATATAATAATGTTGAGTATAATAAGTATATGTTGAGTATAATAAGTATAATTATGTGTCATGTGTTAATAAAGCTATTGGGCTGTTTTGATTTTTAAGAAAGTGACTTTAATTTAAATAATTTATTCTGCCCTTAAGTAGCGATTTTCTCACTCCTATTGAATTTGTCAGTGCTCGCTGAAATTAAGCGTCTCTAAACAGATCTAAATCGCGCGCTGACCCGGCTGTTAAGGTATTGCAAAAATAATCGAAAATATTTATTTTTACTTTCATGCCGAAGACTGTCTTGTTCTATTTTATTGCGCTTAAATGTTATAAAGGAAGGATTTACAAATGTTTTCATTATTTTGTTATTCAATTGTTTACAGTTATTATCACAGTTTAGCTTACATTAGAAATTCTTGGTGGGGTGCGATTTTATCATTGGAGCTTCAATACAATCTTAAAAATGTTCAATGAACTATAAAAATTAACTAACAATAATTATTTGATTTTTAGACTGTGTTTTACATTTGAGGATCAGTTATAAAGAGCCATTATCGGGAAATTTTGCAAACACGAAACCTATCCTACCTAATTTTTAGGCCGTTTCATCAGCATTATTCTTTGTTTTGGGTAAAACAAACCTTGTCAGTTTCAAAGAAACACGACTAAGTTCATATTAAAAGAAATGCACGTCATTACTATATTTCAATGTAAAAGGAAGGCTACCGATAAGACTTCTTAAAAATTTCAGTTCTTTATTTTGTTTACGTAAATTCTAGACTAAAATAAATGTGAAAGGTCTTTTATCTGCAATAATATTTTCATAAAAATAGCATAGACTTATAGAATTCATACAGATGGTCAATCATACTGAAGATGATTAATTATATTATAAAATATTTAATACAATATCTTCGGTATAATGACCCAAATATCATCATTAATGTATGATTTGCATACTTCAAAGTTTTCAGATCAGATCGCTAAATATTAACTAACTAACTCTATGATAAGGTCATGTTTTTCTATAAAAAGCTGCAAGAAATTTTAAATCACGAACATCTTTGTTGGTTTTACTATTCACTTAATTAGCGAAAAACAAGATGGAGTTGTCTCAAAGTTTCCTTTCTTGTGTAAAAGGTGGTTTTAGACTTTAATATAAGATAATTAAAGTTTCTATGTAAATAGGTGTAACATAGCAGGTATTATATTAATCGGTAGCGGCCATTCATATTTGGGACAGTTTTCTGCAGTACTACGCCTACAAATTATTTCAAATAAGAAATACCAAAGCCGGCATCATTTTTAACACGCTTTTATTAGCTAGATATGTATCTATGTAACGGAATGTTTGAATGTGATTTTCATCTCCTTCAATTTGTCATATTGATTTGAAACTTCGCACACTTATCGAGAACTAATGACAAAGCAATACTTTTAATAGTGTGTCCCATTATCCTTCCCAGGATCTTCAGCATTTGCGAATAATTCATAAAACAACTACGATTTCTGCCAGTTCAATCTACTGTACTGTCTAAGCCGCGTAAAAGATACCGGCTGTCCAAAAAAAAAACACGCTTTTGTGGTTTGCCGTACTACAAAATAGAAAATAAATAGTAATTAAAAAAAAAGTAAATAAACATGCTTTTGTAGATAACCGAACTAAAAACCAGATAATATTTTTCAATAAGTTTAAAATAAAAAAATAGTGATTAACATAAAAAATCATTTTATTGTAAAAAATGGGTGCTTGATGTCATTTGTTGTAAATATTTTTGTGGATATTTGTAAAATGAGCGTCATCATAAAAATATTCGAAACAGCACCCCACGTGGTTATCTACAAACGCGTGTTTTTTTTAGTTTTTTTTTTTAACTATTATTTTCTGTACAGAATCCGGCAAAGTGATGCTCAAGGCACTATGAATAAAGCAGCTGATAAAAATGTTATACTCATAACTGTTAACAAAAATTGTTATTGTAAATGATCTTCTAGAAAAAACTATTCCGCCGTGTCAGGTGCAGGAGCTATTAATAGAAGGAGAAGAGGGAAAATATTGTTTTAGAGATTGTTTTATCTGCAATTGTGCATAAAAAAATATAACTTCAACCAAAGAGCACAATGGGCATTATACTCAGGCCCATGAAATTGTATGGAAAAATAATTAATTTTACTAGGTTTCAAAAAATCAATCAAAATTCAGAAAATCAAAAATATCAAAATCAAAAAATGTAGATCTGTGTCTATACATACATATATTGATTAATAGCCGCTTAGTAACTGATGGTTACTCAGTACCTACATAAGATCCTGCAGTTACGCCAAAACTATGAGGAGAGAATCACTATACGAAACGTAATAATTTGTAAAATTTTGGCAAAAATTTTGTGATAAAATAAAAAAAATCACAATCTTATCAAAGATACCCAATACGTTACAGGAAAAAATATAACAAATAATAAACTAATGAGTTTGCGTCAGTTTTGATATTAGTTACAAGATATAAATGTCAAAAAAATTCGGAATCTGATTGACAATATACAGCTGACACTTAATCATGCTTTTGAAAACCACGCCAGTGTAAGCAATATTTCTGTGAAAAATGATGTACACAAAAGAATTAAGAACAGATAAAATCTTTCTTTTCAAACTTCTTTCACGTTGTAAGTGGAATGCCAAATACACCATGTGCCAATTTGATTAAATATATTTTATAAAATGTGCTTTTTACTACGTTTTATCAATACACCATTGATAAAAATGCGAATAGCGATTTAACAATTGTGTTTACAAGAACCACTATCACTTGAGCCTTGCAGCTTGTTCGATATTTTTATTGCAAATACCTATAAAAGTATATATTATTAATAAACCATTCCCATAATATTGTGTATTATTATTTATTTTGCCCTATCTGAAACGTTCTAAACTCTATAGAAAATATGGCGTATGAAATGATTGACAATCACTACAAAATTTTATTTGGATACAAAGATGTTTAATGTTTTCGTGGTCTCCACATGATACTTTCCTCAGGATTAGGTACCCTTCTCTATCTGAAACGAAAATGAATATTCCATATGTATACGATACAAAAGTAAAGTAACAGGCTATGTAAGTACCTATGCTGGGCCTGTGCCCAGCATAGGTATAGGTATAGCTTCTCTTACTTCTGAGAGGGTTTTAGGACAAGGAAATATCCGCCACGCTGCCCCAATGCGTGTTAGCGGACTTTACATGTCTTCGAAATATTTTTCTTATTCCTCAGATATATGCAGGTTTTCTCACAAGGTTTCCTTCACCGCCGATCACGTTTTTTTTATAGGATAAGGGTGACAAACGAGCACACAGTCCACCTGATGGTAAGTGGTTGCTGCGGCCCATAGACATCTATGTCTATCCTCTATTACAAATCAAAATGTAGATGCGTTGTCACCCGTGAGGACTAAGATGGAATGCCTCATTTCCAGTAAAAAGGGCCTCCGTCCACCTGCACTCACCTAGCGAAACGCAGAGGTAAACCTCTACTTCACGCTGGTTTTCTGTGAGGTCGTGGAACCACCCCGGTTCGAGCCGGCCCATCCGTGCAACAGCAAAAGCTGCCGCGTGGCTCTACCACTGAATAACGTGCTAAATTAGCATTTAAAATTTCAATTAAAATTTCATTGGTGATCAAACCCTGGCGAAATTTACAGCGAGCGCTTAGACCCACAGCTACTATTAGTCACAAATAAATACGATTTAACATATATAATAAATACTCTCACGAACTTGAAACTTGAACACTTGATAGCTCGTGATACCTACCGGACAAAGGTACAGCACCACACCGTGCAATGTAATTTTTTTTTTTTATAAAAACGTCACACCCTCACTAGGATTTTCTCCTGTGTCGTGAAGGCAGTTTACAAACATAAATTGCACAAGGACAAACATCCAGACCCGGAACAATTATTTGTAGGCCATACAATAACTTATTCCGTGCGGGATTCGAACCCGCAGCCCCCAGCGCAACAACTGATTGCTAAGCCACTGCGCCACGGAGCCGTCAATTTAAGATGCGTAACCGCGACATAATTCTCAGTGATGCGCAAGCATAACAGGTAGTATGTCACTTATATAATTGTCACCTCTGCAGTATATTAATCTTTGCACTTTTATAAACGAGTCGCTAGACGGTGTTGACGTTGGCTAAAATCTCTGCGATCACCGTTTCGTGAAGGTCATTCAGGCTAGTTAAAGCCTTAATATCATTTTCTTTTTTCTTTTAAACATTTTATCTTATTAATTAATTGTAAATATAATTGCCTGCCTGAGAAGGAATCTGTTGAAAGCTTTTATAATATATCATTTTTAACTATTGTACACAGTAATGAAAATAATTCAATTATTATTATTATTATAAAAGTACCTTTAATCTTGTTCTTGTTCATCTGTTCTGGATCATGTTATTTTGTTTATTTAATTTATACATTCATTTATCTATTACAAAATCAGTACACCATTATAACACTTCAAGACTAAGACAACGCTACATTAATATATAATTATTTACATAAAATATATGTTATAATATTATTCATCATCATCATAACAGCCTTTCACAAGTCCACTGCTGAACATAGGCCTCCCCCAAGGAATGCCACAAAGCACGGTCCTGAGCCACCTGCATCCATGGACTTCCTGCATGTCTTACCAGGTCGTCACTCCATCTCGTGGGGGGTCGCCCTACACTTCGCCTACCGGTACGAAGCTGCCACTCAAGAACCTTTCTTCCCCATCGGTTGTCGGTTCATCGAGCTATATGGCCAGCCCACTGTCACATCAGCTTACTAATCCGTTGGGCTATGTTGGTTACTCTGGTTCTACTGCCGATATCCTCACTCCTAAGTTTATCACGCAGAGAAACTCCAAGCATAGCCCGCTCCATAGCTCGCTGAGCGACCTTGAGCTTCCTCATACGGCCAGCAGTGAAGGACAACGTCTCAGATCCGTAAGTCATCACTGGCAACACGCACTGGTTGCACAATTTCGTTTTAAGGTTTTGAGGTACGTCTGACGAGAAGATGTGTCGTAGCTTCCTGAACGCTGCCTAGCCGAGTTGAATCCGTCGATTGACCTCTCGGTCGAAGTTGGACTTACCTAGTCGGACTATTTGTCCCAGCTAAACATACTCGTCAACAACTTCGAGCTCCGTGCTCCCAACAACTACCGGCATAGGTGTGACATGGTCTATATACTATAACTATACAAGGAGATATAAAAAAATTGTCAAACTGACACAAAAAGCTCAAAACAGTTATTTTATTAAGACAAGCCATAATAAAACAAAAGCTCCGTGGAAAGTGGTAAATGCAATAAATCCAAACATACCTAAAGAAAATATTGAGGGAATTAATATCCCAGGACAGTATGTGACAAATCCTAAATTGATAGCGGATTATTTTAATAATTATTATTCAAATCAAATACAGACTAATAAGAAAAACTGGACAAATACAAAAAACACTTGCAGTCACAAATCGGCCAAATCAATATTCATGGAACCAACAACAACACAAGAAATTATAACAATTATTAAAAGCCTTAAAAGTACAAACACCACTGGATATGACAACATACACACAAAAATAATTAAAGAAGTGGCACCTTTAATAGCGCCTACACTATGTTATAATATAAACAATTGCATACAAAGTGGAACATTTCCAGACAATCTGAAAATTGCAATCATTAAGCCTTTATATAAAAAAAATAGCAGATAGAACAAATGTTAGTAATTACAGACCGGTGGCATTACTATCGATTTTTTTAAAATATTCGAAAAAGTTATTTATATTAGACTATACAAGTACTTGGAAATTAATAATATCTTATGCGAAGTACAAATGGGATTCAGAAAAAACAAAACTACCAATATGGCTATCTACAACTTTCTGGAGAAAATATACCGGAACATGGTTAGTAGGAAACCAGCTGTGGCAATGTATATGGACATGACTAAGGCCTTTGATTATGTAGATCATAACATACTACTAAACAAATTATACATCTATGGAGTTAGGGGAATCGTGCTCCAACTAATGAAATCTTATCTAGAAGACAGAAAACAAATAACACAAATTACCCGAATAGACATCAAGTCGAAAACCGAAATAATATACTCTTCCGATACACAATTGATTAAATATGGAGTTCCTCAGGGTGGAGTTCTGGCCCCGCTCCTTTTTATCATTTATATAAATGACTTTCCAAATTGTACAAGTCACCAAATGTCTTTATTTGCCGATGACAGCACTGTAAGTTATAATAGTAATAATTGTGATGACATTAAGAGTGAAATTAATAATAGTCTTATATCAATTATTAACTGGTTGAAAAAAATAACCTAAAAATTAATCTGGACAAAACCAAAATAATGACTTTTCAAGTAAAACAAAATACGTCAATAAATCTACACATTAAATATATGGACCAAGACGTGAAAGAAACAAAGGTGAAAAAAAATTTGGGACTACATATAGACAATGATATGTCGTGGAAGACTCAAATTGATTGTATTTCATTGTACATTGTACATTGTATTTGTCAATTTCATAAATTTGCATACGTCCTTTATATGCTGGGAAAAATTGCAAACCAGAGAGCACTACTAGCAGCATACCATGGCTATGTCGCCTCAATCCTGAGATATGGCGTTATATTTTGGGATAATGCACCCAACATTCGAGATGTGTTCATTGCGCAAAAAAAATGTCTACGTGCGATCTGTAATTTAAAAAGCACCTACACATGTAAGCCAAATATACGAAAATTAAAAATTCTAACATTTCCCTCATTATATATCTATGAAACAAGTATTTTTGTAAACCGTAATATTTTATAAATATGTTGAATGTGCTTGTATAAATTTGTGGAAAGTCAACGTCGCTCAGATAAGCTTCATTTAGTACCAAGTAGAACTGTTTTTTTAATAGAAGAGCATATACGCAATGGCACCAAAAGTATATAACAAAATACCTAAGTGCATTAGAAATTGTGACAACATAAATATTTATAAATGTAAACTTTTTGAGCTACTATATGATAAAGCATATTATTCTATAGATGAATTCCTTAATGGTACATTTTGACATAAAAATATTATATTGTTAAATTGCATTGACTACATAACTATCAAGACATGTGCCAATTAATACTAGATGACAATTAGACAAAATGATAACAATTATTGTATGTATATTTATTATACTTAAATTTTTCATAATTACTAACATATTATATTATGATTTCAATTAGAACATGACATCAGAAGATTTTTTTTTATAAATGTTACTAATTAATGATGCATTTATTAATTTTATATTTTGTATGCCTACTGGCGGGACATAGAGAACCTACCTTATATTTATTATGTACACATCGAGATCTGTAAATTAACCTATGTTCACAAAATAAACAGATTTAATTTGGTTTGGTTTAAAAAGTTATTATACATAAATATTATGATCATACCAATATTCTTAAGATATAGTTGCGATCTTCTTTCAATTAATTTCGAAGTCATAACAATTATCGTCACTAATTAATCATTTGCATGTAGCAAAGCAGTGATGGACTTAGTATACAGCCTATTTCATCCTTTTATTTTAATTACACAAGATTAATATGCGAGAATATGCGCTTAAGATTGTCAAGGAATGGAATTGTGTTAATATAGTAAAAATGACAACAGATAACAAATGAAACATTTCAGTGTCCAAAAATGTAAATTCGTGAATTTTTATTTTATATTTCGGTATTTTAATTAAATTGTTTACTAATATGAAGAATGAATGACATTGCAAAACACTCGGCCTCGTATCAGCTCAAATAAGAAATAATTAATGGTTAGTAGAATAATGGCGTGAAGTTCCAGTAATATTTTTAGCTATTGATCGAGTAATTGGATCCCAATTCGAGAAAGGATTTATGTGTATAAATGGTACATGCTCGATATCCCGGATTAGATAGATAGATAACTCTTTATTGCATTTATACAAAATGGTTACAATTACGGAAAACTTATGAACTACAAACGGTGGTCATATCGCTTTTTAGTAATTTCTACCTGACAAACCGAACGCAAAAGGACAATGTAATATATTTTGACGGATAGGTGCAACGTACAATATAAATTTATCGGGATAAAAACTATCCTATCTCTCAAGTGGGACCAAAATGCACACAGTGTGCAAAATTTCATTGAAATCAGTTCAATAGTTTAGGAGTACATCGCGGACAAACAACGTGACACGTAATTTTATATATATATATAAATAATAAATTTCAAAGTCTTGAGACTTCCACAATCTACAAACAATTTCAATTTCTTACTTATCTATTCAATTTATGGTGCCAAAGACATTGTACTGTCAGTTAGAACCCCTAGAATTTTTACAACCTATCTCTAAGAAATAACAGAATTCTCAAAACAAATGAAAGGCAGCGCATGCCGTATGGGTTAAACATAATTCCAAAATTCAGAAATAATTGCGAAATCACGATTTGTGGATAGCACTGCAGATGGAAGATTATTGATACTTGTTTGAGAATATATTTGGAGATCGTCTGCATAAAGATGGTAGAGAGAAATTATTCCTGAAGTGATAGAGCGTATGAAAATTGAAAGGAGGAGAGAAAACAACATGCCACCTTGTGGTACGCCCGCATCCAGAGAACACTACGAGGAATAAGTGTCTTCAATATTTGCATTGATGGCGTCCAGACACGTAACTACGAAACCAGTCAGTTGCTGCTGGAGATACTTTAATAGAACGGAGCACAGCCAGAATTATATCAAAATTGACTGTGTTGAAAGCGTTGCTGAAATCTAGACGAGTTAGAATAGTAACTTGATGATTCTCCATTCTTGCCTGAACGTCGTCTGTAATTTTAACCAAAGCAGTGACCGTGCTACAGCTAGGACGAAAGCCTGATTGGAATGTATTTAAGAGTTTATTTAGATTCAGAAATATACTAATTTGCTGTTGTACAAGACGCTCTAGAATTTTAGAAAGAAAAGGTAATATGGAAATAGGACGGTAATCACAGAGCGACTTGGGATTTGATTTCCAAGGTAGTGGAATAATTTGAGCATCTTTTCATAGTGTAGGAAAAATAACTGTTGTTTTTTTTTATAGGATAGGGTGACAAACGAGCACACAGTCCACCTGATGGTAAATGGTTACTGTGACCCATAGACATCTACATCTATCCTCAATAAAGACTCAAGATGCAGATGCGTTGTCACCCGTGAGGACTAAGACGGAATGCCTCTTCGCCAGTAAAAAGGGTCTCCGGTTCTCTACACTCACCATAAGAAACACAGCAGCATTAAGCTGCTATTTTACGCTGGTTTTCTGTGAGAGCGTGGTCCTTCCCCGGTCGAGCCGACCTATTCGTGCTATAACTATACTTCATAGCTACAGAATGGCTCTACCACGTAAGAATGTTGTTATAAAATTATTGAAAATTTTAGAAATGATAGAAGTCAAGAGATCTAATAGGGGGTGGTTTCAGCTGTCATTATTACTACCAATTGCATTAGAAGTTATAGCTGTAATATTCTTTTTAGCGTCACAGTAAGCAAACTGACATAAAACATATTCGGGGAAATTGGGAGTTGGCATAGAATGAAGGTGATTTAGTGTCCTAGATTAACAACTACTAACGCAACTAGAACTTGAAGAAAAGTTTTAATTAGGCATTATTTTTTACATCTTTTTAATTAATTAATTTATTTAAGGAGTACCAGAATTACTATCCTTAAGCTATTTTCAAATAATGTCAATCGTTTTATGGTTGCTGCTATTTCAGAAGTTGTCGTAAACATCTATTAAAATTGTCAGTTAGAAATGCCGAAAAAAACAAAATACGTTTATTTTCCTTCTAATTCTGAAAAAATCAATAGTAAGGAATAAATACGCTTCTTGTGAACATTTATATACGTGGTAGAGCCATGCTGCAGCTACATTAGTAGTATAGTTGTAGCACGAATGGGTCCGCTCGACCGGGGAAGGACCACGCTCTCACAGAATACCTGCGTCAAATGGCAGTTTAACACTGCTGTAATTCGTATGGTGAGTGTAGACACCCGGAGACCCTTTTTACTGGAAAAGAGGCATTCCATCTAAGTCCTCACGGGTGACAACGCATCTGCATTTTGATTCACAAACGAGGATAAATGTAGATGTTTATGGGCCACAGTAACCACTTACCGTCAGGTGGACTGTGTGCTCGTTTGTCACCCTATACTATAAAAAAAAAAACCAGATTTAATAACAAACGATTGAGGCCGAAACTCGAGCCTTATTTTATATAGGGGTTATATTTTTACCTCGTGTTATAGTAAAAGCATCAAATTTAAACAACAAATTTACGAGTACGTAATTAAACCGAGACTAATTAAATTAATTATGATATTAATGTAAAGAAATATTTTAGACGAATAAATAAATTCTACTACCTAGACAATACCAACTGATAGGTAATTTTATCTCGGGTGTGTGTGTGTGTCGGGGTGGAAGGGGGTGATTAGTTTTGGTTTTACTTATTAGGCTTGCCAATTTATGATTCATGACAATGACCTTAATACTTGGATATAATTTAAAATGTATATACAGTTTGTTAGGCTAGCATAGAATAAAAAGTAATGTGCGTTGTTTGCTATACTGGAAAGAAATTTGATATTTATTCATATATTTCATTAATTTCTGAATAACTTGTGTTGTTGTGTTTGTGTTCTGGTTTGCTTATATAATTTATTTGTTTGGGGTTTCACCTAATCGTAATAAACAATCAGCGTGATCACTCATTTCGAAGCTTGAGATAATACTTTCCTTTATCGTCTGATAACTAAAACTTTTCGTTTAACTGGAAAAGTTTTTCTGTTTAATAAGTATCCAGTATCATCGTTGTTCTGGGATAGATAATAATACTTTTTTATTTCTTATTTTATCTTACTTATTCACTTAATCTGTTCCTCATAATCCTACTTCGGGCTCGCTAGTAGATTGTCATAAATCCTTGTCTTTTTTTTTTCTTTTCTTTTTTTTCTTTTTTCTTTTTTATGAAAACACGTAACCCCCACACTAGGATTTTCTCCTGTATCGTGGGGGCAGTTTACAAACATAAATTGCACCAGGACAAACATCCAGACCCGGAAAATTATTTGTATACCATACAAACACGAGTACTTGTTCCGTGCGGGATTCGAACCCGTGGCCCCCAGCGCAAAACTCAATCTTAAGCTACTGCGCCACGGAGCCATCAAAATAGTAATTGTCTTAAGCTTGCACATTCATTCACTTTCAGCGTGTTACACCAGGTTGCCAGTCGTTATAACCAATATTATTCTTTCTAGTAAGAGGTTGCCATTTGCGAATCTTTTTATTCAACGGTTGTCTGTTCATTGCTCTATATGGCCACCCTTTTTCACTTCAGCTTTCTATTTAACATTTTATCTGGTCATACATAGACATATAATGTGAAGATAAGTATTTACTTGTTTTCGTTTATAAAGACATTATTTCGTAGCGAAAAAGAACAAGGTTGGCTGTTAATCACGAAAACAATTCGTGCGAGGAAGTGACGTTTTCTCTCTTCAGTCGAGAGGCTTTCATAAACCTTCGGTAATAAATTACAAAACGTGTCTTTCACAGAAAATACTGTCAAATAATTTAGTTCACATATTTTCCGCAGGTCTTCTTTATTAAAGCAGATACTAGTCATGTCATGTCATGTGGTCTAGTTTATACCAGAGACTAATTATAAACAACTTTTAAAAGATGTTATATCTTTTTTTTTATAGGGATTCACGTAGCCAAGCCAATAGTAACTTTTTTTAAATACAATCTCAGAAGACTTATTTTACTAAAATTAAACAAATATTTGTTGCTTAAATTGAATAATTTCAAGTATCGAAAAAGTATTATAAAAAAGAAGTATCGACTCGTTCTGTAAAATACTTATCCTTAAGTCGTAGCTTGTGGATTAGAGTGTAATAAATTAAATTTAACGACAACTCTCAGCTCGTAATCTCTCCGAGGAATATAAATAAAGCTGCTACGGAAACAGGATATCGTGCCATTAATTTGCAGTCGTTAATGATACTGCCACACGGTAGACAATTTTGTATGCCTTATATTATTTGAGACCTAAAGATTTAAATAAATGATATTCAGAAATGAATATTGATATTTATTCATTTCTGATAACTTTGACTCCGATACGAAATTGAATAAAACCCAGGAAAAATACACACCACCATCAATAATAAGATACGTGTTTCGCCTTCAGATAATCTAAACTCTGTATTACTTAATAAAAATGATGTATCATCAGATGATATAGAATTTTCGATAGTAAATGAACATAATATTCTGGACAATGTATGTTTCTTCACACACTTTTCCGGTCTATAGTGATAAGAAATAGGTCTTAATCTTTGCTGCCCTATGACAATAAAAAGCGTTTGAAATAAGTCATGAGTTTATAAATAACGTCATAAATTTGAAGGTTCAGTATCTTATTGGCAAATTCCTACGAAACATATCCCGCAAGTTATTAGGATACAACCCTTAACCGTTACGGTTTTTCTTGAAGTGTCCATTAATCAAACCCACACACTGACTTGCGTTATTAAACTAGACCATGATGTCTTTATAATTATTTCTGTTGGGTTTAACTATATTATTTGTTCAAGAAATAAAATATATTAAAACATACATAACATTACATTGTGTACATACGTAATACATTACATTGTGTTGCAAATAGTTTAAAAATCAGACTAAATTTATAATTTCGATAACTTAGGTAATGAAATAACTAGATGCTTGGTAAGTTACTTTCCAAATGTCAAGATCAATGTTAAGTAGGAAGAAAGTTTTCTTTTTATTTATTTTTATTTAATATTTCCTCGTGTAATGTTACTGTGTAAGTTAGAAGGTAAGTTGTTTAATAATGACTAATTAAGTAGCTAAACATTTACCAAACGATGTATAGATATAGTTACAAAAAATAATTTGCAAAATCCAAAAGTGCTCGCCTCATAAGCGTTTCAATTAATTTTTATGAAAAAAATAATAATTGCATTACTGACTTATATAATATATTATTGATGCGTTTTAAGTTTAGCACTATATTATTTTAACAGGTAGTGTCATCTAAAAGGGAAAATATTATCATGTTTACCAAATTAATCGATTACACAAAGTGTAAATCGACATAGGCGATATATCGATGTATAGTATATTTGTACTTTGTCTATAAAGGACTAAAAAATATGAAAGCTTATTGTACGTGGTAGAGCCATGCTGCAGCTATATTAGTAGTATAGTTGTAGCACGAATGGGTCGGCTCGACCGTGGAAGAACCACGCTCGCACAGAATACCAGCGTCAAATAGCAGCTTAACACTGCTGTGTTTCGTATGGTGAGTATAGAGAACCGGAAACTCTTTTTACTGGAAAAGAGGCATTCCATCTTAGTCCTCACGCGTGACAACGCATCTGCATTCTCGCAAACGAAGATAGATGTAGATGTCTATGGGCCACAGCAACCACTTACCATCAGGTGGACTGTGTGCTCGTTTGTCACCCCACCCTATCCTAGAAAAAAAGCGCCTTTAAATTTTAATAGCAATAAATAGCAACTTAAAACAGTAGAAAATGTTTTTATTAACAAACTACATGTACTATGCTATTGATATAAAATAGGGAACCAGTATGGATTAACCAGAGATGGATTAACTAGAGTGTTTCTTCATATACGGCAGAGGCTCATTTCCGGTAGGATGAAAAAAATATCAAAAACAACTCATTTCCTTTCCTCCTTTATTTTAATGTATTGTATTATTATATTGTTAAGTTGCGTCGATAATTCAGCTGTGCATAATGCATTTATGGCACTGTTTTTATACGTTACATAATATTATGTAGGTATATAAATTATAAAAAAAATCTTTTAATTTCAATTTAAACTTATTTTCAGGTTATTTTATGTTAAGTTATTATATATTAACATCATTTTCTTCATGTATGCACTGGTTCCAACTAACTTTCCCAATAATTTTAAAAGGACGCTTGTTTTATATAATCGTTATTTCTGCAATTTCACTTTTCTTGAATATATAGTTGCAACCTATATGCGTTCCACTGCTGAGCTAAGGCTTCCTCTTATTATTAAGAGGCTTTTAACGATAACAAGTGAGTGAAAAGTGGGAAAGTGAGCTTTGTATTGGTGAACTTATAATATTATGTATTCATATATTTTTTTTCCAATATCTCCGATATGTAGGTTTCCTTGCGATGTTTTCTTTCCCCGCAAAATACGGTGTGTTAAATCTGCACTTGAAATTCCAATAGGAAATTCCATTAGTACAGGTGAAAATTTAACTTGGTTTTCATTATGCTTATGCGGGGTTACTACGGCTGATATACCTATCACGTTGCAAGTTTTATGATCTTATGTACAATTAATAGAATAGAATATCGTTTAATTTTTAGTATAACTATGGTAATTACAGAAGTTAAAATTATAAAAGGGTTCACAGATACTACCGTATCCGATGTAGTATTATTATAATTACAATAATATTTAACATTTTATAATACTTATTTAGTCAAATTTATACATTTACAACATTAAATAGGAATTATTAATTGTAGATATATATTATTATTATTAAAAATTTATAAATTATACTTAATAAATGCTCCTAATATTGTATTAATATATTAGGAGCATTTATTAAGTATAATTTATAAATTTATAATCTATGAAATCGTTAATAAAGTAGAAACAGATATTCAAAAGCCAAGAAGGCAAGTTTAAATTTATTTATAGGCAGCTGTATGGTCTGCGGTGGCGGCTTAGTCAAGTTTGTTATTGCCATGCAGTGGGTGTTACGACTATACAAATGAAGTCTTTGGGATGGTGCCACTAATTGGTTTGGATTTGTCTTGGATCCTTTTGGAAATAAGTTTATATATTGGAAATAGATAGGAATATTTCTTAACAAACAATCAAATTTCAAAAATATAAAGACAGGGCACTGGAAGTATTTTTAATTTTAGAAATAATGGTTTACAATGATCTAAGTAGTCAGCGCCACACATTGCTCTAATATATTTTTTGTGCTTTAAATGCCCTGCCTATATCCACTGAATTGTCCCATATAACTAACCCATTGCATAGTACTAAAGAAACGTACCCATGATATGCACCGAGCACTGTTTCTTTACTGACTGTAAGTCTTAGTTTCCGAAAAGCGAATTCAGATTTATCGAGTTTACTAAACACTTTATCCACATGTTCTCTCCAGTTCAATTTACCATCAATAATTATACCTAAAAATAATGTAGATTGTACTGGTTGCTAAACAGTATATTATGACAGCTTTACAACTCGACAGCTCGGTAGCGTGGTGACTGCGTACTGCAGTTCGAATCCCGGTAATGAAGGAAGGTACAGGCTAGGGTAGGTTACAAGAATTTGTGCGGCCTACAAATAATTGCCGTGTAGTGGCGGTTAAGAATATCCACTACCCCATATCTTCCCGTGGGTGTCGTAAAAGGCGACAAAGGGAAACAGGCAGGAGATGGGCAGCAGCATCTTCCTGATAATAGCCAAAATAACAATAAAAAAAAACTGCGGTTGCCAACCCGCTCGCCAAGCGTGGCAACTATGGCAATATACCCCCCATGAGCAATGACAATAATAAACGGCCCCCAGTCCCCGGCGGCCCCGCTATTCCTGGCTACGGTGGCGACCATGGTAACGGCGGGGCAGGGGGTGCTAAGAATCTCCGGTGGAGGTTCGGTTGCCACCTACGACGACTCGACCTGGCAACATACAACGCACGCACCCTGAGGACTGACGAGAAGATTGTGGAGCTGGAAGAAGAGATAGACAAGTTACGCTGGCATATTATAGGATTATCCGAAGTCCGAAGAGAGGGGGAGGACACGGTAATCCTCGAATCCGGCAACTTGCTCTATTACCGGGAGGGTGACCATCTGTCCCAAGGAGGTGTCGGATTTATCGTCCACAAGTCTCTCGTTAACAACGTTGTAAAGATTGAGAGTGTGTCGACGAGGGTTGCGTACCTTATACTCAGAATCACCAAACGGTATTCGCTGAAGGTCATACAGGTTTACGCACCAACCTCGGCACACCCCGATCAGGAGGTGGAGGAAATGTATGAGGATATCTCTAGAGCCATGCATTCCTCCAAAACCCAATATACGGTGTTAATGGGAGACTTCAATGCAAAACTAGGCACAAGAGAGAACGGTGAGCTGAAAGTAGGGAAATTTGGAATAGGGCAACGGAACCCAAGGGGCCAGCAGCTGGCCGACTTCATGGAGAAAGAGGGACTCTTTATGATGAACTCTTTCTTCCAGAAGCGGCCCCACAGGAAGTGGACCTGGTCGAGCCCCGACGGTTCGACAAAAAATGAGATTGACTTCATTATGACGACCAGACGACAACTGTTCAGTGATGTCTCAGTGATCGCGAGGGTGAAAACCGGCAGCGATCACCGAATGGTTAGAGGCACACTGAACCTAAACGTTAAGTTGGAGAGGTCTCGTCTAATGAAGTCAACGCTCCGTCCCCCTCGTGCTCTAATCCAAAGTCCCGAAACCTTTCAGCTCGAGTTACAAAACCGTTTTCAGTGCCTAGAAGACTGCAATGAAGTGGACGATTTGAATGACAAGCTCGTGGAAACTGTCCATACGGTCGGAGCTAAGTTCTGCAAGACCCGCCGCAGAAGAACACAAAAACTCTCCGATCACACTCTTAATCTCATGGCTGTTAGACGGGAGATGAAGCTACATTCTTCAACAGATTTAACAGCATACAGGCAACTGAACAGACAGATCTCCAAATGCATGCGGCGGGACCTACGCAAATTCAATACAGCTCGTATTGAAGAAGCGATCGAGCGGAACCAAGGCTCCAAAGTCTTTGCCAGAGATCTGTCTGCCAGAAAGCGCCAACTGTCAAAGCTGAAGACAGAGTGTGGCAGCATCGTTTCCGGGGCACCTGAGATTTTGAGTGAGATTGAGAGGTTCTATGGGCAGCTGTACACGTCATCGTTGGAGCCGCACGCAAGTGTGAGTAACGATCCAAGAGCGAGTCTTATCCGACATTATTCCGATGATATCCCGGACGTCAGTCTGAGCGAGATTAGAATGGCTCTCCAGCACCTTAAAAACGGCAAGGCCCCAGGCGAGGATGGAATTACAGCGGAGCTTCTGAAAGCGGGTGGAAAACCGGTACTTGAAGTCCTTCAGAAGCTCTTTAATTCCGTCCTCCATGGTGGCATTACACCGGAGGCGTGGAGCAGAAGTGCGGTGGTCTTGTTCTTCAAGAAAGGCGACAACGCTCTCTTGAAGAACTACAGACCGATTTCCCTTCTGAGCCGCGTCTACGTGCTGTTTTCGAGAGTCATTACGAATCGTCTCGCGCGCAGACTTGACGACTTCCAGCCTCCCGAACAAGCCGGTTTCCGAAAAGGCTTTAGCACCATGGACCACATACATACGCTTCGGCAAATTGTACAGAAGTCCGAGGAGTACAATTTGCCACTATGTCTGGCGTATGTGGACTATGAGAAAGCCTTTGATTCCGTCGAAATTTGGGCGGTGCTGCAGTCCCTTCAGCGATGCCAAGTTGACTGTCGGTATATCGAAGTGTTGAAGTGCTTGTACAGTAGGGCTACGATGGCTATCCGAGTACAGAACCAGAGTACGAAACCTATCCAATTGCAGAGAGGTGTAAGACAGGGTGACGTCATATCCCCGAAACTCTTTACCGCTGCATTGGAAGATGTTTTCAAGCTTCTGGACTGGAAAGGATACGGTATCAACATCAATGGCGAGTACATCACTCACCTTCGATTTGCCGACGATATAGTCCTTATGGCAGAATCGCTGGAGGACCTAAGCACTATGCTCAATGACATCAATAGTGTTTCCCAACGGATAGGTCTTAAGATGAACATGGACAAAACAAAGATCATGTTCAATGTCCATGTCACACCTATGCCGGTAGTTGTTGGGAACACTAAGCTCGAAGTTGTTGACGAGTATGTTTACCTGGGACAAATAGTCCGACTAGGTAAGTCCAACTTCGACCGAGAGGTCAATCGACGGATTCAACTCGGTTGGGCAGCGTTCGGGAAATTACGGCACATCTTCTCGTCAGGTATACCTCAAAACTTGAAAACGAGACTGTACACCCAGTGCGTGTTGCCAGTGATGACATACGGAACTGAGACGTGGTCCTTCACTGCTGGCCGGATGAGGAAGCTCAAGGTCGCTCAGCGAGCTATGGAGAGGGCTATGCTCGGAGTTTCTCTGCGTGATAAACACAGAAATGAGGATATCCGCAGTAGAACTAGAGTGACCGACATAGCCCAACGGATTAGTAAGCTGAAGTGGCAATGGGCCGGCCATATAGCTCGAAGAACCGACAACCGATGGGGAAGAAAGGTTCTCGAGTGGCAGCCTCGTACCGGCAGGCGAAGTGTAGGGCGTCCCCCCACTAGATGGAGTGACGACCTGGTAAGATATGCAGGAAGTCGATGGATGCAGGTGGCTCAGGACCGTGCTTTGTGGCATTCTTTGGGGGAGGCCTATGTTCAGCAGTGGACTTGTGAAGGGCTGTAATGATGATGAAATGATGACAAATAATTGTTTCAAGTTTGAAAGTTTGTTCGTATGCAATTTATGTAGCGTGTGGGTTAAAGATTTTTATAAAAAATGTAAGCGCGATTTAGAAATATTTCATTTTTCCAATACCTGTTCTTAAACTTTAAACAAGTCCACAGTTTACTTTGTAGATATTGCAAAATTTAGTAGACATAAATGCAGACACAATGGTATATAGGTTAGTTATATATATATTTAGTTGTTGTATGTTAATATTAGGGTTTGTTCTGCTTCTTCTACTTCTTCAGCATCAGCCCGATAAAGTCCACAAATGGACCTTGTAGGGATAGAGATAAGCTCTTCCGTTGTAGGGAGTTTTGCCGTAATCGTCAAGTTTGGCAGGTAGAAGTTTAGTTCGTTTTTTATAATTATTGTTATAAATAAATATCTTATGACTTATATGTTAGGTAAACAAATAAATGTAGACGTTGTGAATTTTAAAAATACAAGCACAGACAAGGTGCATTTTATTTAAAGCAATAATATAATATATGAGTCCTCACCATTTATAGTGGTGTATAATGTTATTAATATTGTGCAGGTCGGATAACACAGCAAACGGCAGCGGCTTAATTGGATGTTGTCACCATACTCGTAGAATCCTCACAAATTATTGTAATTACGATATTAGTTGTTACTACTAACAGGATAGCCTTCATTAAAGTATGTCATATGTTGTTACAAATGGTCTTTAGTTCAAATTACACCCATAATATATTTTTTCATGTATCTGAAAGAGCCGTAGAATATCAGAGGCTAAGAGCTCGCTGTAAATTTTTAAAACCTGGGTTTGATTCCGCTGGTAGTTCTAGTGCTAATTTACGAGTGCGTGGTGCCAGTGATTAAATATTGATATCAGACGTGGTCCTCCACTGATGGCCATATGAGTTAGCTTAAATCGCTCAGGGAATTATGGAGAAGGTAATGTGCAGTGTTCGAATGTTTTGAAAATCCTTGGACTATATCGGAAAGTAATCAACTAAGATAAAGAGATCAGTAAGCTGAAGTGACAGTGGGACGCCGGAAGAACCGACAAGCGATGGGGACAAAAGATTCTCGAGTAGCAGCCTCGTGCCGGTAAGGAGTGGAAGGCGGCTCCCACTAGATGGAGTGACGACCTAGTAAGAAATATACCAAAATGATGAATGCAGGTGGCTTAGGACCGTGATTTGACGCATTCCTTGGTTGAGGCATAAGTTCAGTAGAGAACTTATGATAGGCCGTAATGACGATGATGATTATAATTTGCCGCCAGCTTGGTAGCGAAGGAAAACAGCATGAGGAAATCTGCAAGTTTAATATTTCGAGAACAGTAAAGTTCGCCAACATGCAACGGAGTAGTGGGGCGGACTAATTGCTTCATAACTCTCTCAGAAATAAGTGGAAACCAGTGCCCATTAGTGGAAGGTAATTCTAGCTTTATCAATCTGAAGGATTGTAATGTGTGTAAAATAGCAGCGTAATTCTATTGTATGTAGTAAGGTACTCTCGCATAGTAACAGCGTCAAATAGCAGCATAATGCTGGTGTGTATCGAAAGGTGTTCTCACATAATAACAGCGTTAATTAGGAGCATAATGCTGGTGTGTGTCGAAAGGTGTTCTCACATAATAACAGCGTTAAATAGGAGCATAATGTTGGTGTGTGTCGTAAAGTGTTTTCACATAATAACAGCGTTAAATAGGAGCATAATGCTGGTGTGTGTCGAAAGGTGTTCTCACATAATAACAGCGTAAAATAGGAGCATAATGCTGGTGTGTGTCTTAAAGTGTTCTCACACAATAACAGCGTTAAAAAGGAGCATAATGCTGATGTGTGTCGTAAGGTGTTCTCACATAATAACAGCGTAAATTAGAATCATAATGTGTAATATGCTCTCAAACAATAACAGCGTAAAATGGTATCAAAATGCTGGTGTGTTCCGTAAGGTGCTTTCTCTCGTTTACGCTAGATATAAAATACCCTGACCGTTGATTGGAAACAGCGTTAAAGATGCGAAACATATGGTGGTGTGATCGCTAAGCTCAAGCTTGATGTTTTTAGGGCAAATCTCCTCTATGAACTTACCGTGTAGTAGTGGTATAAAAATATCCACTACACTATTCCCGTGGGTATCGTGAGCGGCGACAGGGGGAAGAAATCAAGAGGTGGGCAACAGAGATATCCTAATAATGAATAATAGGGATTATATATAAGAAGAAACAGAGCAACAGGGAACAGTGTTGCAATTCTGGAAAATCTTACAGCAATTCGTCCTGAAATATCATTACGGGTATTATATACGGGTATTATTTGGGATGAGATTTTTTATTCTTAGAATTCTTATATAAGTAAGAGTGACAAGCGAGTAAACATTCCATTCATCCAATGCGAAAATGCACAAGAGCATTGGATTTTCTTACGCCCACACATTTTGACTTGACAGGAGATATTGATCTTGACATTGAGTTCAGACTGATATAGTATATTGTTGTAATATCTAATGAAATAAAAAGTTTTGAACCGTTATAGTCATAACAGTATATTGGAATAAAGAGTTAAGTTTGAAAATGTGACATATTATTTATCATGGCTTAAAGGTCTTATCTATTTCTTTATTAGCTTGTAAGTTTTATAATTGAAAGAGCCACGTTGGTACAAGCTACATAATGGCTGCATCTATCGTAAAATAAAAGCATAATTCTAAAAAGGTTTAGCCTTAGTGCAGTGAGCCTTACTACGGCTGTAGCACGAATGAACAGCACGACCAGTAATCGCAACATTTCATGCTGATACGACTGGTTTTTGTAATGGTAATGGTGTATATATATATACACCATTACAAAAACCTTAAAAATTGAAACTTCCATAGCTATATCAATTGTATAGTTGTAGCACGAATTCATCGGCTCAACCGGGGAAAAACCACGCTCTCACAGAATACCAGCTTAAAATAGCAGCCAAGAAAATCTATACTCAGTTGCTGGCAAAAAAGGTAAATTACTTGATTTAAACCTTAAATGAAAATAAATAACCTGAATGAAAACCTACAAACATTCGTTCTTTATTTTGCAAGAGAAGTTAAAATGTTTTAAATACTTATATGTGATATTTTTATTTTTTACGTCACTAATGGCACATACAGCTATTTATCGTTTCTCACTTCAATAATTTTACTCCTTAACGAGTCAGCAGATCAGGAATTCTTCCTTATACATATTGTAATGGTATATTTTTATCCGTGAGGTTCCTAATTTTCATGCAAATAACTTTTTTGTTATCAGTCATTACAGCTTATCAAAAATACACTGCTAAGTTCAGACAACTCTCATAGATTGTCACATAGGGGAGGTGATTGCCATAGTTTTCACGCTTGTAGTATGTGGAATTACACTATCTAATGTCGTTAAGACACGGTTAAATGTCTCTTATTTAAATTTATTGAAATCTGTGGTAGTAACTAGCACATTAACATAAAAAAATGTATTTTTATTTTTACAAAAACCGCCTGATTAAAATGACGTTATATTTATATATTCCTTTTTCAAATAATTTATTTATATTTGTAGAAAAAAGGTTCTCGAATGGCGGCTTCGTACCGGCGGATGAAGTGTAGGGCGTCCCCCCACTAGATGGAGTGACGATTTGATAAGATATGCAGGAAGTCAATGGATGCAGGTGGCTCAGGACCGTGCTTTGTGGCATTCCTTGGGGGAGGCCTATGTTCAGCAGTGGACTTGTGTATAGCTGTAATGATGATGATGATGAATTCAACTAATATATTTATCCCAAATCTAAATATAATATCTTCTGTTTGACAATAGTTTGACGTAGTTCAAAATATTTAGTAACAAAATTAAAACGAGAATAAAAGGTTATTTTTATTTTAATATAATTATGATTGACGTTTAGACATCTCAGAGTCTGCTATTTTCGAATAATCTTAACATATTCACTTTATTTAAAAAGTTGTTTAAGTAAATTCCTCAACGGTGGTAGAGCCACGCAGCAGTTTTTGCTGTTGCATGTATGGGCCGGCTCGAGCCGGGTTGGTACCACGACCTCACAGAATACCGGCGTGAAGTAGAAGCTTTGCTTCTGCGTTTCGTCTTATGAGTGCAGGTGGCCGGAGGCCCAATTCCCCCCCCCCCCCCCCCCATCAACATGGTAGCGGAATTACACGAAGAACTACCCCAGGAGGGTACCAGCACCCCTAGAGAATCCCTCGCTGAGCATCCACGACCATGTTATTCCGATCCTGAGCGTGGGTGCTCAGGCTGCCCCGCGTATTCTGGGGGGGGGGGGCAAAATTCCGCTCAAAAGCATAACTGCTAGGGGCAAACTGAGCAAGAACACCAAGGCGACCCCTGCCACGCTATCCGTGAATTTCTGCAACATCAGGGGACTTCACTCTAACCTAAACGCCGTCCACTACCATCTCGAGACGGCGAAGCCGGCCTTGCTCTTTCTGACCGAGACGCAGGTTTCCTCTCCGGCTGATATTTCGTATCTCTCCTGCCCGGGGTACAAATTGGAGCATTCCTTTGTGCCTCGGGCTGGAGTTTGCGTGTATGTCAGAGAGGACATCTGTTCTCGACACCTCGGCAGTCTTGAAGGTTCGGACCTGTCCATCCCTTGGCTACGCGTAGACAGCGACGACCATCCGCGCGTCTACGGGTGCCTCTATAGGTCCCATAGCGGTAATGCCGAAACAGACCGACTCATCGACCACGTCCAAATGGCTACAGATTCCTTGCTACAACAGGTCCCATCCGCAGAGATCGTGATCCTTGGCGATTTTAACGCCCACCATGCCGAATGGCTCGGTTCACGTCTAACCGATCATGCGGGGAGATCTGTTTATGACTTTGCCTTGGCATATGGTCTGACACAACTGGTTACATCGCCTACGCGGATTCCAGATTTGGAGGATCATACACCTTCCCTGTTGGACCTTCTGCTGACCTCTCATCTGGACGGATATCAGGTTTCCGTCGATGCCCCTCTCGGCTCTTCGGACCATTGATTGATCCGGAGTGTGGTGCCACTCACGCTCCCTTCGCGGTTGCGTTCTGCAGGTTGCCGCCGTGTTTGGCATTACAGGTTGGCGGATTGGGACGGAATGCGGTCCTTCTTTGCATCCTACCCATGGGGGCGGGTTTGCTTCTCGCCGAATGATCCCAGCGCTGTTGCTGACTCTGTCACTGATGTGGTACTACAGGGAATGGAACTATTTATTCCATCATCTGTGGTACCCATCGAAGGCGGATCTCAGCCTTGTTTTGGTCGCTCCTGTAAGACTGCATTACGCAGTAAGCAGGAGTGTTATCAAGCCTGGGCTGCAGCTTCGGCGACTCGGGATGTAAATACCAGCAGACTTAAAAAGAAGTATAACTTCGCCTCCAGGTCCTTCAAAAGAGTTATTGCCAAGGCAAAGTCAGAGCACATAGGCAGAATTGGCGAGAAACTAGTTCGCCTTCCTTCGGGAACCCGTGCATTCTGGTCTCTCGCCAAGGCTATCCAAGGGAATTTCTGTAAGCCATCACTACCATCTCTGCACAGGGAGGATGACTCACTGGCCCATGACGCAAAAGACAAAGCCGACCTTTTAGGCTCCCTTTTTGCGTCCAACTCGACTCTTGATGACGGGGGGAAAACACCGCCGACCATCCCGCGGTGTGAGTGCTCCATGCCGGATGTGCTGTTCTCACAGCGCTCGGTTCGCAAAGCACTGCTCTCCCTGGACATCCAGAAGTTGAGTGGGCCTGACGGAATCCCCCCAATTGTGCTGAGGACGTGTGCTCCGGAGTTGGCACCGGTCCTAACGCGTCTTTTCCGGTACTCCTACTCCCAAGGCGTAGTCCCGAATTCATGGAAGACAGCTTTTGTCCACCCGATCCCTAAAAAAGGCGACCGCTCAGACCCATCCAACTATAGGCCTATCGCGATCACCTCCTTGTTCTCCAAAATAATGGAATCTATTATTAACTGCCAGCTCATCCGGTACCTTGAGGATCACCAGCTGATTAGTGACCGCCAATACGGTTTTCGTCGGGGTCGATCAGCTGGTGATCTTCTGGTCTACCTAACCCATAGATGGGCGGAGGCAGTAGAGTCCAAGGGGGAGGCGTTGGCCGTTAGTCTGGACATTGCGAAGGCCTTCGATCGGGTTTGGCACAAAGCGCTTCTTTCGAAGCTCCCTTCCTATGGGCTTCCCGAGAAATTGTGCAATTGGATCACCAGCTTCCTTGCAGATCGGAGCATCAAGGTCGTTGTAGACGGTGCATGCTCTGACTACAAGCCTATTAACGCTGGTGTTCCACAAGGCTGTGTGCTATCACCAACGCTGTTTCTTCTGCATATCAATGATATGTTGCAAACCATTAACATTCATTGCTATGCGGATGACAGCACTGGTGATGCTCTATACACCGGCCGTGCCAATATTTCTCGGGAAAACGTCGCTGAGTACCGGAACAAACTTGTGTCTGAAGTCGAGTCTTTGCTGAACAAAGTCTCGGATTGGGGGCGACTAAATCTAGTCCAATTTAATCCTCAGAAGACACAAGTTTGCGCGTTTACCGCTAAAAAGAACCCCTTTGTCGTATCTCCTCAGTTTCAAGGCACTCCCCTTCTTACCTCAGCCAGTATCGGTATCCTCGGAGTCGACATATCGAGTGACGTGCAGTTTCGTGGTCACTTGGAAGAGAAGGCCAAATTGGCCTCTAAAAAGCTTGGCGTGCTCAGCAGAGCGGGACAGTATTTCATGCCGGCACCCCGCCTGCTACTTTACAAGGCGCAAGTTCGGCCTCACATGGAATACTGTTCCCATCTCTGGGCAGGGGCTCCCCAGTGCCAGCTCCTTCCACTTGACCGCATCCAACGCAGAGCGGCTCAAATTGTCGACGACCGAGCCCTTTCCGATCGGCTCGATTCATTGGCACTGCGAAGAGATGTTGCATCCCTTTGCATTTTCTTTCGCATCTACCATGGGGAGTGCTCTGAGGAATTGTTCGGATTAATCCCAGCCGCCAAATTTCACGAACGCACATCGCGGCAGAACTCCCGATACCATCCACACCATCTGGGTGATTGGCGGTCCACCACTGTGCGATTTAGAAGATGTTTTCTTCCTCGCACGACCTCCTTGTGGAATCGATTACCATCAGCGATTTTTCGGGACCGATACGACTTAGGGACCTTCAAGAAAAGAGCGTACTCTTTTTAAAAGGCCGGCAACGCATCTGCGATTCCCCTGGTGTTGCAGTTGTTCATGGGCGGCGGTAGTCACTTACCATCAGGTGAGCCGCATGCTCGTTTGCCCCTACTCCTATAAAAAAAATATATATTCCAGACCATGTCTCTTCACACACTTTTCCGGTCTAGTGTATAGTGATAAGAAATAGACCTTAATTAATGCTAACCTATCATATTATATATATTAACCAAGAGCATTTATTTCAATAAGTCATGAGTTTATAAATCATGTCATAGATTTTAAGGTTCAGTAACATATTGGCAAATTACAACGACACATATTATCCAGCAATTTATTAGGATATAACCCTAAACCATTACGGTTTTTCTAGAAGTTTTCATTAATCAAATCCACGCACTAACTTGCGTTATTAAACTAGACAATGATGTCTTTATAATTATTTCTGTTGAATTTAACTATAGAAATTGTTCAAGTAATAAAATATATTAATATATGTTATATAATATTTGATAATTATGAGCCGTAGAACATGTGCTAAGCGCTACGATGGGCGCTACAACGAACTAATTTCACAGTACGCGAACAACCCGAGTTCGATCTCAGACGGCGTCAATAAAATTGTAAATAATTTAAATTTTAAGTGCTGATCTACTACGTGCTTGATGTTGAAGAAAAATATCGTAAGGAAGACTGCATATTTTAGAAGTTCCTACGTTACCTAAAAGCCTAAGACACTCTTTATTTCGTAATTAATTTACAAATCGATGGAATGGATACGAAAATTACGAAAATTTCTAAGTGACTAGATCAATGTTAAGTAGGTATAATGTTACTGCGTAAATTAGATGGTAAGTAGTTAATTAATGACTAAATAAGTAGCTGAACGTTTGCCGAACGAAACAAAAAGTAGCTTGGAAATGCCAAAAGTTCACGTCCTATGAGCGTTTTATTTAATTTTGATGGAAGAAATAAATTGCATTCTTGACTTTTAAAATATTATTTTCGTGTTTTAAATTTAGCGCTCTATTATTTTAACAGGTAGTGTCACCTACAGGGAAAAAAGTATAATGTTTACCAAAGTAAATCGATTACACAAAGTATAAAATCGATATAGGCTGTATGGTATATTTGTCGTTTGTCTATCGATGGCTAAAAAAGTATGAAAGAGTTATAAAAGTTTTAATAGCAATAAAAAATATAAAAGTTCAAAATCTAGTTTTTTTTAACTATCAACTTTTTTAGACATTATAAGATGGATTAATTAACGTGTTTTCTTGATATACGGCCTAATATGATCGTATAAGTGCTATATAGTTATGATAGAGGCATTTTAAGAACACAAAATTGTTTGACATTGACGTGTCGAGAGTAAAGCACTACCTAATAGTGCTTGTGTTATTAGGCGTGCACTATCCATGTAGTTGTCAGGATCACCGTCCAACGGGGTTAGCAGGAGAATTTTATGGAAGAAATTATTTATTTTCCGAATCCCGGTGCTAATGGTAAGCTAAAAGCTCATGTAAGTTCACTTAATCCTTTTATAGATCGTGTAGCAGTGTTACGAGTAGGTGGTAGACTAGAGCATTTACGACTCAGTGAAAATAAAAAGCATACAGTAATGATCCCAAAAAGTCAACTATTACGGACTTATTACTAAAGGACGCTCATTTATAAACTCTTCATAGAGGTTTACGGCTCATGTTAATTTACTCAAGTTCCAAGTATTGGATAATACGCGCGAAGTCTGTAGTTGGAGCACATTGTCGCAAATTTGTCAAATGTGTAAACTGATAACTTCAATATCGAGACTGCATTTTAATAAAATAATTAAGGCCGGCAACGCATCTGCAATTCCCCTGGTGTTGCGGTTGTTCATGGGCGGCGGTAGTCACTTACCATCAGGTGAGCCGCATGCTCGTTTGCCCCCTCTCCTATAAAAAAAAAAATTCGGAGGGTTATGGGAAGCCGGTGTAAGATCTGTTAAATACCGATTAAGAAGAGTTATATTAGATTCAACCATAACCTACAAAGAAGTGTCCACAATTTTATCTCAGATCGAGGCAGATCGATATTGAGTCAGATGCCATTGATGTTTTAACACAGAGGTATTTCTTCGTTGTGGAAGCCCTGTTGACATTACCAGATAAAAACTTTGAATCAGAATGAGTAAAAAGGTTATATATATATTGTGTATAGTATAGTCTGCTTCTCGACAGATGGCATTGTTTGATTTATGTTCGCGCTATTAAATGTATTACTACCGTTGTACTTAGTTAGCTGCTTATGTATGTCAATTGAGTTTAAAATTCGAGTGAATATACGAGTTGTGTTTACGTGAGCGTGTATCATTTCTAACATTGGTGCCGAAACCAGGGAAAAGAGAAGAAGAACCAAAGTGAACTGTGAAGTGCTAATAAGTGGTGAGAATAGTGCAAAGTAAACGAAATTGGACTTTAAAACCGTGAGTAAATAAACTTGTTAGATATCAGTGAATTAAAAGAATCTTAGGAAAATACTTGGACTTGTAAAAATTTCGTGAGTACGTTCTGTGGACTTAGAAAAAACTAGTGTTATTTTAGACTTGTAAAAATTTCGTGATTTTATTCTATACACTTAGAAAATTCTCAGAACCAGTGTGGACTTGTGAAAATTTTGTGATTTGTTACTATAGACTTAGAAAGTTTTACATATTATGGACTTGTACTATTTTAAGAGTTGAACTTCAGGATTGTTATAAATTACTAATTCGAAAGACTTTTAAAGGAAATTTACTCTAAATTTAATAAAATAAAATGGAGAGATTAATCAAAGGGCAACAAGAATTGTTTGAACAATTAAGAAAAGCCGAGCGCAATCTTAAGAAGGCGAACCATGAGGTTCGGGCAAAATCTAGTTATCTGATAGCAAGAATGGAAGCGTTAAACAAATTGGAAGAAGCTTTCAACCAGAATCATCTTGAAATAGTTGCCATAGCAACGGAGGAGCAAATGGAAACGTTACAATATTTTCAAGATGACTTACAGGATAGCTTTCAAGAATCTTTTATACAATACAAAGCTTTGTTAAAGGAATATCTAGATTATACCGATCAAAACACGACTATACATGCGATAGACGCAAATGAGAATGCATCAAACAAAAATCAAGGAAACTCTGAGGTGCAATTACCTAGAATTCAACTTCCTATTTTCTCAGGAAAATACACCGAGTGGCAATCTTTTTATGATATGTTTGTCTCATTAATACATGAAAATTATACACTATCAGCTGTTCAGAAATTGCATTACTTAAAATCGAGTTTGTCTGGAGAACCTGAAGTGCTTCTGAGGAATTTTGCTACTACATCAGCTAATTACAAAGAAGCATGGGAGCAATTAACTAAACGTTATAATAACAAAAGGTATAACTGCAATGCTATAATGAAGACATTATTTGGACAAAAGAATATACAACACGAATCTGCGAATTCCATTAGACATTTGTTAGACACAACAACTTCTTGCCTAAAGGCTCTTAATAATCTCAATATTGGTACGGAACAATGGGATGCAGTTATAATTCATTTGGTAGTGTCAAAGTTGGATCATGAGTCACACCGACAGTGGGAAAATTATATAAGTACCGCATCAGATGAATTACCTAAATGGTCTCAGTTAGAACAATTTTTAGAAACGAGATTTAGAACTTTGGAGATGATCGATACAAGTAAGCAAACTACAAGCAATAAGATGACCATACAATCAAAAGGTTTAAATCAAGCGGTAAAAGCTAAGGCATTTCATTCAGCTTTGAATGTAAAACAGAGTTCATCTGAACAGAATTGCGCGATGTGTAATGGTTCACATTTTATTTATTACTGTATTCAATTTAAAAAGCTACCAGTTCTTGAGAGACAAAATATTGCACAAACTAAAAGGCTTTGTTTCAACTGTCTAGCACCTACGCATCCTGTATACAAATGTCATCAAAATACTTCTTGCCGCAAGTGTGGTAAAAAACATCACACTTTGCTTCATTTTGAGAAAGGGGATAAAGAAGCTTTTAACATATTAAAACAAAATGATTCATCTAAAGGAGAACCTCAACAATGTAATAATGAAGAAACTTCTACAATGAACGAGAGGAACGTAGTAGCTAATTTTTCGAGACAAGATTTAAAAAATTATAATGTATTGTTAGCGACTGCTGTTGTAAAATCTAATTCTAAAAATGGTTCTTATGTGATTAGAGCGTTGCTTGATCAAGGCTCGCAAGCTTCTTTTGTTAGTGAAGATACTGTACAATTATTAGGTCTTAAGCGTACAAATGTAAATGGTAAGGTGTCAGGTTTGGGAGATGGTCAAATGGTGATTAAACATGCAGTTAGTATTGAAGTCGAGTCGCGTCACGTCCCTGGGAAAGTTATATGCGTCAATGCGTATGTATTAAAATCACTTACTTCATTATTACCAGGTCATGAAGTACGTATACCTGATTGGCTAGAATTAAAAACTTTACCTCTTGCCGATCCAGGATTTGCATCACCGGGAAAGGTTGACATATTACTCGGTGCTGACGTATATGGAGAAATATTGCTAAGTGGTATTAAGAAGAGTCCATATGGAAATCTAATAGCACAAAACACGTTGTTTGGGTGGATTTTGTCAGGTAAAGTAACACCCGAGTTGAATAGCGAGAATATTATTACTTTACATGTTCAAATAAGAGAGGATGAGATACTGAAAAAATTTTGGGAAATGGAGAATGAGCCTAATAGTATCGAGAAAAAATTAACAGCAGAGGAAAAATTTTGTGAAAAGTTATACAAAGAAACTACTTTAAGGCGTGAAGACGGTAAATTTATAGTAAGATTACCTTTTAAAACAGTTGACCCGCAGTGTCAACATGGTCAATCATTTGATATTGCTGTTAACAAATTATATTCATTAGAGCGAAGATTGTGTAAAAACCCTACACTTTATAACGAGTATATTAACGTTTTACAGGAATATGTAACGTTGGGCCATATGAAGGCAGTTAATCGTGATGATGTTAACAATTCTAAAGCCGTGTATCTTCCTCACCATGCAGTTGTGAGAGAAGATAAAGAGACAACGAAGGTTAGAGTCGTCTTCAATGCTTCTAGTAAGGGTGTAAATAACGTGTCTCTTAATGATGATTTACTTGTTGGTCCTAAACTCCAACAAGACTTACGACACTTATTACTACGATGGCGAAAACATCCGATTGGTATTGTTGCCGACCTATTGAAAATGTATCGGCAGGTATATGTGCACGAAGACGACACTAACTTTCAGAGGATATTATGGAGAACTAAACCTGAGTTACCAGTTCAGCACTATAAACTGCTAACATTAACCTTTGGCACTGCATGTGCACCTTATCTTGCAGTAAAAACCTTACAAACATTAGCAGAATTAGAAAAAGACAAATATCCGTTGGCAGCTCAGATAACACTAAGAGATTACTATGTTGACGATTTAATGACAGGTTGCGAAACTGAGAAAGAAGCACTACACATTTACGAAGAAATGTGTAAGCTGATGGGAGCTGGTGGATTTGAACTGCAAAAGTGGAGTAGCAATAGCCAATTATTTCTAAATCACATTAAGAAAAATAATTTGAACACCGAAAATTCCGTAACGATTAAGGTTGATAATATAATGAAAGTGTTAGGTATTTGCTGGAACAGATGCACAGATAATTTTGAGTACGTAATAAATTTAACTGACCCAGAAGAATATGTAACAAAACGGAAAGTTTTATCGGATGTTGCCAGGCTATATGATCCTATAGGATGGATTGCCCCAGTAATAATTACTGCTAAGATTTTCATCCAGAAATTATGGAAAGCATGCCTTGACTGGGATGAGAAATTGCCTGAAAACCTTTTGTCTGAGTGGTTAACCTTTAGATATGAGTTAGCAAACATCAAAAACATTTCTATACCACGGTGGCTTGGTTCAAAAAAGGGGTCTAAATTAGAACTTCACGCATTCTCAGATGCATCAAGTGTAGCCTATGCAGCTGCAATTTATCTCAGAGTGGTGGACGATAATAATGAAGTACACGTGAAGCTTATTACTGCCAAGACTAAGGTTGCACCAATAGAAAAGGAGGTGACCATACCCCGCTTGGAACTTTGCGGAGCAACTCTAGCTGCCAAATTATTAAACGAGGTTTCGCAAGTAATGGACATACCTAAAGTAGACTTATATGCGTGGACAGACTCAACTGTTGTATTGGCTTGGCTACGTGGACCTGTTAGTCGATGGACTACTTATGTAAGTAACAGGGTGTCCCACATTCTCACAATTATGGATGTTGAACAGTGGGGACATGTATCAACTAACTTTAATCCCGCTGACTGTGCGTCAAGGGGACTAAAACCGACAGAATTAAAGAGTCACGAATTGTGGTGGTACGGTCCTGGTTGGCTATCAAAACAAATCGTTCGTATTGAAAGACCTGAGTTGTTGGACATTCATGAAGAAGAACGAATAAAATCGTTTGTTGTTGAAGAAAGGCGATGTAATGATTATGAGTGGATGAAATTTTCAAACTTAACTAAGCTATTGAAAGTTATTTCGTTATGTCGCAGATTTCTGAAAATAAAGTTGCCGCCACATGAAAGGAAAGCATTTCCAAAATTTGCTACAACTGACGAGATGAATCAAACACTGCAACTTTGCATTAAACAAGTTCAAGAATGTGAATTCGCGGAAGAAATAAATTCTTTGACATTAAAAGGTTGTGTAGCAAATCGTATCGTGTTACGCACTCTTTATCCCTTTTTAGACAAAAATGGGATCTTAAGAGTAGGTGGGCGCCTAAGTCAAGCTAATGTAAGTTATGATCAAAAGAATCCAATAATTTTGCCTGCTGAGAATCATCTTAGCCTGTTAATAGTTGCTGATGCTCATACAAAGACTCTTCATGGTGGTCCACAACTGATGATGAGTTTTTTGAGATCCAAATATTGGATATTGAGAGCACGTAATATGGTTAAAAAGTATTACAGAAGTTGTGTCGTATGTTTAAGGTACTCTAAAGCAGCGGCTACACAATTAATGGGTCAATTGCCGGAGGTTAGGTTAAAACCGAGCAGACCTTTCAAAAGTTCAGGAGTGGATTATGCAGGTCCAATTAATATCCGATTCTCTCCAGGCCGTGGATCAAAATCCTACAAAGGATACATTTGTTTGTTCGTTTGTATGGTAACTCGCGCGATCCATTTAGAAGCGGTATCTGATTTAACAGCCAAAGGCTTTATTGCTGCATTTAGAAGGTTTGTTGCACGTAGAGGTCATTGCCAAAATCTTTTTAGTGATAACGGCACGAACTTTGTGGGAGCTAACAAAATGTTGTGTAAAATGTTTGATAATGCTAAATCTGAACTACATAATGAAATAGCTGAATTATTAACTTTGGAGTCAACAAAGTGGCATTTTATACCACCAAACGCACCTAATTTTGGAGGAATATGGGAGGCGGGTGTACGATGTGCTAAAGCTCATTTGAAACGAGTTGTAGGGGACAATATCTTAACATTTGAAGAGATTTCTACTATGCTGACGCAAATCGAGGCCTGTTTAAATTCGCGACCGTTGAGCATTCTTAGTGATAATCCAAATGACCCTCTCCCATTAACACCTGGTCATTTTTTAATAGGGGAGCCATTGCTAAATATTAACGATGTAGATTACTCTGATCAAAATGTGAGGGGCTTAGATAGGTGGAAAATTATTCAAAAAATGGTTAATTCATTTTGGAAAAGGTGGTCTAAAGAATTTTTAAGTAATTTAAATCAGAGAAATAAGTGGTGTACTAAAAAACCTGAAATTGATATTGGAGATGTAGTGGTGATAAGAGATGATAATATACCACCTGCCAAATGGATTTTAGGTAAAGTAATAAAAAAACATGCCGGACCTGATAATGTGACTCGAGTCGTTAGTGTTAAATGTAAGGGAGGGTATTTAAAACGCCCTGTTAGTAAGCTTTGTGTGTTGACTAAGTCATAAAGATTCAAATCCCACTGTTACGGTGGGCGGCTTGTTTCTTTAGTTGTTAAGTATTTGTTAGGAGTATGTGGATTTTTTTTTTTTTTTTTTTTTTTTTTTTAAACACAACTCAATGTTTCCAATTTGCAACGTGGCACGTGGCAAATTACTCAAAAAATGGTACAAGAGTTTTGGAGAAGGTGGTCCCACGAGTATTTAACAAGGTTTCTATATTGGTATAAATGGGCTTATCAAAACCCTGAACCTGGAATGGGGGAAATCGTTTTGGTTAAGGAGGACGGCTTACCCCCAAGTAAATGGCTTCTTGGTCGTGTGATGACGAGTACGGTCTTTTAAAGTTCTTTCTTTCGCACTAATTTGATATGCTAGATCTTACTTTATTTTTATTGTTTATCAAAAAAATCACAAACACACTACAACACACACACACTCACACACACACACACACACACACACACACACACACACACACACGCCCACGCACACTCTCACGCACACGCACGCACACACATACACACACACACACACACAACACACAGCTACAACTTCAAATCTTAGTTAGTTAATGTTAAAAATTATTTTTTCCCTTGCTGAGTTGTTTACTTAACAAACATTTATGTAATATTAGCGATCCACACCGGTTTCACACGGGTGTTTTTTTTAATATAGGATAAAGTGATAAACGAGCACACAGTCCACCTGATGGTAAGTGGTTCCTATGACCCATAGACATCTACATCTATCCTCCATAAAGAATCAAAAAGCAGTTTTATCACCCGTGAGGACTAAGATGGAATGCTTATTTTTCCAGTAAAAAAGGTTTCCGATTCTCTACACTGACCATAAGAAACACAATAGAGTTAAAATACTCTTTTACGCTGGTATTCTGTGAGAGAATGGTCCTTGCCCGGTTGAGCCGACCCATACTAATATAACTGGAGCATGGCACCTACCGGGTCCAATTATGAATCTAAATTTATTCAAACAAAATAAAATATTTCATCCAGCGTCCAGCCGTTTAGGAGGTGCTCAGTGACGAACGCATGTACAGAATAACTATATTTATAAAGATAATATACAACATACATTTGAACAGGTAACGAATTAATATAAAGAATAACGTATAAAAGTTTATTAATAAATAAGAAACTTAATTACAAATTTCATTACAGCCCAACCATTAACCCATAGGCTTTTGATGACTATATATTGAGTGTTTTTATTAAGATATTAATATTTATTCTGATATCAATATCACAGTATTAATTTTAACTTTTTTCTCTAGATTTTAATGACATTATTAGTAAGTGACATAAACTATTTAGTATTTATGGTTTGTGGGAGCGGTTTCTTATGATATTTTATTTTATAATATTAGAACGAAAAACGACTTCACAAGTCATCTGAAGCTAAGTGACTATTGTAAATACATAATTGTATACGGTGGAGCCACGCTGTAGCTATATTATGCTAGTAGCAAGAATGGGTCGGATCGACCGGTGTAGGATAAGAGCATAAAATAGCAGCTTAAGGGGCTACTCCATGCGAACGACCTTGAGCATTTGGTGTGTCGCGCCGACTCGCTACAATATAATATCACGTAAGAAATATGTAAGGCGCCACCTACTGTAAGAACGTAGTATTTTTTCAACATCAATAAACTATTTTATGGAAATACACACAGCGTACAACGATAAATGTATCTCAAATTTTTTATTCGGTATATTAGTTGCATTATATTAGAGTTATGTATTCTCATATAATATTATCTAATTATGAAATTTTATAATTAATTATATATTAAAAATGAAGCATTGAAAATTGTGAGTTTAAAAGATACCTACTCACTATAGGTAAATAGATAGATAGCTCGCCTTTTGTACAAATATTTGGTGCAATAAAGAATAAATAAATAAATAGGATGTTTCGCAGAGTGAGAGTAATATATAATGAGAGTCGTGGAGGCAGTTTACAAACATAAATTGCACAAGGACAAACATCCAGACCCGGAACAATTATTTGTAGGCCATACAAATACTTGTTCCGTGCGGGATTCGAACCCGCGGCCCCCAGTGCAGCAACTGATTGCTAAGCCAGTGCGCCACGGAGCCGTCGCCGGTTTATAGCTAAAGTGACCATACGTCCCGTTTTGAACGGGACTGTCCCTTTTCTCAGTCACCTGTCCCATTGTCCCCAAACAAAGCTCCGGGACACAAAATTGTCCCGTAACTCGTTGGATGGAAGTATTCAAAGTCAACAATCTTCAACATAATTTTTTTTAATCGAATATATTTTATGTCTCCCTGGTACAAATACTCCAGTAGAAAGAATATTTTTTTATTTTTAACAAATTGTGGACGTCTGAAAGAAACACTTACGGTTCCAGTTCTAAAGGCGATGTTGATAACAAAGGTAACAATAAAAAAACTTATCAGAATTTTATTCTTATTTAAAATTATCACCAACTTTATTAAAGCAAATTTAATCCACTGACAAATGTAATTAATAATTAAAAAAATATGTTGCATTTAATAATTACCGTCTATACCGAATATAATTTTATATTGAACACCAATTGTGTAAAGTTATAGTTTTTAGAGTGTAAATAAACCCATGTCCTGTTTTGAGTTAAAAAATAAATGGTCACTTTAGTTTTTTTTAGTTAAATTTAGTTTAAAATTTTTTTAGTTTATAGTAAAAAGTAGGTATATTAATACCTACTTAGATACTTTTTACCGAATTAGGGTAGAAGCCCCTAATACCAGTCATGCCCCTAATTGCAGTCTTTTCGCCTTTTTACTCCATAAATAAGATTTCTAGTAGTCTTAACTACAAATATTTTCATCTAAAAAATTCTTTGTACCTAGAGGAAACTATATTTATTCAAATATTACCTCGCAGTTTTAAACCTAACAGTGTTAAAATCAAAACAGGTACGCAACGAAAAACGATCATTTTCCTAATTATTTGATAAGTTATGATCCCGGTAAAATTATGCTTACTTTACATTATCTCATATATAGGCTTTTTGATTTGTATGAATATGACTATAGACATAGTAATGCAGTTATTTTTGTTTGAATTTACAACTTATTTATTTTCTTTTAGTGGAAATTAATGGGACTGTAATTAGATAATATAAGAAATGTATGGAGTGCATAATGTCAGCCGCCCGGCTGTTATTTGGTTTGACGTACCTAATAAGATGTACCTAATTTCAGCCACGTAATATAAATCAGAGCTGCCATAAACTGGAATAAATACCATTAATTAGATCATAACTTATTTTATAGCTAAGGGAGTTATGATCAATTCGTCTGTTTTAAAATTGGTTTTAGATTTTAAAGTTTAGCAAAAGATGTACTAGCTTTTCTCTCTGACATTCGGCGTATAGAACATCTTATGTACTCAATTATTTTTTTTTTTGAAAAAGAAGAAAAACAAGCAATAAATAAAAACAAAAACGGGCCAAAAACTCATAACTGACTTTTTGACAAGACCCGGGATTCGAAACCGAGACCTCATGATCAGCACTCGCACTACTACAACCACTAGACCAACGAGGCGGTACTATACCTAATAAGATATTGTGGTTGGGTGATAATATTGAATTAGCCTTTTATAGTGTAAATTATAATATTTGTCGAAATTTTAATTATGGATTCGAACCTTACATGCTAATGGTGCTTCATTTTTTTATTTGCATTTACTTCAAAGAAAATACACGCAAAAAGCTTCATCGCGCAGTAAAAAACACAACAAATATATGTATAACTAATACGAAAAATTATACCCAAAACAAACAAATAATACTACCTATAAATAACCTAGTTTAGTTTAGTTTACGACGGGCTGTTTTCCGCAACTCCACGTCTATGCGCGTATTTTGCGTGTGGGCAGGAATAATGTGATTATTCGAGCCATGAGATCTCTCCGAAGAAGCTCAACAGGCCCTTGATGTTGCATGCAACTTCGGGGAGTGATCCCCGCGTGCCGAGATGTTTAGCCCTGTATGTAGCGACCTCCGGACATTTCAGTAGCACTTGGGCCGCCGTTTCTTCCTCCCCCATACATGCCCTGCACAGGGGACTATCTGTAACACCTATAGTAAATAAATGTTTGTTAAAGGTGCCGTGTCCTGTGATAGTACTTGTTACTATCCTAATCTGCGGCTTGTTCAGTCTCATTAAAACTTTTGTTAAGCGACTGTTAATTTCAGGCAGGGCATCCCTAGCTTGTCTACAGTCTACTAGATTTTTCCAAAGCTGAGCGTGTTGATTAGTGAAGTGTCTACGTACCAGTGAACAAACGTTACCAAAGGGGATTGGTATGATTGGTTCCGGCCCTATAGTGGCCAAAGCCGATCCTCTTCTGGCCAGTTCGTCTGCTGCATCGTTGCCTCTGGATCCACTGTGTCCCTTTATCCATTGCAGGGTCACATTGTTGTTTTTACATACCTCATTTAATCGTTGATGGCATTCATATATTAGTCCCGAGTTCACCACATTGCATCTCAGGGCTTGGAGTACTGCCCTACTGTCGGTCAGTATTCTGATGGGGAAGTCATTAACCTTCCTAGCATCTATTGCTATGGCCGCTTGAATGATACCCATACATTCCGCCTGAAAGACCGTGTTATAGGTACCCAGCGGTGTGCATATGTGAATATTGAGGTCTTCAGAGAAAGCTCCACAACCTACACCTTCATTTGTTTTAGAACCATCGGTGAAAATTCTAAGCTCTTTTGGGCTTAATCCTTCCGGCTGGCTGTTTTCATTTAACTGTATCTTGTATTTCTTATCGAAAACAAATTGTTTAGGAATCCTATCATATTTGGCTTGTAGGATAGGAATTTTTGAGTGAATTCTATCAATTATGCCTGTATGAGGGACACTATTCTTACTCCAAAGATTTAGGGTCTTGAGTCTGATGGCAGCTAAAGTCGCTTCTTGTTGTATATGTAGATGAAGCGGAGTTAGCTCCAGCATCGCTTCTAAGGCTGCTGTTGGCGTAGTTCTCATGCAGCCTGTAGCAGCCATACATGCCAGTCTCTGGTAGCGCTGAAGCTTTTTAATTATGGTGGCTTCATTTGTCTTGGTCCACCATACCAGAGCGCCGTATGTGATCATGGGCCGAATTACAGTTTTGTAAAGCCACAGTATTATTTTTGGCGTCAATCCCCATCTTTTGCCAATCATGTTTCTGCATTGCCAGAAAGTTATACTAGCTTTGTTGATTTTGTTTTCTATGTGTTTATTCCAGTTAAGTTTGCTGTCCAAGGTAAGACCTAAATATTTTACCTCAGAGGATAGCTGGAGTTTTGTGCTAAAAAGACTTGGAGGATGATAGTTATTCAGCTTTCGTTTTTGTGTGAACATAACTAAAACCGTTTTATTTGGATTGACGGTTAAGTCGTGTTCCCTGCACCATCTCTCCACTATACGGAGAGCCGCTTGGGTCAGGTCGCACACTATGCTTGCTGTCTTTCCAGAGACCAGTATTGTCAGGTCATCAGCATAACCTACTGTATAGAAGTGATTGTCATTTAATTTGCTGATGAGTTCATTAATGACCATATTCCACAGGAGAGGTGAGAGAACCCCACCCTGCGGGCAGCCTTTCTTAATTTGGATTGGTTGAGATTCACCAGCAATCTTTATTATTCGTGTACTGAGCATGTTAACTATCCAGTCGATCAGTGCCGGCTCAACTTTGTGTCTACCGAGTGCACCTTTTATGCTGGAGAAGTTCTTTCGGTCAAAAGCACCTTCTATATCTATGAAGGAACCTAGACATATTTCTTTGTTTTGGATGGCCTCTTCAATCTTTGTAATTACCTTATGAAGGGCCGATTCTGTTGATTTGCCTAGACTGTAGGCGTGTTGCTTGTCGTGTAGTGGTAAGTTTATTAGCGCCGACCCCCTTAATTCCCTTTCACACATCCTCTCCATCGTCTTTAGGAGAAAGGATGTGAGGCTAATGGGCCTGTAGGATTTAGGGTCAGTGTAGTCGCTCTTACCTGGTTTGGGTATGAATGTAACTTTCACTTCCCTCCATCCCCTAGGAACATATTTAAGAGCAAGACAGGCTCGCATTATGGCAGCAAGTCTGACTATTAGGGCTTTACCCCCCCACTGTAGGAGTGCCGGGAATATGCCGTCGGGTCCTGCCGCCTTATAGGGGAGGAAACTGTGAATGGCCCAATGGATTTTGTCCATCGTTACCACTCTCTGTGCTAAATTCCAGTCTTCTGCTGTTGATGTCAGTATGTCGTCATGCCGGTTTGCCTCCTGGGTTACGCAGCAACCTGGGAAGTGCGTTTCAATTAGGATGCGTTGGGCTTCATCCGGCGATGTTGAGTAGCTACCGTCGGGTTTCTTTAGAGACATGGATCCCGACGTGTTCTGTTTAGCTAGAATATTCCTAATCCTATTTGCTTGTTTGCAGGTTTCTATGTTGCCACAGAATTTACGCCACCCAATCGAGCGTCGATACCTGATACATTTTTTGTATTCAGACTTAGCTTTCTTATATAATAGCCAGTCTTCATCCATTGAGGTATTCATGGCCCTATTTAGAGCTTTTCTTACCTTCTTACGTTTTCTATCGAGTTCTTTACCCCACCACGGTTGTTTTACCTCGGCATGTCTTGGTGGAGTGATTTCTGGACATGATTCATGGTAGCTGTCTATCATGGCCTTAGTAACAGCTGCTACCTGTTCTTCTAGGAGCGACTGATCTGCTATAGTATTTATCCCCTCAAAATCCGCTAGCAAAGACGTCAGCCTATTTAGGTATTTAGTTTTATCTGTCTTGCGGGGATTTCTCCATGGTGGTGTAGAGGGGATATCGACCTGTAGTGCGAAGCAGATCCATCTATGGTCTGAGCATGAGGCCTCTCTCGACACATGCCATCCCGTAATTAGTTTGGCTGCTCCTTCTGTTGCAAGTGTGAGGTCGATTATAGTGCGATAGCGTTTGTTTATGAAAGTAGGTTCAGAACCTATGTTTAAAATGGTTAGGTTAGTACTAAATAAATATTCAACTAAAACTTTACCTCGTTCATTTGGTTTTTCCATTCCCCAAAGGGGATGATGTGCGTTGGAGTCCGTCCCGTTCACAACCTCTAGTCCGGTCCTCTCGCAGAAGTTCACCAGCCTGCTGAGGTCATGAGGGGGAGGAGTGTCTTCCTCCGGCATGTAGACCGAGGCGACGACTAATCTACTCTCCTGTGTGTACTGTATTGCTACGGCATACATGTCTCTAGAACAGAAATCTGTTAAAGGTTGTGCACAGATATCTTTAGTAGTGTAAATACACGCTCTAGGATTGTCGTGTTCAGAGCTGTAGAATAACTTACCTTTTAGGTTGTTTAGGCCTTTAATTTTACCAGCCCCAACCCATGGCTCCTGGATTAAGGCTATGGCAGTCCTTTGAACCTCCAACCACTTGCGTAATTGAGCCGACGCAGTTTCGCTGTGGTGGAGGTTGGCCTGCACTAGGCTAGTTTTGGACGAAGGGCACGCCATCATTGATCGCGTCCTCCCCGTGCCCGCCCAAAAATAGGCCTGCCAGAAGATCTCGGGTTTCATCGTCAGCCACCGAGTCGGAGGTGGTCGGCAAAATGCAGTCCACCTCGTCACTCAGTGAGCTGCCGCTGAGCCCAATCTCCACTGGGGGCTTTGGCTCAATTGTGCAGGCCGTTTCTTCACTGGACTTGGCCTCCAGTGATTCCGCTGTACCGGTAACTATGGCTCCGGTATCCATAACTTCCGGGTTGTTTTCTACCTCTTTGCTCGGTGGAGTGTCAAAGAATTTGCCTCCACGACCCTGGAATTTTACGTATACCGCCCCGCATACACATGCGAGACGGCGTCCGGCCTTCATCAGGGTCGGGATATGATCCTCCGGCACCGAAACAACGAGGAACCACCCGTCCGTCTGCTTATCAGAGTAACAGCCAGTCCCCGATGTTAACCCAGCGGTTCTGGTACGCCAACACGCGACCAATGTCGCGTGAGTCTTTCCAGGCCCCCTGGTCATCAGGGATAAGGATACCACATTTGACTCTTTGTGGTATCTCTGACTGTTTCTTTATTGTCAGCAAGGTGCTGGATTTAAGGTCGAGGGTAGCAATGTTCCCCTTCAACCAGTCCAGAGCCTTCTGATCGTCGCACCACAGTTTCAGGACACCTTCCGTATAAACGGGTTTGCCCCTAAAAACTGGGCCCGACGCATCAGGGTCCTGGCTACTCCAGGCCTCGCTGATGATCTTCCTCTGTATTGCTACGAGGATGTCGTCTGCTACTTCCTTCGTAATGTGACCTGAACGCGCACACGTTAAGGCCACACCCAAATCTGCTTTAGCAGCGGAAGCGTAGCTCGTTCTTGCAGTCTTTGGTTGCTGTTCGAGTCGCACTTTTTTGTGTTCACCTCTAGGCGAGGTGGACTCTTCCAGCATCCTTTTGGCTGCTCTTTCCTTCTTCCCAGGACGCTTAGCCGCTCGCTGCTTTCTGGCGGATATCCTAGAGCTGGTTCCCGCGTCCGCGACTTCCACTTGGGCTGGATTTTTATCCTTCCCAGCTTCAGCGCGGCTACTGGTTCCAGCGCCAAGCACCTCAGTCGCAGTAGCTTGCCCAGCCTCCTTGGTTTTGGTATCTGAAGCAGCCAATGCGGCTCGTTCTCTACGGCCTTTTTCCCGCTGCTTCTTGTTCTTCTTTTTGGCCTTTCCACTACTGCCTGCAGGGATAGACCCTCCTGATGGTCCGTCAGGTCGGCAAGTCACCTTTTTGGGTGCCTTGCCTTTCCCCTTACGGCTCACCACTTGCCAGGCAGCAGAGAAAAGGTCGTCAGTCCGTAGTGGCTCTGCAGTTTTATCACTTGCGGGCTCTTGTTTCTTTTTCTCTTCCAGCTCCTTGGAACTGGTTTTGGAAACGTTCAGCGAGGTTATCCCTTTGGTGGGGGCACCTACGCTGGACGGTACTGTCCGTGGAACCGTCGGTTTAGTGACGGTTCCCTTTTGTTCTTTGGTGTCTCTGGTAAGCACCTCTGACACCTCTCCCTCTTTCTTATTGGGCCTTAAATTGTCCATAATTTGTGTTTTTTAAAATTCATCCCCCCGGCTTCCCACCCTCCATGGAGCCCGCACCTTTGGGAACGCCCTACTTTAGGAATTTCAGGCGTTAGGATTACCGGGAGAATATAGGGACGCGAAGTTGGCTCACAGCGCGACATCGGGAGCTCGATCCAGCTGGTAGATGGGGCTGACAAGGCCCATCCCCACCACCCGAATAAACTGTCACTTGCTCCGTCAGCATGGCCTTTACCACCACCCAGCCCCCTTTTCAGGAAGACTAGGCAGCCCCCACATCCCTCGCCTGCGACCCTCTGACGGGGCGCTTGGCCATTTCCCTATCTGTGGCTAGCAGATAGGGCCACCGTTTAGCTTGAAATCCGGACCAAAGAGGGCGTGTTGCCTCTCGCCACTATATACCCCAGCGACGATCGGCTCAACCCTCCAGGACTCCTTCATCCCCGCGTACGGCGCTCGACTGCGCAGGTCCTAGCGCAGGTGGGTGTGTTAGTCCACCGGATACACCCACTCTCTCCGGCGGATTCGTCCCCTCCTCCTTTCTCATCCGGGCTTGGGACCGGCAATGGCGGAGTTATAAATAACCTAATAAGTAATATTATTATCGACTAATATGACGTGAGTGTATGTGCTGGTCGACGCTCTAACGACACGGGCTTCGCGTCGAAGAGCTCAGGGCTCACTGACTTCAGCAAGCCCGTGAGCAGTGAATATGCCCAAATTTTAAAATAAATTCTTAATAAAATCAAATTTTGGTCTTTTGAAAAAAAATTTACTATAGAAATGTTCATTAATAAATTGCCTATCCATTGGTGTAAATCGCAAAATAAAATAATACTTACTTTACGAGGAGATGCATGTTATCAATAATAATTTCACATTTATGTGGTTTCGTTGTAAGGAGATTATATTAATATTTATTCGTTTAAAAAAAAATTGGATATAGCTTTTATGGAATCAAGATTATGTAGTAATAATAATAATAATAATAATAATAATTTATTTGCTTAGAATGTAGGTAGATCTTACAAAAGTATTATTAAAGCATAAAGTTCCGATACATTCTGCCTTATCAAGGCGTGCAAATTTTAACTGAATAGTATAAGTTGCAATACATTTTTCTTTACAATAATTATTTATAAATTTTAGTCTAATATAATTATGTCCTAATAGTACTAATAAAAAATGTCCAATTAATAATAAAATAAATGTCAAAAGAATAATTATGAAGTACAATATCACACAATCATTTACAAAAATGTCAAAATACAAATGTTAACATGAAAAACAATAAAATCAACCAACCAATAATTATTCTATCGAAGTCTTATTTTATTAACTTACAGCAAAAGATTCAAGCAATTTAGATACGGATATTAAATACGTCATTTGTTTTGATTTTTATGATCAAAATACTCATTAACGGTATAAAAACAGTTAAGTAAGAGCCATTCGTGAAGTTTGTTTTTTAACTTTGTCATTGGGAAATTTTTAAACTCGTCGGGTAAAGAATTAAAGATTTTAATCGTCATTATGTACGAATTTTTTTGAAAAAACATCAATTTACATTTCGGAAGGTATATTCTGTTATTAGATTTTTGTCTTAAACTTCTGTCTCTTAAAACAATATTAGTTGGGAAGTATTCAGGGAATTGCTTGACAAAAGTCGCAGCTTGTTTGATATACATACATGCAAGTGGTAACACTTTTATTTCTTTAAATAATGGCTTGCACGATGCCATGGAATGTGCTCCACAGATTGCTCGAATGCATTTTTTTTTGGATTCTAAATACGCGTTCTATTTCAGAACAGTTGCCCCATATCAGAAGTCCATACTGCAATATCGATGAGACATAGCCATGATAGGCGTTTAACGCTGCTTTGGCAGTTGCTATCTCTCGAAGTCGGCGAAGCGCAAATACAAATCTGTTTAATTTGTCACATATCGATTGAACATGCATTTTCCAGTTACAATTATTATCAATAGTAATACCAAGAAACTTATAATAACCAACTTCTTGTACCACTTTTTCATTATACTTTATACTTAAATTAGTTTGCTTACTTCTAATCGTGTGAAATTGCATTATTTTAGTTTTATTTATATTTACACTCATGTTGTGAGAATTCAACCAATCAATTATATCTTTTAATGTACTATTGATATCAAATTCAAAACGCCTTTTGTTCGTACATTTAAGAATGATTGTTGCGTCATCAGCGAAAAGAATCGTTTTATGAGGAGTTGTTGTTGGTAACTCATTAATATATATTAGAAAAAGTAGAGGACCCAGAATACTTCCTTACGGTACACCATATTCGTTTAACCTATATTCAGACCGACATAGAAATATAATGTGTTTTTTATTTGTTGATATATCTTTTAAATAAAAAGTAGATAGCTCCTAAATACAGCACAAATAACGACTAGCGCGACATTTTGCTCAACCTGCGCCTTAATGCTGCTGTATTTCATATGGTGAGTGTAGAAAACCGGAAATCCTTTTTAATGGAAACAAGGCATTCCCTTTAGTCTTCAAGTGTAACAAAGCATCTGCATTTTGAATCTTAATCGATAAATGTAGATGCCTATAAGCCTCAGCTTCCACTTACCATCAGGTGGACTGTGCTCGTTTATCGCCCATATAATATAAAAATAAAATCACATAAACACATCAAAGGCCTTGTGAGTACTGAGGACTAAGATGAAATACCTCACAGTATTTTTTATAGAAGTAAGGGTAACAAAGTGGTAAGGCTGCCAGTAGAGTCCAGTAATTTTATACCATTGATCCCTAAAATTATAAATAATCAAATCTTATTATGCAAACCACAAAAACTGTTCACAAAATGTCTATAATTAATATTTTATTTTTTTGTCACTTTGACTTAGATTGAATAGGAAAGAAGATACATACATACAAATCGTCACGCCTGTAAACCTCAAGGGGTTAGGCTAAGCCCAAAGAGCAGCGAACTACTCGGAACACGTTTAATAAAAAATATTGAGTTATAAACCTAATATCTCATTACTCATTGACCACATTATAGTAGCCACTTACCATCGGTTCTTTTGTAACTCAAAGTTATAATTAACAATTTTATCGGTGCCAGTGATAGTCGAATTCAGTTTGCTCGCGTATTGTGAAATTTACATTATGTGCTTAGCCCCTGACCTACCACCGCTTTGCGAATCAATATAAAATTAAAATTATTTTAAAAAATCAGTGTTTAACGTAAATAAAATCTTAAATTAACAATTATTGATATAGTAAACGGCCTCGTGTGTGTGACCAGCATGACATGGTGACAAGTAATTAATTTTTGATAGCAAACAAACTGACTACTCAATTAGCTTAGTGACAGTTACTGAACATGTATTGATCATGATTGTTTACTTGTCTAATACATCAACTTAGTTTAGCTAACTTAGTATACGTTTATTCAGTCATATTTGGTCACGCTGAAGTTAACCAGTTAATTTTATTACCATTCATTTCCCTCTTCTACGAAGCTTTGATTACATATTCTATAAAACTGACGTTAAGTACTTAATGCTTCAATCAAAAAAGTTGTAATATTTTGGGCAAAAATATATAATTATCCACATTTACTACAAAATAAAATAAATTTCAAAAATCTTCTAAATAAATAAATAACCCACATGGATTGGTTAGTGCAGGGTCAATATTCTTTCGTGGGTTTCAGTAGTCAGCGAAACTAAGGTTAAACGTTTTCGAATGAATTTTCATACAGGCGTTATTGAGAACCTCATCCGTAGCAGCATCCTTCCAGTAGCAGGATTCATTAATTACTGATGATATGGGTTCTTAAAGAAATTGTTGGCATATTCCGCTTTAGGCCCCTGTCCAAAACAACATATCTCAATAAATTATTAAGGGTTATATTTATCGAATAAATGTTAATATTGTCATGTGAGACTAACAAAGATAGAGACGGAGCGCTGCGTATATAAAATTTCAAGTAATTCCGAAAAGATGCTCCACTTATTAACATACTCGTGCACACGTCTCACCTTTCTACTTTGAATTAGAACTAAACCGTAATCTAGACCATTTTTAAAAGGAATCGAGGCAATTCATTTTGGTCCTCAGTAGTGACAAAGCATTTCTGCATTTTAATTATTATTAGATGATAGATGAAGATCTCTATAAGCCACGGCATCCATTTACCATCAGGTGGACTGTGAGCTTCTTTGTCACCCTTATTCTAAATTAAAAATCTTTCTTCTTTCTTTCATCTTTCAGCCCGTACAAGTTCACTGTTGGACTCACACCTACCTATAACAACCGTTCTAAAATAATGTTGTTTAATCGCAAATTAGTTTTTGAGAAACATAGATATACGTGACAGCGTGTTCTACAATAAATTGCCCATCGTTTTGGTTTGTTTTTGTATTACTTGAAATGTACGCAGCGCTCCGTGTTTCTTTATTTGTTGGTCTTACTTTGTGATTGAATAATTGGATAACAGAAACGTGCTCTTATTATACAGATAATTAAATGTTCTAGATGTTACACTCGTAAATAAAATGTGTTTTAATTACGGGTATATTCAGTAGACCGATGAGCAATTATATAACTTACAGAATGCTTCTTCTTCTTCATCAGCTAAAAGTCTACTGCTGGACAAAGGCCTCGCTCACTGTAGAAAGTATTTGCCTTAGTCACCACGCTTAGCAGGCGAAGCATCTTTATCGCTGCTCTTCTTTTATTTATTTATTTATTTGTTTATGCTTTATTTGCACACCAAAAAGGCGGACTTAATGCAACAGGGCATTCTCTAACAGTCTACCTCCAGGCTAAGCAGAGAAAATATTGTGGGTGCAATCAGAATAACAATCAGAATATTTAGCAAACAGTTAAGTAAATAATATATATATATTATTTACTTAACTTAATATATATATATATATATATATATATATATATATATATATATATATTATTTACTTAACTGCTATATTTAATTATGTATATATACATATAACGTGTCCCAAAATTCAACGATAAGCCAACACCGGAGGATAGACCTGCCCCGGACTAATCGGGTAAAAAAAGAAAAAAAAATATATCCCAATTATATTTTAAGTTATATAAAAAAAATGAAATTCTTCAGAAATTGAGACCGTTTATGATATTTTTCACTACCATGACCACAATTTTTTAAATATTTTTTTCTTTTTTTTTATAGGCAACCTGAATAGTACTGCTATCTACCACAATTCTTAAAAACTCCAGAATAACTCTTGTTTTATCACGAAAATTAATGAAACTTATTTTATTCCCTAAATTTTTTGAAGACTTTTACTTTTAACCAAATTTAACTTATCGTGGTGTAAAAAAAAAGTATGAACACTAGTATGGCAAGTTTTTTTAAAAATTGACGCAACTAACCAATATTCCAAAATGGTATAATACTCTAGGAAAACAAGTTATAAAAAAATATGGGCCTATTATTTCTTAACAGGGGCCAAATGACGGTCGGGTGTAATAAAAGTATTATTTCTTGAAAAATGTTTAATATTTCAAAACAAATGGTACAAACAGTTTCACGTGTAATTTATTAAGTTATTAACATTATAGCAAATGTTCGAACTGTTTGCCACCAGCATTAATACATGCACGACATCGCCTTAAAAATGATCGTTTTATTTGTCGTGCATATCTTCTGCTATTAATGTAATCAGCAGCCTGAGTGATATTTCGACGAAGCTCGTCCAATGTCACAATGGGTTTTGAGTAGACCCTGTTTTTAAGACAACCCCAATAGAAGAAGTCCAGGGGGTTCAAATCGGGTGAACGGGGTGGCCATAAGATAGGACCAAGTCGCCCGATCCAACGCCCTGGATACTCTTGATTTAAATATTCTCGCACAGGACGGGCATAATGTGCTGGGCAACCATCATTTTGGAACCACATGTTTTGAAGATCACTTAAGGGCACGTCGTTTAACAATTCTTGCAAGTCATTTTGTAAAAAGTTTAAATAACTATTGCCATCTAAGTTTCCTTGTAACTCAAAGGGCCCAATTACTTTTCCATTTAATATGCCGGTCCATAGGTTAACCTTGAATTCATATTGGGATTTGTCTTGTCTCATCAAGTGTGGATTTTCATTACTCCAAATATGTAGATTGTGAAGATTTAAATACCCATCTTTCTTGCACGTTGTTTCATCCGACCATAGAATTTTGTCTAGGAAGTGGGGATCTTCACTGTGCCTTTGCAGCATTACACTGCAAAATGTGACCCGTAGCGGATAGTCCCGCGGTAATAACGTCTGCACACGCCTGTAGTGATATGGGTGAAGCTTGTGACGTTTTAATATTCGATGTGCAGAACTTTTCGGGATTCCTGTAGCTTCTTCTATGACACGTACCGAAGTAGTCGAGTCATTTTCTATCTCCTTGAGAACTTCTTCATCACGATCCAATCTAGGTCTTCCAGCGCTGCTCCTATTGGATGGCATACGACCCTCCGAAAACGCTTGATGCACATTAATAAACACTCGATAATCAGGATATCTTTGAGCATTTGGGTATCTTTCTGGATACAGTCTGCTAGCAGCGTTAGCATTACATCGGCATTCTCCATAGATTAAATGCATATTAGCGTATTCCTGTGGTGTGTACGGTTGCGACATGTTAAACGCCAAACAGTCCAAAATGCGCCAGAACTCTAAATCACAAAACACACAATCGTAGTCCAAGATAATGCCAGGTCAGTTCAGTTTGCAGATCACTCCCAGTCCAAATAATGCCAGGTCAGTTAAGTTTGCAGGTCGATTCCAGTCCAAAAAGCCAAGCCAAAAGTCGATACTATGTACGAGGGCCACGTAAGTTGAATTGGGTACGGTGCGCAGTAAACAAAGGAGCAGAGCGTACTGAACCGACTTGCTGAGAATAATAACAGCTTCTCTACCTGCCCTGTTGTTGTCTCTTTTTAACGTAAATATCTCTATCTATCTATCTCTCTCTAACATCTAAGGTATTAATGCCCCATTCGAATTCCTAGAAATTGTAACAGGAACCCATTTTGGGCATGTAGTAAAAGTGATTACTGACAATTACAATTTAAGGAATTTGGCCCCTGTTAAGAAATAATAGGCCCATATTTTTTTATAACTTGTTTTCCTAGAGTATTATACCATTTTGGAATATTGGTTAGTTGCGTCAATTTTTAAAAAAACTTGCCATACTAGTGTTCATACTTTTTTTTACACCACGATAAGTTAAATTTGGTTAAAAGTAAAAGTCTTCAAAAAATTTAGGGAATAAAATAAGTTTCATTAACTTTCGTGATAAAACAAGAGTTATTCTGGAGTTTTTAAGAATTGTGGTAGATAGCAGTACTATTCAGGTTGCCTATAAAAAAAAAGAAAAAAATATTTAAAAAATTGTGGTCATGGTAGTGAAAAATATCATAAACGGTCTCAATTTCTGAAGAATTTCATTTTTTTTATATAACTTAAAATATAATTGGGATATATTTTTTTTTCTTTTTTTACCCGATTAGTCCGGGGCACGCACCCTGAGGACTGACGAGAAGATTGTGGAGCTGGAAGAAGAGATAGACAAGTTACGCTGGCATATTATAGGATTATCCGAAGTCCGAAGAGAGGGGGAGGACACGGTAATCCTCGAATCCGGCAACTTGCTCTATTACCGGGAGGGCGACCATCTGTCCCAAGGAGGTGTCGGATTTATCGTCCACAAGTCTCTCGTTAACAACGTTGTAAAGATTGAGAGTGTGTCGACGAGGGTTGCGTACCTTATACTCAGAATCACCAAACGGTATTCGCTGAAGGTCATACAGGTTTACGCACCAACCTCGGCACACCCCGATCAGGAGGTGGAGGAAATGTATGAGGATATCTCTAGAGCCATGCATTCCTCCAAAACCCAATATACGGTGTTAATGGGAGACTTCAATGCAAAACTAGGCACAAGAGAGAACGGTGAGCTGAAAGTAGGGAAATTTGGAATAGGGCAACGGAACCCAAGGGGCCAGCAGCTGGCCGACTTCATGGAGAAAGAGGGACTCTTTATGATGAACTCTTTCTTCCAGAAGCGGCCCCACAGGAAGTGGACCTGGTCGAGCCCCGACGGTTCGACAAAAAATGAGATTGACTTCATTATGACGACCAGACGACAACTGTTCAGTGATGTCTCAGTGATCGCGAGGGTGAAAACCGGCAGCGATCACCGAATGATTAGAGGCCCACTGAACCTAAACATTAAGTTGGAGAGGTCTCGTCTAATGAAGTCAACGCTCCGTCCCCCTCGTGCTCTTTTCCAAAGTCCCGAAACCTTTCAGCTCGAGTTACAAAACCGTTTTCAGTGCCTAGAAGACTGCAATGAAGTGGACGATTTGAATAACAAGCTCGTGGAAACTGTCCATGCGGTCGGAGCTAAGTTCTGCAAGACCCGCCGCAGAAGAACACAAAAACTATCCGATCACACTCTTAATCTCATGGCTGTTAGACGGGAGATGAAGCTACATTCTTCAACAGATTTAACAGCATACAGGCAACTGAACAGACAGATCTCCAAATGCATGCGGCGGGACTTACGCAAATTCAATACAGCTCGTATTGAAGAAGCGATCGAGCGGAACCGAGGCTCCAAAGTCTTTGCCAGAGATCTGTCTGCCAGAAAGCGCCAACTGTCAAAGCTGAAGACAGAATGTGGCAGCATCGTTTCCGGGGCACCTGAGATTTTGAGTGAGATTGAGAGGTTCTATGGGCAGCTGTACACGTCATCGTTGGAGCCGCACGCAAGTGTGAGTAACGATCCAAGAGCGAGTCTTATCCGACATTATTCCGATGATATCCCGGACGTCAGTCTGAGCGAGATTAGAATGGCTCTCCAGCACCTTAAAAACGGCAAGGCCCCAGGCGAGGATAGAATTACAGCGGAGCTTCTGAAAGCGGGTGGAAGACCGGTACTTGAAGTCCTTCAGAAGCTCTTTAATTCCGTCCTCCATGGTGGCATTACACCGGAGGCGTGGTCTTGTTCTTCAAGAAAGGCGACAACGCTCTCTTGAAGAACTACAGACCGATTTCCCTTCTGAGCCGCGTCTACGTGCTGTTTTCGAGAGTCATTACGAATCGTCTCGCGCGCAGACTTGACGACTTCCAGCCTCCCGAACAAGCCGGTTTCCGAAAAGGCTTTAGCACCATAGACCACATACATACCCTTCGGCAAATTGTGCAGAAGTCCGAGGAGTACAATTTGCCACTATGTCTGGCGTATGTGGACTATGAGAAAGCCTTTGATTCCGTCGAAATTTGGGCGGTGCTGCAGTCCCTTCAGCGATGCCAAGTTGACTGTCGGTATATCGAAGTGTTGAAGTGCTTGTACAGTAGGGCTACGATGGCTATCCGAGTACAGAACCAGAGTACGAAACCTATCCAATTGCAGAGAGGTGTAAGACAGGGTGACGTCATATCCCCGAAACTCTTTACCGCTGCATTGGAAGATGTTTTCAAGCTTCTGGACTGGAAAGGATACGGTATCAACATCAATGGCGAGTACATCACTCACCTTCGATTTGCCGACGATATAGTCCTTATGGCAGAATCGCTGGAGGACCTAAGCACTATGCTCAATGACCTCAATAGTGTTTCCCAAACGGATAGGTCTTAAGATGAACATGGACAAAACAAAGATCATGTTTAATGTCCATGTCACACCTATGCCGGTAGTTGTTGGGAACACTAAGCTCGAAGTTGTTGACGAGTATGTTTACCTGGGACAAATAGTCCGACTAGGTAAGTCCAACTTCGACCGAGAGGTCAATCGACGGATTCAACTCGGTTGGGCAGCGTTCGGGAAATTACGGCACATCTTCTCGTCAGGTATACCTCAAAACTTGAAAACGAGACTGTACACCCAGTGCGTGTTGCCAGTGATGACATACGGAACTGAGACGTGGTCCTTCAATGCTGGCCGGATGAGGAAGCTCAAGGTCGCTCAGCGAGCTATGGAGAGGGCTATGCTCGGAGTTTCTCTGCGTGATAAACTCAGAAATGAGGATATCCGCAGTAGAACTAGAGTGACCGACATAGCCCAACGGATTAGTAAGCTGAAGTGGCAATGGGCCGGCCATATAGCTCGAAGAACCGACAACCGATGGGGAAGAAAGGTTCTCGAGTGGCAGCCTCGTACCGGCAGGCGAAGTGTAGGGCGTCCCCCCACTAGATGGAGTGACGACCTGGTAAGATATGCAGGAAGTCGATGGATGCAGGTGGCTCAGGACCGTGCTTTGTGGCATTCTTTGGGGGAGGCCTATGTTCAGCAGTGGACTTGTGAAGGGCTGTAATGATGATGATGATGATGATGAGTCCGGGGCAGGTCTATCCTCCGGTGTTGGCTTATCGTTGAATTTTGGGACACGTTATATTTATATATACATAATTAAATATAGCAGTTTCTGATTCAAACTGCAATAGCAAATGTAAAAATAAAATGGAGATCCACAAACTACTCCTGCAACGTTAGATAGTGATTCCAAAGCAAGCATTTGAGCGATGCCTTGCTCGTGGCTGCGCGTACTCTGTCCAGTAACTCGTTCCATAATCTTACCACACCTTCATCGCATGCCTGAGCATTTTACGTCAGGCAAAAACAAGATGGCAAGAACAAGACAAACTCCAGGATTTCCCATAGCCGCCTATTAAGACACTCACAGAACAAAATTAAGTTAAGGGATAAATTCAGATACTAACGCAACGCAATGGGGTAATAGATTATCTTAGGCGCCGCATAAAAGCGAAACTTTTATGCGGCTTTTACGCTTATAAGTTCACGTAAAGAATAGTTAGAAGCAACTTTTATTGAAAATTTTGATTGTCGGTATGATCCTTGGTGGAGACATGCTATAACATGGTATAGATATATGTATATTATCGAGGATATATATAAATGTCAAAAAGTGTGATCGTTTGTCAATGTTACAAAATAAAGATAATTCGACACCCTTGTACGGTAGTAGCTTAATAGTACCTATCACACCCCGTGGGAGTCTAAGACTTGATATTTCGGTGTGATGACTCGAGAATATCAAGAAGATTACATGGTCTCCGGTGGATGGTGGTATGATTACTAACAGTTTTTTTTTATACGTCGCGAACAGCAGCTGAGTAACAACGTTTGTCATTACTCTCCGCATTTTTTAATTAATTTTATAGTAAAACATTGCAAAATGCTATAAATACAAAGTATCTACTTTGTATTTATAGCATTATATATGTATCATCTGATAGTGTGGTGTTCAAGACTATAAAGTGCCTTTCAAAACGAGATATAGTTCGTTCCATTCTGATGTTAAATTGAAGAGGAAACAGCGTATTTATCTACAAAATATTTCGCCGACCCTGACCTACCTCACATAACATAACAAGCAAACAAACAGGTCTTGGTGTGGCTGCCTGCGCACATTGTACCAACTACGTCACACGACCCACCTACTAAAGTACTAGCGACACTTTAGCGATACGATATACTAATAATATAGGTCTCGTAATATTAGTAGTACAAAAATGTTTTATTGAAGGGACAACCTAAATACTATAATTTTGCCAAGGCACAGCGCCAACAGAAGAATTAAAATAAGATTATATCTCTCACAGCAAAAGCCTCTCTTGAAGCGTTTAAAATGAGTGATGGTAATTCGTCGTATGCTGCAAAACTTTCATTTGTGCTTGCTGCTTGTCCAATCACATTTGTTTATTTATCATATTTTTTTTATAAAATGTCAACTATGAACTGTACAAATTAGTTTTCCACGACTTTTCTGGCACGAGATAAACGATAATTAAAAACTTGCTTATCAGTACTCAAATTAGACCCTGGATACGGTCGCATTAAATAAATTTTGAGAGGGAAAGCTTCATATCCTACAAGAAAATATGGAGCTGTCGTTGAAATGCTTGGTAGATCCAAAGTTTCGGTCAAAGACAAGTTGTTTCTTTGAAGTTATTTTCCTAGATTCAAGTTTGCGAAAATTCCTCCATCACATATGTTTCCATAAGAACCAAAATCGACAAATGTAAAATTATAATTAGTACCAATTAACGCCATAAGTACAATTGAGAACGTTTTTCTATAGCTGAAGTATCCACTGTTACGTTTTAACTGGATGGTAAAACGTTTTCCGTCAAGAGCTACGATGCAAATAGGAAAATTCCAAAATATTTTAAAGTATTTAGCTATTGATTTCCACATCTCATTTGTTGGCCTAGGTAGCATTTCACTCATCATTGTGTCAATATTGAAAAGCTTTACGCTTATTTTTCATGAAGTAAATTTGAGTCATACGGCTTTAATTATCAACAAATGTTATAAAATACCTTGATCCTTCCAGGGAGACACTCGATTGTTTCACACACGTTGGTATGCACTACATCTAGTAGCTGAGAGCTTCTGTTGCTACTGCTTGGGAAAGGTAGCCGACGTTGCTTCTCTTCACAACAAGTAACACATGAAGTTGTACTTATCGGTGCCTTCTTGTCAATGGAAATCTTCAACGGCATTCTGAATTCCATTCACGTAGGTACTGTAGCAAGTCTTCGATGTCACTTCTCATTGGTTACTAGTGTACTGGTGTATTGTAGGTTATAAACCCCATTAACTAAAGCGGCTGAAGCCACTAAGACTCTTTCTCTGTTGTAGATATAACCACTATTTTTTCTAAAGGTCACCTTTCTTTATTAGTTGATTTACTGACAGAAGATTTATCGTGAGATTCGGAACACACGTAAACTCTTCTATTGTCACGTCAAAGTTGCGTTTATCTTTACAAGTAGTAAATTCCACGTCACCGCAACGTTTAACGGGCACTTTGTTCTCGTTTGCAACTTTAGTGCATTGATAGTAAGATGCATTTACGATCCAGTGTTCATTTGTTATCAAATATATGCTCGCTCCCGAGTCAACATACCAGTCAGATTTACTGTAGGAGCCGCTTAAGACCACGTCACTAAACGCATTCATTTGTTTTCAATACATTTCTTTAGAATTTGTTTTACTTGTACACTGATTTCCATAATGTCTAATTTCTGACCCGTTTCCACTAATTGTCGTTTGTGTAATGTAATGTAGTTTCAATTAATTTTAAAGTTTAATTAATATGAGGTTTCTTAACAAACTTATCCTTCTGGTAAATCCTGAATCATCATACAACGATTTAAGTCTATCCCATAATTCCTTTGTTGTTTTTACTTCTTTGATATGTACATAAATGGATTATTAACTTGGCGCTGGTTTTGGCGTCCTCTGCAGCTACGAGTGCTGATTCACCTTGCGCTGGCTTGATGCATTCTAGCATTTCTTCCAACACTAAGTAGTTCTCTGCCACAAAGCACCAGTCGCTGTAATTTTTGCGCCCTTTGAGTTTATGTACGATCACGATATAGAAGTTTGAGAACGCCATGTTTTTTTTCACAGCACGACTGCACATAACGAACTCAACTAACTGTTCTCTTACTGCATCTTATTATCAATATCCACATAACACAATGTCAGGAAGAAAACTAGGTCATCGGGCTAAGAATAGCCTGGGCCCATATTCTATAGTAATTTAAAAATTTAAATAAAACTAACGTGCAGCCTCTTATCAATAAAAACTGAAAATAATAAAAAACTGCGATTGCCAACTCGCCTGTCAAGCGGGGCAACTATAACAAAATCCATCTTATGGAGCAAGCTTCAAGCAAGGTAGCAGAGTCTTCGTAGGCTGTAATGAACGAATTACAGTGTCTGCCGACCCAGCTAGTATATCACATAACACAAGATTATATAGTTACTTGTAGCTTTTGTAATAGTAGGTGAAAAGTATATTCAGACATATTCAAGGATATATATGTGTGTGTGTGTGTGTGTGTATATATATCCTGGAATAAAAGTGACGTCCACTACCTTTTGATATTCACATATCGGACGCCACTTTTTGAACGTTTGTACTTGCCTCCTTATGTTTGTAGTTCAATGTAGAACAAAAATCGATGGATGTCAAAAATTCATCCCAGTAGCTAAAATTGTATAATCTAAAGTTTCTAAAGGTTCCACAACAAGAGAGTGGAGCTCCTGCAGCGCGTATATCTATAGTCGTATATCTCGCTGATTTTTTGAGTTTTTATGACGACGAAGCCATGTATTTGGCTTCCGCATAATGCGACGTTGCCAGCTCGCTCATTGGGTATACTTGATTAAATTGTCGTCGCAATATCATAATAACATAAGAATATTCACTGTCGTAAGTAACGTATCCGTAGGGTGCATTCCGGCCCCTGGTGCTCGGTTTTACCATATAACCAAAATAATTAAAATTTTGTTACAAAATAAACTTTGTTGCAGTTATTGATATTATACATCGCACAATGACGAATTCCCGAAATATGCGTGCTTAGTTAAAGAGAATCAATAAATAGATTTGCCGACATATCTCTCTTTTATTTGTAATTAAAAATGTATGGTGTTTTACTGTTTAATTAGCAGTTTGTGTCTAAGTACTTATTGTAATGTTTCTTTTTTCTTACAAGTATTTTCGTTAAGCTTTCTGTAGCAAAACAAAATTGACTCCCGATAGCTCTACAATATACGGACGTCCTATAGCAATTTTCAGTGCTTAATCCAAGGAGGCCGGGATCCGGGTAAAACAAGAGACTTAATAAAGAGAAATAATTAAAAGTATACAACTGCAATCATCTTAACACACAAATATGTAAGCACTTAAAAAATTTAGAGATAACTTAAGATATTATATTTTGCTAAGTGATAACGAAGCTAAATCCATAGAAACAAAAAATAAAAATATCAAATCATAAAATTAACTACTAATGTTTTGTTAATAAAATAATATAAAATTGTTATCACAAAAATATTAATCTCAATGATGAAAAAGAGATATATCAAAATGATAACTTTTCTATGTAGTCGGAGATTTGAACCAATCACTTGAAGTTGCACTATGTATATGTTCGTTCTGTCTACAGACTATGCCTCATCATCATCATCATTACAGCCCTTCACAAGTCCACTGCTGAACATAGGCCTCCCCCAAAGAATGCCACAAAGCACGGTCCTGAGCCACCTGCATCCATCGACTTCCTGCATGTCTTACCAGGTCGTCACTCCATCTCGTGGGGGGACGCCCTACACTTCGCCTACCGGTACGAGGCTGCCACTCGAGAACCTTTCTTCCCCATCGGTTGTTCGAGCTATATGTCCGGCCCACTGCCACTTTAGCTTACTAATCCGTTGGGCTATGTCGGTTACTCTGGTTCTACTGCGGATATCCTCATTCCTAAGTTTATCACGCAGAGAAACTCCGAGCATAGCCCTCTCCATAGCTCGCTGAGCGACCTTGAGCTTCCTCATACGGCCAGCAGTGAAGGACCATGTCTCAGTTCCATAAGTCATCACTGGCAACACGCACTGGTTGTACAGTCTCGTTTTCAGATTTTGAGGTATGTCTGACGAGAAGATGTGTCGTAGCTTCCCGAACGCTGCCCAGCCGAGTTGAATCCGTCGATTGACCTCTCGGTCGAAGTTGGACTTACCTAGTCGGACTATTTGTCCCAGGTAAACATAATCGTCAACAACTTCGAGCTTAGTGCTCCCAACAACTACCGGCATAGGTGTGACATGGACATTGAACATGATCTTTGTTTTGTCCATGTTCATCTTAAGACCTATCCGTTGGGAAACACTATCGAGGTCATTGAGCGTAGTGCTTAGGTCCTCCAGCGATTCTGCCATAAGGACTATATCGTCGGCAAATCGAAGGTGAGTGATGTACTCGCCATTGATGTTGATACCGTATCCTTTCCAGTCCAGAAGCTTGAAAACGTCTTCCAATGCAGCGGTGAAGAGTTTCGGGGATATGACGTCACCCTGTCTTACACCTCGCTGCAATTGGATAGGTTTCGTACTCTGGTTCTGTACTCGGATAGCCATCGTAGCCCTACTGTACAAGCACTTCAACACTTCGATATACCGACACTCAACTTGGCACCGCTGAAGGGACTGCAGCACCGCCCAAATTTCGACGGAATCAAAGGCTTTCTCATAGTCCACATACGCCAGATATAGTGGCAAATTGTACTCTTCGGACTTCTGTACAATTTGCCGAAGGATATGTATGTGGTCTATGGTGCGCGAGACGATTCGTAATGACTCTCGAAAACAGCACGTAGAGGCGGCTCAGAAGGGAAATCGGTCTGTAGTTTTTCAAGAGAGCGTTGTCACCTTTCTTGAAGAACAAGACCACCGCACTTCTGCTCCACGCCTCCGGTGTAATGCCACCTTGGAGGACGGAATTAAAGAGCTTCTGAAGGACTTCAAGTACCGGTTTTCCACCCGCTTTCAGGAGCTCCACTGTAATTCCATCCTCGCCTGGGGCCTTACCGTTTTTAAGGTGCTGGAGAGCCATTCTAATCTCGCTCAGACTGACGTCCAGGATATCTTCGGAATAGTGTCGGATGAGACTCGCTCTTGGATCGTTACTCACACTTGCGTGTGGCTCCAACGATGACGTGTACAGCTGCCCATAGAACCTCTCAATCTCACTCAAAATCTCAGGTGTCCCGGAAACGATGCTGCCACATTCTGTCTTCAGCTTTAACAGGTGGCTCTTTCTGGCAGACAGATCTCTGGCAAAGACTTTGGAGCCTTGGTTCCGCTCGATCGCTTCTTCAATACGAGCTGTATTGAAGTTGCGTAAGTCCCGCCGCATGCATTTGGAGATCTGTCTGTTCAGATGCCTGTATGCTGTCAAGTCTGTTGAAGAATGTAGCTTCATCTCCCGTCTAACAGCCATGAGATTAAGAGTGTGATCGGAGAGTTTTTGTGTTCTTCTGCGGCGGGTCTTGCAGAACTTAGCTCCGACCGCATGGACAGTTTCCACGAGCTTGTCATTCATATCGTCTACTTCATTGCAGTCTTCTAGGCACTGAAAACGGTTTTGTAACTCGAGCTGAAAGGTTTCGGGACTTTGGAACAGAGCACGAGGGGGACGGCGCGTTGACTTCATTAGACGAGACCTCTCCAACTTAACGTTTAGGTTCAGTGTGCCTCTAACCATTCGGTGATCGCTACCAGTTTTCACCCTCGCGATCACGGAGACATCACTGAACAGTTGTCGTCTGGTCGTCATAATGAAGTCAATCTCATTTTTTGTCGAACCGTCGGGGCTCGACCAGGTCCACTTCCTGTGGGGCCGCTTCTGGAAGAAAGAGTTCATCATAAAGAGTCCCTCTTTCTCCATGAAGTCGGCCAGCTGCTGGCCCCTTGGGTTCCGTTGCCCTATTCCAAATTTCCCTACTTTCAGCTCACCGTTCTCTCTTGTGCCTAGTTTTGCATTGAAGTCTCCCATTAACACCGATTATTGGGTTTTGGAGGAATGCATGGCTCTAGAGATATCCTCATACATTTCCTCCACCTCCCCATCGGGGTGTGCCGAGGTTGGTGCGTAAACCTGTATGACCTTCAGCGAATACCGTTTGGTGATTCTGAGTATAAGGTACGCAACCCTCGTCGACACACTCCCGATCTTTACAACGTTGTTAACGAGAGACTTGTGGACGATAAATCCGACACCTCCTTGGGACAGATGGTCGCCCTCCCGGTGATAGAGCAAGTTGCCGGATTCGAGGATTACCGTGTCCTCCCCCTCTCTTCGGACTTCGGATAATCCTATAATATGCCAGCGCAACTTGTCTATCTCTTCTTCCAGCTCCACGATCTTCTCGTCAGTCCTCAGGGTGCGTGCGTTGTACGTTGCCAGGTCGAGTCGTCTAAGGTGGCAACCGAACCTCCTCTAAGGTGGCAACCGAACCTCCACTATGCCTGTAACTGACAAATTTATTAATATAAGGATTTAGTATTGTTTTTCTTCATTCTTATTTTCTTACTTCAAATAAAATTTGTTGATGAACATATTGTCAGAGACCTGGGAAGGCGTTATTATTACAATGAAATAAATGCATAATCTCTGGATACAATTTTTGGAACTAAATTCTTTATGTATCGCACGGTTCGAATTTGACGGATAAGGGATAGGCGAGGAGAAGTGTAAGATTTTTCCGTCACGACACCCTTTCCATAGTGCGAGCGAGATATCCATCAAAATAATGTCCATCTTCGTCCTAATTTTTCTTATCTTGCCATGAAATAAATATTATTTTAATTGACGCTTCATTTCAACAGACGCTAGTAATTAATATATTTGTATTTATTAATCAATAATATAATACGTTTATCAATAATAATATACTACGATAGTAATTTCGTTCCAACCGAGTGTTATACGACGCATGTTTTTTTTTGTTTGAATACTAGAAATGCTATTAACATTACTAAGTATGTTTAACAAACATATGTTAAAAGTGGTTCACGACACTAGTCAAATGGTAGATTCGAACCCACGAACTTTTGAGTTCGTGGTCCGCACCATACCGTTAGGTTACTCTCGCCTTTCAGGCTACAAAATAACGAATACGATTAAAATAACATTGTATACTAAGATGTTTTTAAAATACGTCTTTGATTGTATAATGTTTTTTCAAGTTATGATGAGTGTTGTTACCTCATAACTTTTTTCTGGGTGAACCGATTTCGATGATTTTTTTATTTAAAAGCTGGTGCATCTAATGTCTTCCCATTTTGATCAAGATCTGATCAATAGTTTTTGAGTTATTCTTAATAATTTATATTAAAGTCGGTTGTACAAAATTTTAAATTATAAATTATTCATACAAACAGATCCATGACGAATTGGCTTAGCGTTTATGAGTTGCAGCGCTAAGGTCCACGGGTTCGAATCATGTACGAAACAAGTATTTGTATGACCTACAAATAATGTTTCTGGGTCTGGATGTTTGTTTTTGTGAAATTTATGTATATAAACTACGATAAAAGAGGAAATACCCACGAAAAAAATTCTAAAGTGTAAATAACGTTTTGAAAAAAGAAAAAAATAGAAAGAAAATATTTTTTTTAATGAAATGTCGTCACAATGTTGGTATTATTCCGGTTGTCTAGTATTCATTCATAAAATATTACCCTGTTTTATTTTAATTTGGACAGAAAATAAGTGTTCTCGTAGTATATTTATTTTGATAAATAATTCGGAAAATATGTATAAAAAGAGGATGTCCGATTTTGGGAACAGGTCATCGTCTCGTAATCGTAAGCTTTTTTGGGTCTCCCTCTTCAACTACCATTATTAAGGGTTCGCTCCGTAGTTCATGAATTTATCAATCTTTCCCAATTAATAGATAATAAATTTAGTGTGAACTCTCAGTTAAACCGTCGGCTTGTAATTATATCTTATTTTAATTACTTTAAAAACTTCAAACATATTATACCAATAAACTATAAACGTAAAGAAAGGATTTAGATACATTAGGCAAACATTAGACAGCTATAAAATACAGTTTCCAAAATATCTATATACAGACATCTGATAACAATATACGGACGTCCCATAGATACGTATATATACGATACGAATATATAATACGACGGTATAACGAATGTCTGATAAGCACACACCGGCAGCTAATAACTATAGGAATAAAGATTTACTCATGATAGTTTAAATTATGTTAGTATCTATTTTCTGTGTCACTAATATCTAGTTATTCTTTTTTTCTAATCTACCTAGGTTTATCAGATCGAAAGATCAAAATATCTGGATAAATTTTGAAAATGTCAGGATTTTAGGGTAGTTGTCGGGAGAAAGAAATATTAAAATAAAAAGTAAACTTTTTTAAATTAAGAGATAACAAAAAGTAATTTAAAAAAAATTAAGTACACTTAATTTTTAGGTTGCGACATGTACATATTTGGCATTGGACTGCACTAGAGTCCACAAATTTGGATCCTTTAGTAGTATCACAGTTTTAGGACCTTATTAAACTGTCACAGTTTCTGTGGTAGATATTTAGAAAATATTTAAATTCAAACAATTTACTTCAAAGTTCAGTCTTTATTACTAACTCAGATTTTACTAAATCAAAAGCCATACGTTAAATGTGTGAGAAGCTGTTTGTCTGTCTTATATTTCTACGTTTAAAATGAAAACTAATATATATATATATATGTAGTTAATCTTTACTTTTTGGCTATTCATTATAAAAATTCACACATTACTTACAAGCCCTTTTCCACATACCTAGTTAAAATATGTGTTACTTAGGAACATTCCTAAGTGCTTGTGCACAGCATTAAACTGCTTACTTTTTAAGCAGAAAATATGTCGAATAATATAACGGAATATCCATAACATTTTCATTCTAAATTCTTTGATTCGAGTTTTTTAGGTGCGAAGCTTAGAAATTGAGTTGTATGAACAGTAATACGACAGTACTAAAAACAGATACAAAACCAAATAAAAGCTGGCAACGCCGCATTTACGCACACAAGGGCACTGGACTTCAAAATGTCGACGCAATAGATATGTAAATCGTGATCGTTATATGCAGGAAGCCAAACATACATCATCGAGGATCGGAGGTCATAAATGCTTGGGCGCAACTACAATAAGAATATTGCAGAAAATAATGTTATAGGAAAGTGAAACACCTCACTGATTAAGAAATAAAAAAAAACTTTGCAATATTCGCAAAGAGATGACAAGAAATGTTTTTGAGATTTATTTTTCAATCCTTAGACGACTTGGCCTATTTCCCGTTTCCGGCTTGACGTGGATTTCTTGGACACTCGTATATACCGTAACCATTGTGGCTTTATAACAAAAATAGGTAGAAAGGAGACAGTCGTTATTGGGCCCAATAGAAATTTTAATGAATGTTAATGTTATTACACACAAAAAAAAGATACCAATTCAATATAGTAAATGGCCTACAAATTTTATGAAAATCTAAACGGAATCAAGAAATCAGAAAAAAAGAATTGTTTTGATATTTGTGTTCAGGTCATTGGTTCTGCTAATGTAATATTAAAAAAAATGTAGTAGAGATGTGCTAATTCGGAAAACTCGACGCGAGTTAACTTGAGTCGAACAGTACTCGAGTTACGCAACTCGAAGTGGCTGAACGAAGCTGTGTCAGTTTGTTACAAATTATTTTTATATTTTGTTCTTCCATCCAACATAATTATTATTACTAAACTTAATACATAGTTATATATATTGGGTTTGCGTATAGATCTTCATAAAATAATATCACTCTAACTTTATGACAACGATGCTTAATCAGTTTATTGATATTACATAATATATCAATAAGCTGAAAGAAGATGTAGTGACAAAAATTGAGAAAGGTATGCTGAGATGGTTTGGCCATGTCGAGAGAATGAATAAAGAACGATTGACGAAAAAAGTGTATAAGGCGAGTGTGAATGAAAGTGTTGGAAGGGGTAGACCTAGGCGGACATTTCTAGACCAAATCAGGGACGTCTTGAAAAAAGGCCAGGTCAAGAGTACCCTAAACCGTAGAGCATGTATGAAGGGAATAATGAAAGTGGACGAAGCAAAACAAGTATGCAAGGATCGTAGCAAGTGGAAAGAACTGGTCTCTGCCTACCCCCACGGGAAAGAGGCGTGATTATATTTATGTATGTATGTATCAATAAGTTGTTCAAATTAACAAGTCGAGTTAATCACTAAATTCTAGATACTGCATTGAACGTAAGATAAAGATGCGACTCGAGTAGAATTTTGTGACTCGAATAACGCGAGTTAATAATAATTTATCATGTCACTCTAGTTAGACTTGAGTTTTTGAGCTATTCGAACTGACTATTTATACTCCCTGCATCGATTGAAGTTTATCACCCGAGTTGTGAGTAGCGATTACTTTAGTTAAAGCATTTTTAAATGGGTACCTTTATTAAAAATGTAAAATGTGGAAATGTGAAATAAAAAACAAATATTTATTTATTTGTAATATTTCCATGCTTCTTTTTCATATCTGTAGTATTTCAAAATCTATAAACTGCTTTTTACGTATATTACAAAATACAAATCGCTTCCATCTCGATTTTTGTAAATAATGCCACACGGACGATTTTTGTTTTGTTGCGTCATTGTTATCACTGACTGAAGCCGTGGTAGCTCAGATGGTTAGCGCTCGCTGTAAGCTTCACAGTACTCGAGCAACCCGGGTTAGATCCCCGCCGGCACCAATGAAATTGTTAATTGCAATTTTAAGTGCTGATTTACCACGTGCTCGGCGGTGAAGGAAAACATCGTGAGGAAACCTGCATGTCTGAGAAATAAGAAAAAAATATTTCGAAGACATGTGAAGTTCGCCAACACGCATTGGGGCAGCGCGGCGGACATTTCCTTGCCATAAAACTCTCTCAGAAATGAGAGGAGGCAGTGGGACGTAAATAGGCTGCAACTTGACTTTTAACTTTACTGTTATCACTGATACTTTAAACAAACAAGTATGTTTAAATCATCTTTTATGTTATGCACTACTTACACGAAGTAAAAAAAATAAACAACAATGATAGCACAATCACGATATTATAAATCAAGTTCATATTTGTTTACAACATGCCAAGATGCAAGTTTGAATTTCGATGTAAACAGTGACATAACCCGTGGCGCCTTATACTATGTGAATTAGTTGATAAGATGATAGAATTAGTGGATTAGTGAACTTACATCTATCTAGTGCTCTCCGAATCCACACGGTGCGTCGAGTTGACTCGGTAAATCGAGTGCAAGCGGACTCGAGTAAAATTTATTTTCACTCGAGTACCAAGCTACACAAATTCAGTCGATGGCATCGAATAAAAACAGAGTTCGAGTTGCATCACTACTGTACGAATATAGTCTGTAATTAACTGTAATTGTTAATATATATGTTAAAATAATTTTTTATTTTTTTTATTTTGCAAAATTAGTTATAAGAAAAAAGTTTATACTTGATTGTTTACAAGACAATAAAATAAATATCGTCTTATCGATGCACAAGTTTTTAAAATAATATGGAGACTATCATTCAGGTTAATGAGTTTAGTTAGTATGATGTAATACAAAAGTTTACTTTTACGCTTAGAATTTAGGAAAATCTAAATAAGATCTATAATTTATAATGAATGACCTAAAAAAAATGACAAACACAGGTCTCAGAACCTTGTTAAAAGTGACAAAGTATTAAAGTTTTATGTTATTAGTAAAATCTAAATTAAATAATAGGCAGAATAAATACATGAAAAAAGTGTTTGTGTTTGTTAAAAGAAAATTAGAATCTAAGGGTCGTTTAAGGAAGCTTGTCTATTTGATGTAGCTTTATCGGCTTTGAATAGCGATTCATTTTACTACATTTAGGTATAAATACTGTTCGCGCTAAACGCTAATTTCGGGAACGAACGCGAGAGGGCGCGCGGCTCAGTGTCATACCGGTTTGACATTCGGTCGTGCGTAAAACGCCCAAGGGCAGTCGTCTTTAATCGGTGCTGACGTGAGCACGCGGTCCATTCTGTTAGGGAACTCGGAATAATTAGGTGCGGCTCGTAAATATACGGTCTAGGATTTGTGACGCGCATTCCTGCTGGAGAGCTTCCCGGGACCGACTCAGAATCTGTATAAGTGCATTCGACAATATTAGCTAGTGCGGCCTCTGATATTCTAGAAATAACTGTTGTAACGCGAAACGGTAGTGACCTTTAATAAACTGTAAACTCCGTGTGCGTTTTGTGTGTTAACCTTATAACCAGCGATAGTTAGTGGCTTCTGTAAGTTAGTAAATCGTACGATAGAGTTAATTGACTGTCAACGTGACGAAAGAAGAAAGTGACTGTGGATAACCTCGAAAGGCCCCGTCAAGTTGGAGCGGTGTCGACGCTCGGGCTGCTGCCGACGGCCAAGGTCTAGGTTCAATCACCATCAGTCACACCCAGATACACACCACATCACCATTCTTTCCCTTGCACTACACAAACACATATGACCTGACCGACTCCGGAGGGACCAGTCGCCTTGGGATAGGTAAGTAAACTACGCCTAATTCCTCTGCCGGTCGACTGGCCGTAGTATAGAACGCTCCCCCATATATTTTAATGTAATTAGGAATTTCCACGTGGCCACATTGAGGCCCGACCTACGTTTGCTCGGGAAGTCTTCTGCTCATGGGCCCCAGAGGATTGGATCCTTTAAGGGAGCAACCGTAGGCCGTAACAAACTGGTAGCAGAGCGCGGTTCCGGGTTCGATTCCCCGGTCGATCCCGACCATAGTGTTTGATAAACATTAACCAATTCTGGTGGCAGGGAGCGTTGGTTTGATTGGTTTAACTTGTATCTACAATCACGCCCGTCCGTAATACGTAAAAATATTTTTTTTGTACGTAATAATAGAATTATTTCCCTTTGTTCTTTGTTGCTTGCCTTTTTTGGTTAGTGGGTAGATTTGAAAAGCCGCGCCCTAGGTTGCGCAAGCGGGAGTTTTCTAGAGATATACGTCATGTAGGTAGATGGTTATTTTTACGTAATCGGTTAATTATCGTTGTCGGATAGTTGTAGTGGATTACTTATCGAAGGGTCGATTTCCGAGCTAGGCATTTTTTGTTGATCGACCGTGATGTGTATCTTCGTTTATACTGTAAGTTGTATTTGAACTAAAGAGTAGTAATTGTATTTGCGCAATTTGAATTTAACTTGATTTAATCGCACTAGTATTTGTTATTTGTTCATTTGATTTGTGCCTTTTCTTTTGTGCTAACTTGTATTTGGTTGATACGTAGTAATTCGTATTTGTGTAATTTCTATTCAACGCGATTTGATAGGAACTGCATTTATTAACTGTTAATTTTTGTTGTCGTTTTTGTTTGTTATCTTTGTAATTTGTGCTCGAGCCGCGTCGTAATTTGTATTTAATAGTGATGACATCGCCCAAGCTACTGATCCGTTGTTTGCGGACTGAGCTACGCTGGGCCACAAGCGCCCATGCTTTGATAGGTCGACCGGATAGGGTCCATAACTTGATGAAGCGGTTCGAGCAGGTGGATGCTCGAAGGGCCGCAGTGGAGGGGGCTTACGCTGAGCTCGAGGATTCGGATGTGGAGAAGGGAGTTCTGGACTCCTGCTTCGCGGACTATAAGCAGTTCTTGTGGCTCACGGACGAGTTGATCGAGGCTGAAGGCAGGTATGCCGAGGAAGCGCGTGAAGCTCGGATGAGTGATCTGTCCGAGTCCTCTCTGAAGCAGCTTCAGCCGGAGCTGTTGGGACGACTCCCAATTCTGGACCTGCCAAAGTTATCCGTGGTCCTTTCCGAATGGCTGACCTTCGTTGGTCTTTTCGACAGCCTAGTGGACGCCCGGAGTGACGTGACCCCGAGCCAAAAGATGGTGTACCTCCTGGCCTCACTGGAGGGGGAGGCCCTGGGCGTCGTCGGCCACTTGAGAATTTCGGACGACGCCTACCAGACTGCTCGGGACCTCCTAGCCAGAAGATACGCCAACGTCCGGCGATTGCGGACGAACATGTTATGCAGCTTCTAAGCCTCCCGCTGCTTAGTGACCGGGCCAGACTGCGTCCGGACCTGTTGGATCCAGTGTTGGTGGCCTGTAATACGTTGAGGCGGCTGGGTTTACCAGTGGGCGAATGGGCTTTTTTGTTGCTCCGCATCGTGCTGTCCCGTCTACCTCTCGACCTTCGAATCCATTTTGAGGAGAGGTACGGCGGGGACGAGTCCTCCTATATTCCGCCCTTCTATGACCTGCTGCGGTTTTTGGAGGAGTTTAATCTACTCCTTTAAATGCTACTGCATGTGTATTGAATGGCGCGCTATTTGAAAGATTATGTATATATTTATGATAGTGTTTAATCATTTTGCTTTGCGAAGAAGTAGGGCTGTCCCTCACGTTATTGTTTTGTTTAATTTGCAAGTTGACCTATGCGCATCGGTGATTAATTTGGTTGAATTAATTCTGTAGTTGAACATTGATGCTTTTGAAAAATTAGTTGAAATATGAGCATAGGACTACTTGCCTAACAGGCTAGCTAGTTTTGGAGATTATCGGATTGAAATCAGCTGCCGCACTATTTTAGTAAATGATAATATGGTGGGTGGCCTGGCTAGGCCTACTTGTTGAAAATTCATACTAGGGACTATCTGTGCGTCTCGTTCGGCTCTCCACAGACGACGTTCATGTGGAATTTGTGGGTGCTCTCTGCACTGAAGCTTAGGAGGCCGCTCGGGGCCGCTTCGTGTCGCGTCGCTGTTTGCAGAGCTGATCCGGTCGGATTGCGGAACTAATCATAGGGGCACAGATAGGTGTTTGAAAGAGGTCGTCGGACTTCTGTCCAGTACAGGACTTGTTAAAGTGCTGCGATGCCCAGGAGGGGCATCCAGTGAAGGCTGACCCTCCGGCTTGCCACATTAGGGCTATCTTTTGGGGCGTTGGTTAGGGTTGCAAGATCTGATGGGTTGCCTAAGCTGGCCTAGTTTGTTTGTAGATTTGGTCTTGCAACTTGCCGTCGCGACCTTGTCCCGATGCCCGGTTTGCTCGCGGACCTAAATCCTTATGTCCGGGACGGGGTTTGTTCGCGCTAAACGCTAATTTCGGGAACGAACGCGAGAGGGCGCGCGGCTCAGTGTCATACCGGTTTGACATTCGGTCGTGCGTAAAACGCCCAAGGGCAGTCGTCTTTAATCGGTGCTGACGTGAGCACGCGGTCCATTCTGTTAGGGAACTCGGAATAATTAGGTGCGGCTCGTAAATATACGGTCTAGGATTTGTGACGCGCATTCCTGCTGGAGAGCTTCCCGGGACCGACTCAGAATCTGTATAAGTGCATTCGACAATATTAGCTAGTGCGGCCTCTGATATTCTAGAAATAACTGTTGTAACGCGAAACGGTAGTGACCTTTAATAAACTGTAAACTCCGTGTGCGTTTTGTGTGTTAACCTTATAACCAGCGATAGTTAGTGGCTTCTGTAAGTTAGTAAATCGTACGATAGAGTTAATTGACTGTCAACGTGACGAAAGAAGAAAGTGACTGTGGATAACCTCGAAAGGCCCCCTCAAGTTGGAGCGGTGTCGACGCTCGGGCTGCTGCCGACGGCCAAGGTCTAGGTTCAATCACCATCAGTCACACCCAGATACACACCACATCACCATTCTTTCCCTTGCACTACACGACCACATGCGAACTGACCGACTCCGGAGGGACCAGTCGCCTTGGATATAGGTAAGTAAGCTTCGTCCAAATTCCTTCCGGTCGACTGTCCGTACTATAATGCTCCCCCATATATTTAAGTGTAATTAGAGAGATTCCACGTGGCCACATTGAAGCCCGACCTACGTCTGCTCGGGAAGTCTTCAGCTCATGGGCTCCTGAGGATCTGATCCTTTAAGGGAGCAGCCGTAGGCCGTAACAAATACCTTATGTATTCAGCAAGTTGCTCCGTAAACTTGACAATACCAAATGGGATCAAACATGGATCCTAAATTTATGCTAGCTACAGAAGATAGACAATATAGATAGTACATATATTTATGTGTAAATAAGTAGTAATTACTTGTACTAGAAGCAATTATACAGTTTGCATAGGTATTGTAACTTAGTTAAGCCATTTTTACTCGTGTAATGGTTATATCTTTGTTGATCAAATGCTTCTATTATCCTTAGACTGATGTGTTGTTAACTCTGCAAAAAGGGATATTATTTTGTAATCTACCATCAGATAGTTAATATAAAAATAATATTCTGTCCCCCTACATGAAGCCACTAAAAATAATAAGTCAGATAACTTTTACATAGTTAAATATTGTTGATATAAATCCGTAATTACTACTTATGTATTTGGTCATCTTGAGCTGATTAATAATATGTATTTTATAATAATTTCTTATTTATTTAACATACTGGCAGAGAACAAAATACTGACAGAAATATGGAAATGTAGTTTATTGACATTGAAGTATAGTATATGTATAGTCTTATCTCATATCTCTTATTACTGAAAATGTCATAATTTCTAACAATAATATCATATGTGGATGTGTTTCTTAAAGTGTTTGAAACCAATGCAAACATAAACATAGACCTCACATGCTATTTACATAGTGATAAATATAGAAAAAATAATATATACAATATTCATTAACTTTGTTCAGGTGAATCGCATAGAATAAATGTCTTGTAGACTGAAATCTTGCAGAGCTGCTCGTAGGCAGAGACAAAAAGTATATGGATATTGAATACAACTACAATAGTTATATATCATATCTCATAACATTAAAAATATCCTTGTTATGTTATTATCAAGTTATTTTGAAATGATAATGACTGACAATAATAACATCAAAAAATACAATTAATTTAATTGCAATTAAATTACATGTGTTTTTGTTATCCTTACACAACCAGTTTAAAACATCTTAGTTCATATTTATGTGCGTAATAACATAGATAAGCATGATATTACCTAGTCATTTTGCCTTTAATGGTATTTGGCGTATGATAACTAATCAGTCAATATATTTTAAAACAAAGTTTACACACTGCACCTTTACTGATTCAACTAAAACCTATTAAAGTCTTGACACCGAACCTATCTGTTCCACTATTAATAGACTCCTTTGGAAATAATTACAACAATAAATGCAGTGGCATTTTACTTTGTGTTTTAGCCTTATACAACCAGTTTAAGACATCTTATTATATAGCATGTAAACGTAATATTATAAATGGTCATAATATACGTTATTCATCTTGTCTTTAATCATATTTATTTAATTAAATTAATGGTGTTTGTGATGTATATTCACTAATCAATTAAAACCTGTAAAAATAGTCCCCACACTACGTTTGTTTGTCTGTGCACTACGTGAAGGAAGTGTTAAAAGGATTTTCCATCAATCGTAAAGTACCTATAATTGCTGAATGTACTTACAACTTTGTTTAATACTATTAATTAATAAGCTATTCTATTCTATATACACTATTCTAACTCATAATATCTGTGAAAACGACTAGAAAATCGCTTTTAGTTTGTTTTAAGGTTATTGTGATAGTCATATTTCAATTAATAATTTCTCAGAATTCCCATTAGATGCGATAAAACTAATATTAATTTTGTAATCTATAGATTATAAGGAATAAATCGATTAACATTTCATTAAAATTAAATTAAACAGAGTATCATCAATAACACACTGATTTATATATCACACTAAAGATTTTCATTGATTTTTTTTTTAAATATATTGTGGTTGAAATATTTAAAAACCAGCAAACTCTTCAATTATTTTGCATTGAAATTCAAAGAAGTTACGTTGACAAAGTTGCTTACTGAGTATGTGGCACAAATTACTTAGCGGAGTCCTCGAGTGCACTAAGTTTCTTGACGCGGAAAGTATACTATGAAAAGCCAGCGAAGAGAGCACTTTGAAGCTAAGGTACCATTTAAAGTTATTAATAGTGATTTAACCATTCTATAAAATACGAGCTTTTGCCTGTTAAATGGATATATTTGACGTTATAGTGAAAATAATTGAATAAATAAAATCGTTTAAATAATACAACAGGAACATACAACTAGGATAAGTATTTGTATTGACTGAATGTCTTAAGTCCTAATCCACTAAATGATCTGCCATTGTACCAAATTTCATCCTAATTCAGTCATCTGTTAAATCGCCATCGATTAACAAAAAGACAAATTCACAAACTCACAAACATTTAAGCTTTCACGATTATGTACACAAAGGTTAGTGGGATTTTAATGGACCTTTGAGTACTTATTTGCTTTAGGGTACATGTGAATGGTGCACTTCACTTATCTTATTCCTAAAACCTTCTCAGAAATAAGAGGAGTAGGATGTAGTAGGCTGTAACTTTAACTTTATATCCTCACGCGTGTCACCCAGAGGGGTAGGCACAGACTACGGGTTTTCATTTGGCACGATCCTGACACACCTCTTTCGCGTCTCTTACACCATAATGTACTTACTTATAATATGTTGATACCTGTTCACAATATATATGTTGGCTTAGTGCTATAAAATAAAATCACACAATCTGGACCAGATACGTGGTAATGATGTCGTAATGAAGTTGAAATTTTATAAATTGAATATGTACACTGTAAAAAGTACGGAGTTAGTATGAAGAGAAACTCACTGCGCCATGTAGCGCTGTGATCGAGCTAATTCATCATCACCATCATTACAGCCTTTCATAAGTCCACTGCTGAACATAGGCCTCCCCCAAAGAATGCCACAAAGCACGGTCCTGAGATGTTTTTGATAGAGCCTGCAGTTAGTCTTAGCCTTAGAAGCTCTGGGCAGCGTAGTCACTGCGTTGAGGCCAAGGGTAATCAGAATCGGGAGGTGCTGTGAAGCTAGGTCGTACAGCACCTCTATCACTATCGGGCAGTTAACTTTTTCTCCGGTGGTCCGCAGGGACGTGCGTTGGTTGGTGCTTGCGCCTAATCTGCATTACTCGTCTATGTAGTGCAGAGCAGGTAGCTGCGCCAGTGATGAGAGCGCCGGCGACGCGAGCATCGCATATTTGGAGGTGTCGCAAGCGGCGCTCAGCGCCCCCTAAGACCCTGCACACGTGTGGGCTGCACACCCTGCACCATAGGAAAAGCTGGCTGTGGTCTAGTCCGGCCTTTCACTATACACGTATACGGGAGGCAAGTTGTTAAGTATATTAGCTAATTCAAGACACTACTGAAAATGTCAACCAACATGCTTGAAGCATTGAAGACATAAAAGAAATAAAAATATGTCATGTATATTAAAAATGTCACTTCCAAATGTTTAAATAAATTTAAGCTTTTAAGCGTACGGTCAATTAGCAATAACTCATAAAATAAAACAACGATTAAATTACATACTACTTGATCTTTACTTTGTAACGGTTCTGTGAGTATCAAATGCGAAAACACTTCTTTTTCTTTTGTGTCGTAAAAGAGCCGTGGTAGCTCAGCGGCTAAGTCGTTGTCGTGATTTGAACAGTAACCAGGTTCGCTTCCTGTCGGTACCAATAAAAGTGTTAATTAAACTTAAGTGCCGATTTACTATGACCGTAGTGTGACGTATATAGAATGTAAGTTTTACTTACTTGTGCGGTAAGAAGTAGTTGTTACGAGCGCACCTAAACCACTGTGTAGTGGTGGTGTAAAATTATCCTATGTAGTGAGAGGCCACAGGAGGAAACAAACCAGCAAATAAAATAAATAATTAAAAAATCAAAAACCCGACTGCAAAAAAGAGAATTTAAAAGTAATGCACTGGAATGACCGAAACAAGATTGAGATAATACATAATTGAAATAAAGTATTAACAAAGTAAACTCTACTTTGGTTTAACAGACTATACTGAGCTGAAAGCCTAAGTTAAATACTCAAATTAAGTTTAGTAGCAAGCGGAACCCATTAATTTTACGGTTTACAATTTGCAATTGGGTCCCACCTCGGAGAAAAATGTAACAGGGGATAGACAGCAGCATCTTCCTGGAAACGACTAAAAACTGTGGTTGCTAATCCGCCCAAGCTTGATAGCTAATAAAAGCGAAGTGATATATTTATATTAACGCATTAGGTCATAATAGCCTGAAATGTTAGTGATAAGTTCGACTGTAAAATAATAAACAAATGTAAACAAAATCCGTTCGCCTTCCTGAACTGCACACAAACAAAAATTCATAGACATGACGGTGAACATCACCAGTTTAAGGGTGTGTTCTACACGTTCGACAACTCGCTAGCTCGGGGTGGTGACTATAATCCAGCTCCCTTTGTAAGCATTGTTGACGCATTCTTGGACACGGGCGTGGACTTAAAAGGCTATCGATGTGATTTGAGTGTAGAATATGATAGATAGCTTGTTTTGTGTGTTTTCATAGTCCACCTGATGGATTATAAGTAGATGCTGTGGCATATAGACATCTAAATTTACATTTATCGTCAAGTAAAATGTAGATGCGTTGTCACCCCTGAGGACTAAGATGGAATGCCTCATTTCCATTAAAAAGGGTCTCCGGTTTTAGAGAGCTTACACTTACCAGGCGAAACACATCTCACAGCATACAGAATACCAGCGTAAATTAGCAGCATTAAACTGCTATTTTACGCTGGTATTCTGTGAGAGCGTGGTCCTACCCCGGTTGAGCCGACCCATTTGGCTACAACCATAATATTGCTACTTTGCCATGTAGTGGCGGTCAAGAATATCCACTACCCCATATCTTCCCGTGGGTGTCATAAAAGGCGACAAAGGGAAACAGGCAGGAGATAGGCAGCAGCATCTTCCTGATAGTAGCCGAAATTATAATAAAAAAACTGCGGTTGCCAACCCGCTCGCCAAGCGTGGCAACTATGGCAAATACCCCCCTATGAAGAGAGTAACAAAGAGGCGGCCCCCAGACACGGCGGCTCCACTATTCCTGGCTACGGTGGCGACCATGGTAACGGCGGGGCAGGGGGTGCTAAGAATCTCCGGTGGAGGTTCGGTTGCCACCTAAGACCACTCGATCTGGCATCGTACAACGCATGCACCCTGAGGACTGACGAGAAGATCGTGGAGCTGGAAGAAGATATAGACAAGTTACGCTGGCATATTATAGGATTATCCGAAGTCCGAAGAGAGGGGGAGGACACGGTAATCCTCGAAGCCGGCAACTTGCTCTATCACCGGGAGGGCGACCATCTGTCCCAAGGAGGTGTCGTATTTATCTTCCACAAGTCTCTCGTTAATAACGTTGTAAAGATCGAGAGTGTGTCGACGAGGGTTGCGTACCTTATACTCAGAATCACCAAACGGTATTCGCTGAAGGTCATACAGGTATTACGCACCAACCTCGGCACACCCCGATGAGGAGGTGGAGGAAATGTATGAGGATATCTCTAGAGCCATGCATTCCTCCAAAACCCAATATACGGTGTTAATGGGAGACTTCAATGCAAAACTAGGCACAAGAGAAAACGGTGAGCTGAATGTAGGGAAATTTGGAATAGGACAATGGAACCCAAAGGGCCAGCAGCTTGCCGATTTCATGGAGAAAGAGGGACTCTTTATGATGAACGCTTTCTTCCATAAGCGGCCCCACAGGAAGTGGACCTGGTCGAGCCCCAACGGTTCGACAAGAAATGAGATTGACTTCATTATGACGACCAGACGACAACTGTTCAGTGATGTCTCCGTGATCGCGAGGGTGAAAACTGGTAGCGATCACCGAATGGTTAGAGGCACACTGAACCTAAAAGTTAAGTTTGAGAGGTCTCGTCTAATGAAGTCGACGCTCCGTCCCCCTCGTGCTCTGTTCCAAAGTCCTGAAACCTTTCAGCTCGAGTTACAAAACCGTTTTCAGTGCCTAGAAAACTGCAATAAAGTGGACTATATGAACGGCAAGCTCGTAGAAACTGTCCATGCGGTCGGAGCTAAGTTCTGCGAGACCCGCCGCAGAAGAACAAAAAACTCTCCGATCACACTCTTAATCTCATGGCTGTTAGACGGGAGATTAAGCTACATTCTTCAACAGATTTGACAGCATACAGGCATCTGAACAGACAGATCTCCAAATGCATGCGGCGGGACTTACGCAACTTCAATACAGCTTGTATTGAAGAAGCGATTGAGCGGAACCAAAGCTCCAAAGTCTTTGCCAGAGATATGTCTGCCAGAAAGAGCCAACTGTCAAATCTGAGGACCGAGTGTGGCAGCATCGTTTCCGGGGCACCTAAGATTTTGAGTGAGATTGGGAGGTTCTATGGGCAGCTGTATACGTCATCGTTGGAGCCACACGTAAGTGTGAGTAACGATCCAAGAGCGAGTCTTATCCGACACTATTGCGAAGATATCCCGGACGTCAGTCTGAGCGAGATTAGAATGGCTCTCCAGCATCTTAAAAACGGCAAGGCCCCAGGCGAGGATGGAATTACAGCGGAGCTTCTGAAAGCGGGTGGAAAACCGGTACTTGAAGTCCTTCAGAAGCTCTTTAATTCTTTCCTCCATGGGTTGCATTACACCGGAGGCGTGGAGCAGAAGTGCGGTGGTCTTGTTCTTTAAGAAAGGTGACAACGCTCTCTTGAAGAACTACAGACCGATTTCCCTTCTGAGCCGCGTTTACGTGCTGTTTTCATTCAGTCATTACGAATCGTCTCGCACGCAGATTTGACGACTTCCAGCCTCGCGAACAAGCCGGTTTCCGAAAGGGCTTTAGCACCATAGACCACATACATACCCTTAGGCTAGTTATACAGAAATCCGAGGAGTACAACTTGCCACTATGCCTGGTGTATGTGGACTATGAGAAAGCCTTTTATTCCGTCGAAATTTGGGCGGTGCTGCAGTCCCTTCAGCGGTGCCAAGTTGACTGTCGGTATATTGAAATGCTGAAGTGCTTGTACAGTAGGGCTACGATGGCTATCCGAGTACAGAACCAGAGTACTAAACCTATCCAATTGCAGAGAGGTGTAAGACAGGGTGACGTTATATCCCCGAAACTATTCACCGCTGCATTGGAAGACGTTTTCAAGCTTCTGGACTGGAAAGGATACGGTATTAACATCAATAGCGAGTACATTACTCACTTTCAATTTGCCGACGATATAGTACTTATGGCAAAAATGCTGGAGGATCTAAGCACCATGCTCAATGACCTCAATAGTGTCTCCCAACGCATAGGTCTTAAGATGAACATGGACAAAACAAAGATCATGTTTAATGTCCATGTCATACCTATGCCGGTAGTTGTTGTGAGCACTAAGCTCGAAGTTGTTGACGAGTATGTTTACCTGGCACAAATAGTCCGACTAGGTAAGTCCAACTTGGACCGAGAGGTCAATCGACGCATTCAACTCGGCTGGGCAGCGTTCGGGAAGCTAAGACACATCTTCTCGTCAGACATACCTCAAAACCTTAAAACGAAATTGTACAACCAGTGCGTGTTGCCAGTGATGACTTACGGAACTGAGACGTGGTCCTTCACTGCTGGCCGTATGAGGCAGCTCAAGGTCGCTTAGCGAGCTATGGAGAGGGCTATGCTCGGGGTTTCTCTGCGTGATAAACTTAGAAATGAGGATATCCGCAGTAGAGCCAGAGTGACCGACATAGCCCAACGGATTAGTAAGCTGAGGTGGCATTGGGCCGGCCATATAGCTCGAAGAACCGACAATCGATGGGAAAGAAAGGTTCTCGAGTGGCAGCCTCGTACCGGTAGGCGAAGTGTAGGGCGACCCCCCGCGAGATGGAGTGACGACCTGGTAAGACATGCAGGAAGTCGATGGATGCAAGTGGCTCAGGACCGTGCTTTGTGGCATTCCTTGGGGGAGGCCTATGTTCAGCAGCGGACTTATGCAAAGCTGTATTGATGATGATGATGATAATATTGCTACAATGTGACTCTACTACTTATAAAAATAATGAGTAAAAATACTTCACAATAATTAATAATCAACGAGTTATCGCTTATTTGTACACGCGATAGAAATCGCGGTTCCTATTGTCACTTTAAATTTACCATAAAGGCTTAATTTAGAATATTAGTTTGTTTTGAATTGATGGATTTTCAGTATTTATTGAGTATTTCAGTATTCAGATTAGAATATTCAGTATTTCATATAAATTAAATGAACTTAACCGCAAGCACGTACAGCATAATATGAACTAATTCAATTGTATAAAGCGAGCATAGTATTCTAAATTGTAAATACATTCCAAATTCGATCTATAATTAGAGCTAATTAATGTAACAATTGCTATCTGTTTGTCTCGCTAAAACTCAAAACTAGCTCAATCGATTCCGATGAAATTTTTCTGGGTGTTTGAGTGGGTTCCTGGATGGCTTATTCACAATTCGACCCGGTAGGTTGCACTGTTTTCGAGAAATTACCCTTGCGAAGCCGAAGCGGATCGTTAGTTACAAATAAAAAAAATAAAATGGGTAATATACAAAGTGATATTATTTAAAAACTAAAAATTAATTAATTTAGTATAATATATGAAACTTTTTAATTTTTATTCAGTATAAGTAACTAGCTGTGCCCGGCTTAGAAATTCTTTTTTTGTTAGAAACATTGCGGGCGCGGGCGCAACTTACCACTATTTCATCGTAATGTGATGAATTGTAGGTATATTTATTCATTAGATTAAAATAATATTCATGTCTTGTAAGAAAACTTCGTGGGCTAACAAACATCAATCCACCAATATTTTATCATTATCGGCTGTTTGATATAGAAACGCATACGGGATTCAGTTGCCTAAGCATTTAAGTAAAATGGTATGTTTGTAAGTACATTATACTTAAAGATACCCGAGTCACATTTTCTTTAAGAAAATGCCTTTCCATAAAAACGTGTTTTGTGTAAATAAAGTTGCCTGGGTCATTTTTAATAATAGTAATCACAAAAGCAAATTATGCTTTTAAATGTCCTATTAGTAGATATTAGACCGATAAAAATAGACAAATACAAATCAAAAAAATACAAATATATTTTTAAGAAGCGTTGACTATTGTCATTTACTTACTTTAAGCCAGATCTTGACTACAGTCTCATCTGGTAGTAAGTGGTGTATTAAAACGCACTGCCTTAGCATAATAAAAGGCTATTTATTCATGCCTTAAAGATACACTCGTTGTAATTGCAAGGAAAGAGCTGGCAAAATGTTTTAGTCCTTTACTGTAAGCATTACAAATAACAAAGGCAGTCGTTTATTTCGAATGCGTGGAATGTCAATAATAAAGAGATAAGATACGCACGACTGACTCGATTGGTTTCAACCAAATTAAGGTTACTAATAAGCCTCTTAGCACGCCTCTCTGTTGAGTAAAAAGCTAGGTGCCATTTAGCACCACCAACCTATATGTGTTAGCAGTTTTCCATTGATAGAACTTGCATTCTATACGAGTATATAGGCTAAGAAACTGTTTGCTAGTGGATTATCACCATCGTCGCATCTTTGCTAGGACTCAGGCTTCCTTGCGGTTGTGTTTGCCTTGTACTTAATGAACCGCCCTAGATTAAGATTCGAAAAACTTTAACAACATTAGTTTGATAAGCAACCTTCGACAATGTCTTGGAGAGATAATAAGCTTAAAGAGCCTTTCACTTACCCTATCAGATCATAAGCTGTACGTTAAAAGATCATCTAAAAGACTAGCGCTGTGCAACTCTTCGATTTAAGCAATTTCTTCTGGAAAATCTTTGGGTTGTCCAAGATAAAAAATCTCGAAACATTTCAAAAACATTTATTTGTCGGTCGCCAGAACCTCGTTCGTTAAATAACACAAAGTGTAGGTAAAGATACGTATCATGTATAAAAGAAGTCTTTATATTGCTGTGACTTTATTTAATTTTACGAAATGTCCTAATTATATTTTTATTTTCCCTAATATTACTAAAAAAATATTTTTAATCTTTATTACTTACTTATCTTCACGCACGATCCCTGACGGGGTAGCCAGAGAGAACAGATCGCCAAGTGTCACGATCCTTACATACCTCTTTCGCTTCTTTCAGATTCATTATCTTCTTCATACATGCACGTCTAGGTATCCAAGTACTCTTGACCCTACCCTCTTCGAGCAATTTGCTCACATGGTCTTCGAAAGTTAGTCTCGTTCTACCTCGACACCTTTTAATATTAACTTTCGCGCTATATATTTTCTTCACCATTCGGTCTTCACTCATTCGCTCAACGTGCCCAAACCACCGAAGCACGCCCTTATCAATTTTTTGTGATAAGGTCATCTTTCAAACCTGCCATATTGCGAATCTCTTCGTTTCGCTTTCGGTCGGCCATGGTAACGCCGTACATTTTACGAAGAGATCGCATCTCCACTGCATTCAACTTGCTTTTATGCTTCTTCTGGCATACCCAGGTTTCGCTGCCATATAACAAAGTCGGTACCTACACTGCGTTATGTATCGCAAGGCGTGCACTCTTCGCTACGCCTTGCCTTTTGACTAACGCAGTCAGGGCACCATTGACTTTGTTCCCGGCAGCGACACGCCTGTCCACATCTAAATCACATCTTCCATCCCGGCTAAAAGCACTCCCCAAGTATACAATTTCATTTACCTGTTCTAGACATTCCTGATTTACCCATATTTCTCACTTCGTTCTCTCTTCGTCCCTTTCAAATACCAGAACCTTAGTTTTATTAGCATTCAAACGGAGACCTTTAATTTCACATTCCTCTTTCATACACGTGACTAATGCCTGCAGTTCTGCCTCTGATGGTGCAATAAGCACTGCATCATCAGCATACAGCAGACAATTTACTTTAATGTCACCCAATTTCACACCCAAACAACTATCTTTCAGCTTCTGTAAACAGCTGTCGAGTATGAACAGTATGAACAGCCAGGAAGACATGACACAACCCTGCTTTACGCCCGTTTGGACGTTAAACATGGGTGACAGGTCATGCCCTACCCGCACACAGGCTTTACAGTCACAGTAAAGAGACTGGACAGCCCTTAGCAATCGGCCATCCACACCATACCCCGGCAACAGTTCCCACATTTTCTTCCTAACAACCTTATCAAATGCTTTCTCAAGATCCACAAAAGCACAGAAAATCTTCTGGTTAGCAGCCAGAAGCTTTTCCGTGATCATGCGGAGAGAAAACATTTGATCCGTGCATCCTCTTCCAGGTCTAAATCCGCATTGTGCCTCCCATAGAAATCTTTCCGATTTCTCTTGCATCCTACGTGTCAAAACCTTCGAGTAAACTTTACTTGCTAAACTGGTCAAGCTGATCACCCGATAGCACCCGCAGTCAAAATGTGAACCTTTATCTTTATATAAAGACACAATGACTGCGGATCGCCAATCATCCGGGACATCCCCCGTCCGCCAGCACAAATTGCACAGCAGATAAAAGCTTTCCCAGACGCGAGGCCCACCATACTTGACCATTTCAGCAGTAACTCTGTCTAGTCCCGCAGCCTTACCACATTTCAAACTTCGAATCACACGTTCAATCTCTTTTATACTGATGACCTCAGTGTCATCGAGGTCCGGGTCTGGCGTACCAGTCACGGCGTCATCCCCGGATCCCTCACTAAGATCATCACACGCATACATTTCTCTATAAAATTCGCTCCATCGCTGCATGACGTCCGATTTTTCTGAGAGGATGTCATTAGTTCTCGAAAGCACTTTGTTCATTCTTAAGGCCGTCGCACCACTTCGGGTCCTTCCAACCTCTTTCCAGAAGAGTTTGGAGTTCTCCTTAAAGTTGTGCGACAACCTTTCGTCCGCTTCCATTCTACACCTTTCACGCACTTCCTCAATCAATGCTTTCGTGTGAACTTTCTGCAGCCTATATCTTTCTTTCATCTTCTCTCTCATATTCTTATCATTACTAGAGGCCAAGTAGTCTAACCATGCTTTCTTCTTCTTCTTTACAGCTTCTTTCACTTCGTCATTCCATCATGCATCTCTTCTTTTACTACTGCCTCTATTTATTGTTCCACACACTTCTTCCCCTGCACTTACCATTCCATCCCTAAGGTTCTGCCATATTCTTTCTACACATTCGTTTCTGCCATCGATGGTGTCAAGCTTTTCGGCTACCCTCGCATGATATTTGTCCCTAGTATCCGCTTCCTGAAGCTTCCAGCTTCGGATGCGACAGACCGACTGTGGTTCTGTCACTGCCGTCCGGTAGCGCCAACCCGCGAACAGACCCCTAAATCTAGTAATCACTAGATAGTGATCCGTTCCCAGGTCAGCACCCCTGAACACTCGCGTATCCATAACCTGTTTTCGCAGTCGGTCATCCACCAGGAACAAATCGATCATACTTCTCTCATTCTTTCTTTCTCTAGTATACATATGGATTTTCTTGTGATTAAACATAGTGTTTGTCACAAGAAGACCCTTTTTCTTGCATACCGCCAGTATAAGCTTGCCAGCATCATTAACCCTTTTATCGCCAAACTTTCCAAGTACCGACTCGTACCCTGGTCGAGCGGTACCAACCCATCCATTCAAATCACCACATACAACAATTCTTTCGTTTCCCCTAGCCAAATCTAGAACTTCTCTTACATTCTCCCAAAACTCCTCCAGCTCAGCCCTGGATGACGAAGCTACCGGCGCATAAACAGCCAAAAGGAATAACTTCGCCAGTCCCAATTTAAAGCGAACCCAGAGAAGTCTTGAGTTCACAAACTTATATTCAGTCATAACATCGACCAACCGAGAAGACAGCAGCACCCCCACTCTCTGGCAGGCGTTCTCGCTCTCCGGGACTCCGGACCATAGAGCTAACGCCCCGCCAGGGAGCTCTTCAGTACCACTGCCCTTCCGTTTGGTCTCCGACATACACACGACATCTAATTCTCTTTCTTTCATTATTTCGATCAACACATTCGTCTTATCTCTCATGCCTCCTCTAACATTCCACGTGCCAACTCTGCACTCTGTCCTCCACCTTCCGCCGTGTCGGGCTGTGCGTGACGGGTGGCGGTCCCCATCGCCGCTTTGCGCGCTGCATTCCACACCAACGGGGAAGAGCTGGTGTGCGTCGCCTTGGGGGGACGCCCTAACCCTCGTTGGCATGGGTGCGCAGCTGAGTAGAATTGCAGCCCTGAAAAGGGCTCGCAGGGGTCGCGACGAGCACGCTTCTACAATGACCCCTTAATTTTTAATCTTTATCTTTGTCTATATTACAGTTGTTTATATTTACATGTAAAATGTAAAATATCTAATACAACATACATAAAATGTACATACATACTTCGAAACGTATACTTTTTGTATGCTATTTAGACTCAAATTACTTTGTGACCTTTATGGCTATCGTAAAATTCGACAAAAGAAATTTTCCTCTGCTTCATTCCGCTACTGAGCACGTGTTGAATTCAAGAATAGTAATTTTATTTCTTTTGTCTTTTGACGACATTATTTTCAAGAATTTAACCCGTTATTGAAGAGCGCTGTTGACGTGAAAAGCAATGTTATATATAAACAGATTGAATATAGCAATATACAAACTGTGCGCAATATCATAATTTCAATGTCCTTACCGAAACAAAATCTTATCAGTGTGAACGAACCACATTCCACACGTGGGGGGAGGGGAGTGGTGGAATGTGGTTCTTCGGTATACGAATTTCCTTCGCAACATACACACCAAACACCAACGTAATATAAAATTTCTTATGACCTCAATTGCAAGTTTCGAAAGTTATTGGCGATGCAATTAATTTTAATTTCTTTCATCTGAATGGTGCAAGCTTTACTACTACTAACTTTGTCCATAACGTTATGTAATGTAGCTATAACTCGGTAAACTTTTGCAATTCTCTGAAATTATGTTTCCTCTTGAGTTAATAGAGGTTTTAAACTAAATAACGGGAAACTGAAATTAATTTGTAAGTACATTAATATTTATTGAACTCGCACATATTACAATAGCTAGAAACGTTTGTAGTTCCAAGCTGTATTACGATTTGGTCGGCTTTATAAATGTCTTTCAAATATGACTTCACAGTAATCTTGCATTTCTCACAATGTGTTTTTACAGCCGTGGACATTGGTTAAAAAAGAGTCAATTTGCAAAAATGTAGTCGATTCAGCGGTGCTAAGTTAAATGTCGGTATATCGAAGTGCTGAGTGCTTGTACAGTAGGGCTACGATGGCTATCCGAGTACAGAATCGGAGTACGAAACATATCCAACTGAAAAGAGGTGTAAGACAGGGTGACGTTATATCCCCGAAACTCTTCTGGAAAGGTTACGGTATTAACATCAATGGCGAGTACATCACTCACCTTCGATTTGCCGACGATAATATAGTCCTTATGGCAGCACCCTCCCTCAGCGTGTAGAGAGGAGCTTCGCGGCCACTCAGCGTTCAGCTAGAACCATCTCAACCCCGTTAGCTGAGCGGCCGCGACTGGAGTACCACCCTCCTCCCCTTGGTCGGTACCCGTACTACCAGTTACCTGCGACCTCAAGACTTTCCCGGGCCCCAAGGCCGAGGTTCCCCGAATTTCCCCAGGTTGGCCCATTTGGTGAGTGGCAACCACGGGTCGTTGAGATGCCGCCGGAATGCCGCTTTCCGGACCGGTTCGAGTGCCGGTCCGATGGAGGCAGCTCCGGCTAGAAGCTGCCGCCCTAATTCCCACCACGGCCGCCTCCAAAGAGACTTTGATCCGTCAACAGTCCACTTGTCAAACTGTTCTATTGCCGACGGCCTCAGTGAAGGTGTACAACCCGAGTGGCGACTGTTTAACGGTCACAACGGTTCACAACGCTGTGTGGCCTCCAATTGGTTGGTGGGGAGACTAGGGCTCCCCTGGAGCTCTGAAGCACGTCCAATGGTAGGTATCGGATGTCCCGATACCTACCATTTGCGGTGTTGGTGTTTGGCCCTGCCAGCGAACACCTTCACATTCTAGTTAAGGTAAATGTCCTCGATGACATTGTAGGCTTTCTTCCTAACGTCCGTATAAATTAAAGCGCGGTTCGTTTTGCGTCGGGTTTGAGACCGGCAGACCCTCAGTGGTCCCAACCTGGGCCTATAGATTTGTTGCTGGGGGCCGACGCGCTAGGGTTCATCTTGTTAGGCGAGATACGAGCCCTACAGCCCGATGGCTTGTCAGCCATATCCACTGTATTTGGGCACAGCTACTTTGTAACGGTTCTGTGGTCTCCACCTCCTCAGACGGCCGACCCGCTCTCTGTTGTGGGCGTGTCCCTTTCGGACGTCGTCCAGTGGTTCTGTGAGATTGAAGAGCCACCACACGTGGCTCGAGTCAACCCTCTGGACCGTGAGTGCGAGCTGCTCTACCAGAACAATACCGGCCGTCGTTTCGACCGTCGTTTTGTCACTCGCTTATCCTTTCTTGACTCACGGCCCCCTTTGGGCCAATCTCGTGCACTGGCCGAGAAGAGGTTGCTTGCCATGGAGCGCCGCATGCGGCGCAACCCAGCTTTTCGTGACAAATATGTCGAGTTCATGCGCGAGTATCAAGAGCTGAGTCACATGTCACCGTCTTACTTCGAATGGCGTTCACAGGAGCACTACTTCCTCCCTCACCATGCGGTCTTGAGGACCCCTGGGAGTAAGATTCAGGTAGTTTTTGACGGATCCGCCCCCACGTCAAATGGTGTGTCCCTGAACCAGTGTCTCCACTCTGGTCCTAAATTGATCAAGGACATATCCGACATTTTTACCCACTTCCGTCGGCACCAAGTGGTTTTTGTAGCCGACATTCAGATGATGTTTCGACAATCAGTGGGCCATCGTGATGACCGTCGATATCATCTGATATTGTGGCGCGAGAAACCCAGCGATCCGATACAGGTGTTTGAGTTAAACACCACCACCTATGGACTCCGGTCCAGCCCGTATATCGCCATGTGAACCCCCCTTGAACTAGCTGAGAGAGAGCGTCTAAAATACGCTCGGGGGCTTCTATTTTGGAGACTTTGGTCTACATGGACGACATTTGCATGGGCGCCTCCACCGTCGAGGGGGCTCTTGAATTGCGAGACAAATTGATTGCCACCCTGAAGTCCGGAGGTTATGAGTTGCGCAAATGGATGTCGAACTCCCCTCATATTTTGAAGGATCTCCCAGGAGAGGATCAACAAATCCTAATTTGTTGACTGTGTTGGGCATTCAATATCTGCCTGTTCAGGATACTTTCACGTATCGAGTCAAACTAGATTCCCGTCCTAAAGCGTGGACCAAGCGCTCCGTGCTGTCTACAGTAGCCCGCACCTTTGATCCTAATGGATGGATCACTCCGTTCATTTTTTTGGCTAAGTGCTTTCTTCAAAAGCTTTGGATATCCGGGTTGGGTTGGGACGAGCCTATTAGCGGCGCTCTCATTTTTTGCTTTTTGGTTGCTCCCATAAGGTCCCGCTTAACTATCCCTAAATTTGAACTGTCCGGAGCCGCTCTTCTCATGCGGTTCCTCAACCACGTTCACTCATCTTTGAAGTCTGTAATCGACATTACGGACGTCTACGCTTGGTGGGACAGTGAGATAGTACTTTGTTGGCTCAGAGCTGCACCTCAAAATATTGAGGTCTTTGTGGCGAACCGCGTGTCTCACATCCAAAATTCTGGGACGTCTTTAAACTGAAGATATGTCCCAGGGGAGTTGAATTCGCTTCTCGCGGCTGTGAAGCCTCCTCTTTGGTTGACCACCCGCTGTGGTGGGGTCCCAGTTGGTTGACTGAGTCTCAGTCATGCTGGCCCCAGAATAAATACTCCGAACCGATTGAATTGCCTGGCCTACAAGCCCGAGTAGGAGTAGGCAAGGATAAGCCCACTCGGGATCTCTCCCTGCTAGAACGGTACTGCTCTCTCGATTATCTCTTAGGAGTGACTGCTTGGTTGCGTCGATTTGTCCGCAATTCGAGAGACCCGTCCAACCGAATCGCTGATTCCGTTTTGTCCCCTAGCGAGCGTCGCGAAGCTTTGATTCATTGGACCCGTATGGTCCAAGCGGAGCATTTTGAGCCCGTGATTGAAAATTTGAAGCGAGGTTCCGTTGTCAAGGGCGCTCTGGCCCATCTGAACCTCTTCCTGGACGACGCTCGGATGCTGCGCGTTGGCGGACGTTTGAAAAATTCTCAACTGCCGTACGGGGCTCGACACCCTTTATTGCTCCATAAGGGCGGCGCCTTTGTTCGGTTGCTGGTAACTCACCATCATGTTAAAAATGCCCACGTTGTGTGTAACGCTCTTTCGGCTATTCTGCAGCGGGAGTTTTGGATTTTGGCTGGCCGACGCAACATTCGAAGCGTCATCTTTAAGTATATAGTAGTCATACCTTGTTATAAACTGAACGCCACTATATCGCAGCCTATGATGGGTGACTTGCCACCCGACCGCGTCAGGGCCATCCGACCATTCGCTGGAGTCGGAACAGACTTTGCTGGCCCTTTCCTCGTCAAGTCCTCCAACCTTCGTAACGCGCGTTCACATAAGGCCTATATTTGCGACTTCGTGTGCCTCTCCACTGAGGCCGTTCACTTAGAACTTTTAAGTGCCCTCAGCACGGAAGCCTTCTTGGCCACGATGGGCCGTTTCGTATCGCGTCGCGGTTTGCCGGACCTGATTCGGTCTGATTATAAGGGCACGGATAGATATTTGAAAGAGGTCGTCGAATTTCTGTCCAGCAACAGGATTTATTTAGGTACTGCAATGTCCAAAAAGAGCATCCAGTGGAAATTCGACCCGCTGGCTTGCCCACACTGGGGCGGTATTTTTGAGGCGGTGGTTAAAGTTGCAAAAACGCATCTCCGTCGCGTTATTGGCGATACTATTTTGACATTTGAGGAGCTTGCCACTCTATTCTGTAAAATTGAGGCGGTACTCAGCTCTCGGCCCCTCAGTCCCCTCTCGTCCGATCCGAATGATTTGGAGGTTCTAACCCCGGTACACTTCCTGATTGGCCAGCCGCTTAACGCCCTGCCCGAGTACCCTTTTCAGAGAAATAAATTCTTCGGGGTTGAGCAGATTAGACCTGCTGCAACAGTTGACTCAGAGGTTTTTGCACCGATGGTCTCTGGAGTACCTACATCTTTTGCAGCAGCGCATTAAGTGGACTGACAAGACGGATCCTCCTCGGGTTGGAGACCTCGTGTTGGTTAAAGAACCCAACGCTCTGCCTTTGTATTGGCGCCGTGGGCGCATTGTTAAATTGTCGTATGGATCGGATGGGGTGCCTAGGGTGACCGAGGTTTTGGTCGGAGATTTGGTCTTGCAACGTGCCGTCGCGACCCTGTCCCGTTTGCCAATCTATTCGCGGACATAAGTCCTTATGTCTGGGGCGGGGGTTTGTTTAGGCCAAAAATTAACCTTTTGAAAATTGAATTCATAACTCGCGACTCGGCGCGTGCATAGCACGGTACGAAGGTCACGGCCAGCCCCTCTCCAGCCACATTCCAATCGTGGTCGCGTCGATCGAGACGCGTCGAGAGATTAATATTGAACAACTGCCGGTCGAAAGGACGCGTAGAATTTACTATTGGAGTTTTATGCTTCTAATGTTTGGTTATCTTTAGTGCGTTCACGCGATAACAAAGCCGTAATATTTTGATTGATTAACTTAAATTTGTTGGCAATTAATTTACGTAAATTGTATAGTGATTGCCGGTTGAAGTGCTTTGACAATATTAATTTGCGTCGACGAGTTGCTTTGTGGCATTTGATGTAACTTGGAGATATTTTCCTGTGTCGGTTAAAAACGCTAAACTCGCGAGAAACAGCGTTCGTATTAGATTATAGATTTGTGCTGACGCTAGACTTTGAGTGACATCGAGGTGACGCCGCTGGAAGATACCACACCGTGTGGCGGTGCCGGAGTCAGGGCTGCTGTCGATTAAAAGGGTTAAGTCAGGTTTCACATTTTACACACCACTAAACACCACTTACATACACTACTACTACACCTACCGCCTGACCGAGCTTTGTGGCCAGTCTTCGCTTCTGAACCAAGTAAGTCGAATTAATTACCTATTCCTTATATATTGATTATCCACAGGCATTTCAAGCCCCACCCTTAGTTGTCCGTCGAATCTACCGCTGATGGGCCCCGGGATATTTGAACTTTGTCGGGGCAACTAGGGGCGTGTAGACAGTATCAAGGTGTATAAATGTGTGTGCAAGCACGGGCACTCTCTTTATTCCCCCGTTTTCATAGTCCGATGGAACGGCAATCCGACACGACTGGAGAGGGATCAGGCACAAGACCACCTGCTTTATAAACTTTTCGAGGCATGGGGAAGAAACCGCCTAGTTCTTATCTACTAGCTGCTACTGAAAATTTCTGGAAATGAAAACCCATTAATAACAATATGAGACGTTACGAACCTTTGACGCTGTTTACGCCTGTTCTATATGAAGTGGTTATACCCCCGTCTGTCGGAAAACGTAAGATCTTATTGCAATAGTCACCTCACATGACATGCTCTTGATTTAATGAAGTGAGGGAATTGAGTACAATCAATGTTATAAAAATAATAAAGATAATCATCTATATTACGAGATGTATCGTATGTCTATTTTAAGTACAACTTCACCCAAGAAATCAACAACGGATCCAACCCATCTGGGATCAGGAAGCTTAAATAACATTGAATCAGCTATTTAGCTGAAAGACCGACAACTGATGAGGAAGAAATATACTCAAGTGGCAGCCTCGCGCCGGTAAGCGAAGTTTAGGGCAACCACCAAATAGATGGTGTGACGACCTCATAAGATAAGACACGTACGTCGTGGGATACAGGTGACTCGTAACCGTGTTTTGTGACATTCCTTGGTACCTATATTCAATATTGGGTTTGTGAATTCTAATGAAGATGATGATAACGATGATGCCTTTATTTAATATACTCATTATATTACCATTTTCATTACACTTTCCATCAAATACGAGATCGTAAAGAGCCACAAATTCAGTACACAATTTTTTTTTAAATTACCGTATATTATTTCTCTAGGTAAAACGAGATAAGGGAAAAAAGAGGTCCGAGATAGTTACGCGGAAATAAACGAGATTGAATATTTTATTTTGATCTATAACAAAAAGCCTTAGGATAGATTATCATGTATTATACTTATAAATTTATAATTCTTTGTCGATATCTTAAAACTTGTAAAATTAAGAAGTTTGTACTTAACTGAACATGGACACTGAATTGCTAGTTTATTTCGCACATACTATATTGTTAAAACTTTACTATATTGGACGTTACACTCGTAAATTCATGGTAAAGCTGCATTAGCGTATTATGACTTCAGTACGAATGGGTTGGCTACCGGGGAATTGTGACGTTCGCACAGAAAATCTGCATAATATGGCAGCATAATTCTGTGTTTGTGTGGTGGTTCACGAAAACCGGAGACCCTTAGAACTGGTAAATAAATATTCTGTTGTAGCCATCAAGGGTGACAACGCATCCACATATTTATTCTTCATCAAGAATATAAAGATAGGTAGGTGTGCATAGGCTACAGCATCCACATACCATTAGGCAGAGAGTGTGCAAATGTCTGACTATTAAAACAGAATAAATAAAAGTACTAATGTAGGTAGTATTACTTCTTTAAAAAATTCTGTGGATTTTGCACCTATTAATCTTCTCTCATTAACCCTGAGCCAAACTGAAAGCAAATGACTTAAGTCATTAAGTCCCTGTTTTTGTAAACGATATTGTTTATATAAATTTTAAATTAGTAAAAATATTTTTATTGAATAATTTTTAATGAAACTTAGGTTAGTCAATTTTTAAGCTAGTTAGAGTATACCAGTATTTTTATCACGTTTCCAGTTCTTTTATATTTTGAGTTTAAACTTTCCAGCCTTTAGCTAGTTGTTATTATGTTGTGTGTAATTTAATGTTTTGTATTATTTGTATTATTATTATACGTGGTAGAGCCATGCTGCAGCTATACTAATAGTATAGTTGTAGCACAAATGGGTCGGCTTGACCGGGAAAGGACCACGCTCTCACAGAATATCAGCGTAAAATAGCAGCTTAATGCTGCTGTGTTTCGTATGGTGAGTGTAGAGAACCGGAGACCCTTTTTACTGGAAATGAGGCATTCTATCTTAGTCCTCACGGCTGACAACGCATCTGCATTTTAATTCGCAAACGAAAATAGATATAGATGTTGTCTATGGGCCACAGCAACCACTTACCATCAGGTGGACTGTGTGCTTGTTTGTAACCCTTATTCTATAAAAAAATGTTTTGTGGATAGTAGCATTTTACAATAATGAACTTAAATAGGTATATGTGTAACAAGAAGACTATACATAAAAGCTCATACTCAGCACTGAGTTCCAGAAGGGCACTCAGCTCATCAATTTTCAACATGGCCATGAAAATCCTGGGTTAAATTCTGCTTATATGGCTATCAATAATTAGTATTAAATTATAGGGTTGTTCATGATGATCGCAATTCAACAAACAAGCAAACTTCAATAATGACGTCGCCGTGGACTTGATAATTAAATATAATAATTTATGTAGTGTTACGGACATTATTACACTATCGAAATATGTTGTAAGTGCGCCCTTTTTATGTATATAACTCAATAATTATAAAGCCGAAAGAAGAGAGAGAAAAAACAATTTAGATTAAAGTTTGACTTTTCTTGGAAGACAACTTGTCCTTAGTGTAAATTAAAATATAAAACTCTTTTAATTTATCTGGGGGCACGGCAGTGCCCCCGCCAAGTCGAGCAAAAAAGCGGCACGGCCGTACCATCCCTTTCTCGAAGCAGTTCAGGTCATTTTAGAAACCCTATAACTTTGTTGTGGATAAGACTAGAAGCCTGGTTTTCAGTAACCAAGTAGGCATTGCATAAACTCGGTATATTTCAAATTTCATTAAATTTGAACCAGTAGTTTAAGAATTATAACTAGTCAAAGTTTCTTAATTTTGTCACTCACTGACTGACCGATCATCAAAACTCTAAGGCACTTCACCATATTAAGACATAGAAGCTTCAAATTTGGAATACAATTATTATTTAGTGTATAAATCAAGGAAAAATTAAAATATTTTGCAATTTCGGTCCAGTTTTCGAGATACACCAACTGCATAAATAACTTTTTAATTCCACAGAAATATATAGAATTACAAAGTTACATTTGCAGTGAATGAATCAGTGTACCTAATGTATAATATAATGGAATAATATTTGTAGATAGGAGGTACGTAGATATAATTATCTACAAAAAGAAATGAGATGCCATCCAAAACATAACTTGTAAACAAAACCAAGTCTCACAACTCAGTTCTTCTACCGTAAAAAGTTGTGAGATCCATGTAATACCAAGTCGGTTAATTTATTCAGTCCCTACTTAAGGGTCCTTCTGTCTTAAGTTATTACGTAATTAGCTAACTTAACAACATCTTATAGTGACCATATCTTTTATGTTTTATATAAATAAATTGACTTGGCAATCGCACTAAACAATCTAATTTAATATAAAATGTATTACTTGAGAGATACATTGTGTTTCCATGCGATGGCCAAGTCAATCTATTTATTTAAAATATAAAAGATTTTTATTATTGATGTGGTTACTATAAGATTTTCTAAGGTTAGCTATTTACGTAATAACTTAAGACAGGAGGACCTTTAAGTAGGGACCGAATAAATTAACCGACTTGGTATTACATGGATCTCACAACTTTTTACGGAAGAAGAACTGAGTTGTGAGACTTAGTTTTTTTTACAAGTTATGTTTTGGATGGCATGTATATTTCTCTAACAACCCAACCGTTTTGATACTTCATTGAACATACTTCTCAAACCGTATCATAATAAACCAAAATTGCAAATTTTTTTCCGAAACTATATTATTACGGCCCCCAGCTGCCCCAACAAATGTCGACTGGGCTAGGGCACATAGTAACCTACTCGATGAGCAGCCGAGGGTTCGGGCCCAAATGGCCTATGTATATTATTAACAAAAGGCTGATAAGCAAGCACAACTTACCGAGTTCCGGAGGTGGTCTTGACCACAGCGCCGTCAGGTGGTAAGTAATGTGTATGTAAGTAGTGTGGGAAAGTGTGTAGATGTAACCTGACATCACCGATATGATCCGAGAGCAGATCCACAGGCGCTGCTTTTCTCCAAATGTGCGATCCCTCCAGTTGGCGTTCACCAATTGAAACTTTCTGCTTTTATTTTCACTATATTAGTTTATCAACTTTATTGTACATTTAATTAACTTCAAATTCAACCAAATCAACGCTAATCGAACTTAAACCAAGTGACACACTGCACAACTTAAGAACGGTCGGTCAAAATTCAATGTCCCAATGTTCACGGCACAAAATTATAATTGAGCAGAAGCGCGATCTCCTCTCGAGTCACAAATTTTTAGCGTTCCAACCGACAAAGCCAATGTCTTATTACGATATCAAAATGACGCACAAACAACTAGTCGATGCAAATGAATGGCAATAGAAGTTAATTTAATCACTCAAAAACTCCCGAGATGCCTTATTGTCACGTAAAACAAACGAAAAGACAACTCAATTAGAAGCAGTCGTCACGCAACCAAACTATACGAGAGTAACTTCCAAACTATTTACATTACAGCCGCGCCCAACTCAAAAGAAAAATTCCAGGCCGTCTTATCGACTCGGCGAGCGCGCACAATTAACGACGCCGGCCGCGCCCAACCAACTGACCTCGCCCACGCACCAGGCTACCGAGCACTCGGCCGAGAGACACGCACTCCCGTGGGGGGCCGACGGTGACCTTTAAATTCCATCGGAATGACACGCCGTCGCGCGTCTTGGTTAATTATTTGGCCTAAACAAACCCCCGTTCTGGACATAAGGACTTATGTCCGCGAGTAAATTGGCAAACGGGATAGGGTCGCGACGGCACGTTGCAAGACCGAAACTCCAACCAAAACCTCGGTCAGCCTAGGCACCCCATCAGATCCATACGACGACTTAACAATGCGCCCACGGTGCCAATACAAAGGCAAAGCGTTGGGTTCTTTAACTAGCTAGCTTTTTTAAACATGTAGTTCTATGCTTATATTTCAACCAAGTTTCAAAAGCAACAATACTCAAAACTAATATGTAAAACTAGAAAATAAATTGTAATAAATTTATTTTTTGATGCGCATAGATCAAAACAGATAAATTAAGCAAAACGATAAACATAAGAGATAACCCAATTTTTTTTCCAAAACAAATATCTTCTATCACAAAAATGTGGAAAAAAAAAGAGGACTGATTTCAATTTCTTTCGGCACAGTGTTACTCAATTTCAATTTTCCCCTCAACAAAGCATACATAATGATTAAATATATTTACAAACATATGTACTCGTATTCAAAGAGTATATTAAATTCACCTATTTACTCACAACCACTACAACTACGAAACATTTCGCGGGAAAACCAAAGCATTTTTTTTTCTTTTAATAATCAAGTGCTTGACCGAAACCAAATCTAATACTCTTTGACAGCGTGATTCAAAGCTCCAGGAGAGCCCTAGTCTTCCCACCAACCAAGTGGAGGCCACACAGCGTTATGAACCCGAATCCAATAGAGCGCGAACCGTTAAACAGTCGCCACTCGGGTTGTACACCTTCACTGAGGCCGTCGGCAATAGAACAGTTTGACAAGTGGACTGTTGACGGCTCAGAAGATCTGTGGAGGCGGCCGTGGTGGGAGCTAGGGCGGCAGCTACCTAGCTGGGCTGCCTCCATCGGACCGGCACTCAAACCGGGACTGATTCGAGGTCGCAGGAACCCCGTAGTACCGGTACCGACCAAAGGGGGGAGGGGTGTACTCGCGGCCACTGAGCTAAACGGGGGTGAGAAGGGCCTAGCTGACCGCTGAGTGGCCGTAAAGTTCTTCTCAACAAGCTGAGGGGGGGCAACGGCGCCCCCGCCCCTGGTGGAAGGACCCCCCGACTGGTCGGGGGAGGGACCGCTTTTAAGCCTAGGGGCACGGTGGCTGGCAGGCGAGCGCCGAGCGTCGCCCGACAGAGGGCGTGGCTGAGCGCCCCCGCCCGTGGGGCTCGAGGGCCCGGCAGAGCCCCAGAGGAGACGCCGTTCGCACCCAGGCACAAAACGGCATGGTGGTTGCCCTGGCAGTGCGGACAGGGCCGCTGGTGCGGGCAGTCTCGTTGGAGGTGCCTTTCCAAGCACGAGTAGCACCAGCGGCGCTCCTTGGCGATAGTTCGCCTCGCCGGGACCGGCTTACCCAATAACTTCGGGCACGACGTCACCCTGTGATCGGATGCTCGACAATAGGAGCAGGGAGTCGCCTTCCTGGCCGCTAGGCCGCTATACGATGGTAGGGGGCGGCGCCCTCCCGCGGGAGCTCCGCTCGGGATTAGGGGGGTTGGCGCCGACGTGCCCGGCGGATTCCGCCTCTCCCTGGGCACGGCTCTTAAATACTATGTTTACAATTATTTTAGAGCAATTTATATGCTCTAAAATAATTGTAAACATAGTATTTAATTGCCTCTGCCCACAACCTTTTCTCAAATTGGACATCAAATAGGAGACATCTAGGCATAGACCATTTCTCATAGTGTTAAGTCCATTGTTATTAATGTGACCATAACGCCGGTGCCAGGTCCTACTGGTAGCCACTGCCAAGCCTGCTAGTAGCTCTTCTGAATTTACAATATTTAACTTGTGTGGCTGCGCTGTCATCGTTAATAGTCGGAGCAGGCACCGTCTACAACGACCTTGATGCTATGATCTGCAAGGAAGCTGGTGATCCAATGGCACAATTGCTCGGGAAGCTCACAGAACGGGAGCTTCTAAAGAAGCGCTTTGTGCTAAACCCGATCGAAGGCCTTCGCAATGTCTAAACTAATCGTCAATGCCCCCCCCCCCCCTTGGACTCTACAGCCTAATGGATACGTAAGACACTCAATAAGTTTTAAGATATACAAAAAGTATTCTAGACACTATTAATATTTATTTTATATCTTTTCAAAATATTATCCATCATGCTTTATACAAAGTTCCGTTCGCCTAAACTAACTCTGAAAACGCTTTTGCCAGTCTGGATCTGACAAGTCGGAAATCGCTTCGTCGTAGGTGGCCACGGCTTCTTCGGCACTTGAAAAAGACTTGCCTTTTATTTTTTCTTTGACTTTTGGAACAAAACAAAATCACAAGGACCTAAGTCAGGGCTGTAAGGTGGGTGACTTAGTGTTTCAACACCATATTACTCAATAAATGCTTTTGTTTTAAAGGAGGTATGTGAAGAGACGTTACCGTGATGCAGCATGATTCCCCGAAGCCTGGTCTTCGGTGTTCTCTCCCGCACAGCTTGAAAAGCTTTGGGTAATGCAACTGTAGCATACCATTCAATGTTGACTGACCTACAATTTTCCAGCATTGACGTCGACAAATGTCCGCACTGCGAAAAAAAAAACTAGCCACCATTTTTTTGCCGACGTTGCGTGGTCTTTGCAGTTTTGTCAGTAACTGTCCTTCTGAGTTGACCCATACCGATGATTGCCTTTTATTTTCCGGATCATATTGATAGATCTATGTCTCGTCACCAGTAACGATTTCTGAAACACGCCTAGATGCCCCGTTTTCATAACGTAGACGTATTTCATGGCACCAATCCACACGAGTCTGTTTTTCGCTTTCGGTGTGCAAACCAGGAATCCATCGACAACAAAGCTTCCTCGCTCCAAGACGTTGATGTAGGATGGTATAAATACTTCCTGAACTAATGCATACAATCTTTTCAATGTTCATATATGTGATTTCAGTAGTCCATACACTTTCTGCCGTTACTGTTGTTTGCAGGGCACCGGTTCTTTGGTCATCTTTAGGATTAATTTTACCCCTTTTTAATTCAGCACACCACCTAAAAATTGTTGCGCGTGGTGGAAATAAGTGCCTTAGTGCTGATTGTAACAGTTGTATACTTAATTGTTCGGTTAAACTAAATTTAAAATCATAATATATCATAGCGCGCAAATGTTCACGCTTAAGATCCATCGTTTTAGTGTTAGTGTTAAAGTGTTGCAGGAAAATTAATAGAGGCTTATGGAGTTCTATTTTTAAACAAATTTGCTTTTTAGAAACATATAACACAAATACGTAGAAAATATTATAACATTTTATAATAATAATCATCTGAAAATCTGCATCATCTGCAAAGCAATTTAATTTAAAATAATTACAAAGACGTGAAACTCTGCTAATTTTAACCTCACGTTTGTAGAGATTGACATTATCGATAATATCTTTTCGAAATGTCCTTAACAAGCAAAGGTACGACGGCTCCGTGGCGCAGTGGTTTAGCAATGAGTTGCAGCGCTAGGAGCCGCGGGTTTGAATCCCGCACGGAACAAGTATTGGTATGGCTTACAAATAGTTATTCCGGGTCTGGATATTTGTCCTTGTGCAATTTATGTTTGTAAACAGCCTCCACGTAACGGTAACGTATTAAAAAAATTAAAAAAAGTATATACTTGCATGCAGCCATGTTCAACTTAATTTTTTTTATTAGGTTACCGTAGTTAAATGCTATTCTAATCGTATGAAAAAAATATTTTGAATAGAAGTAGGTTGACAAACGAGCACACAGTTCACCTGATGATAAGTGGAGGCTGTAGCAAGCGAAGACCAATAATGTGTGATTTTCACAAAGTATTGATATTCGCCAAAAATGGTTGAAAATAATAAATAGACAAGAATTGGTTTCCAAAAGAAAATAGTCGACTACATACAGCAAATACTTCGAAGAACAATGTTTTTCTCATAGAGGTGCCTACTGTGTAGTGGCGGTGTAAGAATATCTTAACTACCCTATATCTTCCCGTGGGTATCGTAAGAGGCAACAGAGGGAAACAAATCAGGAGATGGGCAGGATCGGCTTCCTAATAACGACTAAAAATAAAAAAGTGGTTGCCGACCCGGTTCCTAAACGTGATAACTATGACAAATAACCCCCCTATGAGGCAATCTATGGGGGAGGCCTATGTTCTGCAGTGGACTTTAATAGGCTGTAACAGTAACATATAGGTGTATTAAGGGAAAAACCCCTCCCCCTTCCCCTTATCCGACTGGTAATCTACGTGTCTTGTCTATATCCGTACCTAACGTGCCGACGATAGACGAACGACGTGGGAGGTGAAGGTGGGTGAATGGAGATTGACCGCAACACTTGGGACACTGCCTACCTCTTTCGTTATGAAAGGGTTGGGGGAAGTGCTTATGCAGAAACTCGAGATATTGTAGTGGAAAATAAGGAAAGTGTACCGGTTTTATGTTCTGGAAATCTACAGATAACTACACGAGTTGGTACATAACCTAACTACAAACTTTCTCTCCGTAAGTAAGATTATATCTAGTGGCAACAGTGTTATACTCAAGGAGAATGTGTGTCACATTTATAATCAGAGAAGGAATGTATTGGAGAAACCAAGCAAGTGAACGGTGTATACAAGTGTGGCGCGTGGAAGGAAAAGGGGAGATCTCTCGCCGGGCGAGGTGTTCTGCCCGGGGAGCGGCCAACGCTCCGAGTGGTAGTTCGGAACTATTCTATATATACTGCTTTAACTTCGGAACTTCGTAAGCTTGATTTAGGCTTTGATGTGTATCGCTTGTGGCACGATGACAGCGCAGCCACACAAGTTAAATATTGTAAATTCAGAAGAGCTACTAGCAGGCTTGGCAGTGGCTACCGGTAGGACAGTGGTAGAGCTAAGCGGTAGCTTTTGCTGTCGCACGGATGGGCCAGCTCGAACCGGGGTGGTACCACGACCTCACAGAATACCAGCGTGAAGTAGAGGTTTACCTCTGCGTTGCGCTTGTTGAGTGCAGGTGGCCGGAGGCCCATTTCCCCCCCCCCCCCCATCAACATGGTAGTGGAATTAAATACAAGACTACCCCAGGAGGGTACCAGCACCCCTGGAGAATCCCTCGCTGAGCATCCACGACCAAACTACTTCACCCCTGAGCGTGGGTGCTCAGGCTGCCCCGCGTATTCTGTGGGGGGCAAAATTCCGCTCGTGACTAATGCTGCTCGGGGCAAGCGGAACAATACAACCAAGGCGACCCCTGTCACGCTATCCGTGAATTTTTGCAACATCAGGGGACTTCATTCCAACCTTAACGCTGTCCATTACCATCTAGAGACGGCGAAGCCGGCCTTGCTCTTTTTAACCGAGACCTGGTGTCCTCTCCGGCTAATACTTCATATCTCTCCTACCCGGGATACAAATTGGAACACTCCTTTTTGCCCCGGGCTGGAGTTTGTGTATACGTCAGAGAGGACATCTGTTTTCGACGCCTCGGCAGCCTTGAAGGTACGGACCTGTCCATCCTATGGCTGCGCGTAGACAGCGACGATCATCCCCGCGTCTACGGGTGCCTCTATAGGTCCCATAGCGGTAATGCCGACACAGACCGACTCATCGACCACGTCCAAATGGCTGCAGACTCCGTGCTACAACAGGTCCCATCCGCAGAGATCGTGATACTCGGTGATTGCAACGCCCACCACGCTGAATGGCTTGGTTCTCGTTTAACCGATCATGCGGGTAGATCTGTCTACGACTTTGCTTTGGCATATGGTCTAACACAACTGGTTACTTCGCCTACGCGGATCCCAGATGTGGAAGACCATATACTTTCCCTGTTGGACCTTCTGTTGACCTCTCATCCGGACGGATATCAGGTCTCCGTCGATGCCCCTCTGGGCTCTTCGGACCATCGTCTGATCCGGAGCACGGTGCCACTCACGCTCCAATCGCAGTTGCGATCTGCAGCTTGCCGCCGTATTTGGCACTATAGGTCAGCTGATTGGGACGGGATGCGGTCTTTTTTTGCATCCTACCCTTGCGGGCGGGTTTGCTTCTCGCCGGAAGATCCCAGCGTTGTTGCCGATTCTGTTGCTGATGTGGTACTTCAGGGTATGGAACTTTTTATTCCATCCTCTGTGATGCCCATCGGAGGCAGATCCCAGCCATGGTTTGGTCGCTCCTGTAAAATAGCATCACGCTATAAGCAGGAGTGCTACCGGTCCTGGGCTGATGCATCAACGTCTCGGGATTTAAACACCAACGCACTTAAAAAGAAGTATAATTCCGCCTCCAGGTCCTTCAAAAGCGTCATTGCCAAGGCAAGGTCTGAGCACATCGGCAGAATTGGCGAGAAGCTAGTTCGCCTTCCTTCGGGAACCCGTGCATTCTGGTCTCTCGCCAAGGCTGTCCAAGGGAACTTCTGTCAGCCATCCCTTCCATCTCTGCACAGAGAGGACGACTCACTGGCCCATGCCGCAAAAGAGAAAGCCGATCTGTTGTGCTCTCTTTTTGCGTCTAACTCGACTCTAGATGACGGGGGGAACACACCGCCGACCATCCCGCGATGTGAGTGCTCCATGCCGGATGTGCGATTTACACAGCGCTCGGTTCGCAAAGCACTCTTCTCTCTGGACGTCAGCAAGTCGAGTGGGCCCGATGGAGTCCCTCCCATTGTGCTGAAGACGTGTGCTCCGGAGTTGGCACCGGTTTTAACGCGTCTTTTCCGGTACTCTTACTCCCAAGGCGTAGTCCCGAATTCATGGAAGACAGCTTTGGTCCACCCGATCCCTAAAAAAGGCGACCGCTCAGACCCGTCCAACTACAGGCCTATCGCTATCACCTCCTTGTTCTCCAAAATAATGGAATCCATTATAAACTGCCAGCTCATGAGGTACCTTGAAGATCACCAGCTGATCAGTGACCGTCAGTACGGTTTTCGTCGGGGTCGATCAGCGGGTGATCTTCTAGTTTACTTAACTCATAGATGGGCGGAGGCAGTAGAGTCCAAGGGGGAGGCATTGGCCGTTAGTTTGGACATAGCGAAGGCCTTCGATCGGGTCTGGCACAAGGCGCTTCTTTCGAAGCTTCCTTCCTATGGGCTTCCCGAGAAATTGTGCAAATGGATCACCAGTTTCCTTGCTGATCGGAGCATCAAGGTCGTAGTAGACGGTGCATGCTCTGATTACAAGCCTATCAACGCTGGTGTTCCACAAGGCTGCGTGCTATCACCAACGCTGTTTCTCCTGCATATCAATGATATGTTGCTAACTGGTAGTATTCATTGCTATGCAGACGACAGCACTGGGGATGCCTTATATACCGGCCGTGCCAATATTTCTCGGGAAAACGTCGCCGAGTACCGGGACAAACTTGTGCCTGAAGTCGAGTCTTTGCTTAACAAAGTCTCGGATTGGGGCCGACTAAATCTAGTCCAGTTCAATCCCCAGAAGACACAAGTTTGCGCGTTTACCGCTAAAAAGAACCCCTTTGTCGTATCTCCTCAGTTTCAAGGCACTCCCCTTGCTGCCTCAGCCAGTATCGGAATCCTTGGCGTCGACATATCGAATAGCGTGCAGTTTCGTGGTCACTTGGAAGGGAAGGCCAAATTGGCCTCTAAAAAGCTTGGCGTGCTCAGCAGAGCGGGACAGTATTTCATGCCGGCACATCGCTTGCAACTTTACAAAGCGCAAGTTCGGCCCCACATGGAATATTGTTCTCATCTCTGGGCCGGGGCACCCCAGTGCCAGCTCCTTCCACTTGACCGCATCCAGCGCAGAGCGATTCGAATCGTCGACGACCGAGTTCTTTCCAATCAGCTCGATACACTGGCACTGCGTAGAGATGTTGCATCTCTTTGCGTATTTTATCGCATCTATCACGGGGAGTGCTCTGAGGAATTGTTCGGACTAATTCCAGCCGCTCAATTTCACCATCGCACGTCGCGACAAAACTCGCGTTACCATCCGTACATCTGGATGATTGGCGGTCCACCACTGTGCGATTTAGAAGAAGTTTTCTCCCTCGCACAACTTCTTTGTGGAATCAATTACCACCAGCGAATTTTCCGAACCGATACGACTTAGGAACCTTCAAGAAAAGAGCTTACACCTTTCTAAAAGGCCGGCAACGCATCTGCAATTCCCCTGGTATTGCGGTTGTTCATGGGCGGCGGTAGTCACTTACCATCAGGTAAGCCGCAAGCTCGTTTGCCCCCTATTCTATAAAAAAACAAAAGGACCTGGCACCGGGGTTATGGTCACATTAATAACAATGGACTTAACACTATGAGAAATGGTCTATGCCTAGATGTCTCCTATTTGATGTCCAATTTGAGAAAAGGTTGTGGGCAGAGGCAATTAAATACTATGTTTACAATTATTTTAGAGCAATTTATATGCTATGCTGCTAGTAGCTCTTCTGAATTTACAATATTTAACTTGTGTGGCTGCGCTGTCATCGTGCCACAAGCGATACACATCAAAGCCTAAATCAAGCTAACAAAGTTCCGAAGTTAAAGCAGTATATATAGAATAGTTCCGAACTACCACTCGGAGCGTTGGCCGCTCCCCGGGCAGAACACCTCGCCCGGCGAGAGATCTCCCCTTTTCCTTCCACCCGCCACACTTGTATACACCGTTCACTTGCTTGGTTTCTCCAATACATTCCTTCTCTGATTATAAATGTGACACACATTCTCCTTGAGTATAACACTGTTGCCACTAGATATAATCTTACTTACGGAGAGAAAGTTTGTAGTTAGGTTATGTACCAACTCGTGTAGTTATCTGTAGATTTCCAGAACATAAAACCGGTACACTTTCCTTATTTTCCACTACAATATCTCGAGTTTCTGCATAAGCACTTCCCCCAACCCTTTCATAACGAAAGAGGTAGGCAGTGTCCCAAGTGTTGCGGTCAATCTCCATTCACCCACCTTCACCTCCCACGTCGTTCGTCTATCGTCGGCACGTTAGGTACGGATATAGACAAGACACGTAGATTACCAGTCGGATAAGGGGAAGGGGGAGGGGTTTTTCCCTTAATACACCTATATGTTACTGTTACAGCCTATTAAAGTCCACTGCAGAACATAGGCCTCCCCCATAGATTGCCTCATAGGGGGGTTATTTGTCATAGTTATCACGTTTAGGAACCGGGTCGGCAACCACTTTTTTATTTTTAGTCGTTATTAGGAAGCCGATCCTGCCCATCTCCTGATTTGTTTCCCTCTGTTGCCTCTTACGATACCCACGGGAAGATATAGGGTAGTTAAGATATTCTTACACCGCCACTACACAGTAGGCACCTCTATGAGAAAAACATTGTTCTTCGAAGTATTTGCTGTATGTAGTCGACTATTTTCTTTTGGAAACCAATTCTTGTCTATTTATTATTTTCAACCATTTTTGGCGAATATCAATACTTTGTGAAAATCACACATTATTGGTCTTCGCTTGCTACAGCCTCCACTTATCATCAGGTGAACTGTGTGCTCGTTTGTCAACCTACTTCTATTCAAAATATTTTTTTCATACGATTAGAATAGCATTTAACTACGGTAACCTAATAAAAAAAATTAAGTTGAATATGGCTGCATGCAAGTATATACTTTTTTTAATTTTTTTAATACGTTACCGTTACGTGGAGGCTGTTTACAAACATAAATTGCACAAGGACAAATATCCAGACCCGGAATAACTATTTGTAAGCCATACCAATACTTGTTCCGTGCGGGATTCAAACCCGCGGCTCCTAGCGCTGCAACTCATTGCTAAACCACTGCGCCACGGAGCCGTCGTACCTTTGCTTGTTAAGGACATTTCGAAAAGATATTATCGATAATGTCAATCTCTACAAACGTGAGGTTAAAATTAGCAGAGTTTCACGTCTTTGTAATTATTTTAAATTAAATTGCTTTGCAGATGATGCAGATTTTCAGATGATTATTATTATAAAATGTTATAATATTTTCTACGTATTTGTGTTATATGTTTCTAAAAAGCAAATTTGTTTAAAAATAGAACTCCATAAGCCTCTATTAATTTTCCTGCAACACTTTCCGCGCTTTTCATTTAAAACGATGGATCTTAAGCGTGAACATTTGCGCGCTATGATATATTATGATTTTAAATTTAGTTTAACCGAACAATTAAGTATACAACGGTTACAATCAGCACTAAGGCACTTAGCTCCACCACGCTCAACAATTTTTAGGTGGTGTGCTGAATTAAAAAGGGGTAAAATTAATCCTAAAGATGACCAAAGAACCGCTGCCCTGCAAACAACAGTAACGGCAGAAAGTGTATGGACTACTGAAATCACATATACGAACATTGAAAAGATTGTATGCATTAGTTCAGGAAGTATTTATACCATCCTACATCAACGTCTTGGAGCGAGGAAGCTTTGTTGTCGATGGATTCTTGGTTTGCACACCGAAAGCGAAAAACAGACTCGTGTGGATTGGTGCCATGAAATACGTCTACGTTATGAAAACGGGGCATCTAGGCGTGTTTCAGAAATCGTTACTGGTGACGAGACATAGATCTATCAATATGATCCGGAAAATAAAAGGCAATCATCGGTATGGGTCTACTCAGAAGGACAGTTACTGACAAAACTGCAAAGACCACGCAACGTCGGCAAAAAAATGGTGGCTAGTTTTTTTTTTCGCAGTGCGGACATTTGTCGACGTCAATGCTGGAAAATTGTAGGTCAGTCAACATTGAATGGTATGCTACAGTTGCATTACCCAAAGCTTTTCAAGCTGTGCGGGAGAGAACACCGAAGACCAGGCTTCGGGGAATCATGCTGCATCACGGTAACGTCTCTTCACATACCTCCTTTAAAACAAAAGCATTTATTGAGTAATATGGTGTTGAAACACTAAGTCACCCACCTTACAGCCCTGACTTAGGTCCTTGTGATTTTGTTTTGTTCCAAAAGTCAAAGAAAAAATAAAAGGCAAGTCTTTTTCAAGTGCCGAAGAAGCCGTGGCCACCTACGACGAAGCGATTTCTGACTTGTCAGATCCAGACTGGCAAAAGCGTTTTCAGAGTTAGTTTAGGCGAACGGAACTTTGTATAAAGCATGATGGATAATATTTTGAAAAGATATAAAATAAATATTAATAGTGTCTAGAATACTTTTTGTATATCTTAAAACTTATTGAGTGTCTTACGTATCCATTAGGCTGTAGAGTCCAAGGGGGGGGGCATTGACGATTAGTTTAGACATTGCGAAGGCCTTCGATCGGGTTTAGCACAAAGCGCTTCTTTAGAAGCTCCCGTTCTGTGAGCTTCCCGAGCAATTGTGCCATTGGATCACCAGCTTCCTTGCAGATCAGAGCATCAAGGTCGTTGTAGACGGTGCCTGCTCCGACTATTAACGCTGGTGTTGCACAAGCCTGCGTGGTATCACCAACGCTGTTTCTTCTGCATATCAATGGTATTTTGCAAACCAGTGACATTCACTGCTATGTAAACTATAGCACTGGTGATGCTCTTTACACCGGCCGTGCCAATATTTCTCGGGAAAACGTCGCCGAGTACCGGAACAAACTTGTGTCTGAAGTCGAGTCTTTGCTGAACAAATTCTCGGATTGGGGGCGACTAATCTAGTCCAGTTTTATCCTCAGAAGACACAAGTTTGCGCGTTTACCGCTAAAAAGAACCCCTTTGTCGTATCTCCTCTATCAGTTTCAAGGCACTCCTTTTGTTGCCTTAGCCAGTATCGGAATCCTCCGCATCGACATATCGAGTGACATGCAGTTTCGTGGTCACTTGGAAGAGAAGGCCATATTGGCCCCTAAAAAGCTTGGCGTGCTCAGCAGAGCGGGACAGTATTTCATGCCGGCACACCGCCTGCAACTTTACAAGGTGCAGGTTCAGCCTCACATGGAATACTGTTCCCATCTCTGGGCTGGGGCTCCCAAGTGCCAACTCCTTCCACTTGACGACATCCAGCGCAGAGCGGCTCGAGTTTTCAACGACCTAATCCTTTCCGATCGGCTCGATTCATTGGCGCTGCGAAAAGATGTTGCATCCCTTTGCATTTTCTTCACATTTACCACGGGGAATGCTCTGAGGCCTCTGCCTCGAATTTTGCGGGCAGCGGGGCAGCGGCGGCGGTGACGCGGGAGCGGGGCGGACAACGCAGACCCGTTCCCGAAACCTGCGGGCAGATATATGATTCATTAGAAGGGTACATGCCTTCATTTACATTTAACTCGTCTAGAAGAGCTTGATTAATTTTTTGTCTCATTCTACTGGCGTAAATTTTTCCATTTATTTCAAGCAAACTCATTAAAAAGTAGTAGTCTAAAATAAATTTGCTCTTGCACGTCCGAGGACATTTCGACACGTCACAAAAATAAATTGCACAACACTGCAATGCAGACGCGCGGGCGGTCACCGATTGACTGTAGTGCACCGCTCGTTGCCTGCCCCCGCGATGCTGCCACGCCGCTGTTTTCGAGGCCCGGTCCATTTGATTTTACGGATAAGATCCTGCTGCTCCCGCGCTGCTGCCGCCGCCGCCCCGCTGCCCGCAAGATTCGAGGCAGATGCCTAAAGGGCCGGCAACGCATCTGCAATTCCCCTGGTGTTGCAGTTGTGCATGGGCAGTGGTAGTCACTTACCATCAGATGAGCAGCATGCTCGTTTGCCCCCTCTCCTATAGAAAAAATCCATATATAAATTGCTTACAAATTGTTTCTACCTGCTCTAAAACACAGCAATTAGGCTTCAATACTACGAGTTAAATGTAAAATAATGTAGGTTGTCTTTCTGAGGTGAGTTCTATTTAGGTACTACTTACCTCATCAACCAACGGTTCCGGTGCTTGTAAATGTTAGACGCTTTTGTGCAACGCTCCCGTAATTTAAGAAATAACACTGTTAAAAATCAATATCCGGTAAACCAGTGCGAACTCAAAGTTTTTTTGTGTGTTTGTGCTTCAACATATATAAGAAACACGACAAGAAACATTGGACAAAGTGCAAAATACTATAGAAACAAGAGTGAGGTTAACTGTAAGCATAGATAAGTGTATATATGGGAAACTGTAATAGACAACGAAGTGGAACGGTTAGTACCAACATAACAGCAAAGATTAACGGACTCTACAGCTCTGGGTTCTAGCCCTTCTGAGCCTAACTTAACAGCAAAGACAAGCAAAAGACAAAGAGTATATAATCACTAAGTTTAAGGTTGCGTTCAAAAACTAATATACATTCTGTTCTTATTCCAAAAATTAACGTTCCGTTTTACCACAAGATGTCTACTCAACTATCATCAGAGATGTCACTGTTGCTAGAAAAAATGAAAGAACAACTTAATCTGCAAACAATTACGATAACAGAAAACATTACAACAACAGTACTAAAAAAAGTTGATGAAAAAATTAAACCAATCATTGAAGAAAACGAGAAATTGAAAAGCGAAATTGAAAAACTTAATAGAAAAATAGAAATCCTGGAAACAAATGAAAAAAGAAACAATTTAATAATTCCCGGGCTCCCAGAACAAAAAAACGAGACTCAAGAAGACTTAAAAACGCTCGTAACTACTACTATGAAGGAAATAGATGTCGTACTAAAAGATGAAGAAATAAATAGAAGTCAAAGACTGGGAAAACGTGATACAGATGCAGGTAAAATCAGGCCGATTTTACTTGCTACAACAACCCTTCAAAAGAAGATTCAAATTCTCAAAAATAAGAAGAACATGAAATCCAATACCTACATTACGCAGGATCTGTCAAAAGAAGCTTTGCTTAAAAAGAAGGAAAAAAGAAATATAGATAGGAAAGAAAATGAAAAAAGAAAGAGATCTGAAACCCCTAGCCCAAAACCTAGTAATGAGAAAATAATAAATAATGATCCTAAAGTTAGGAAACGGGATGCCTTTCAGTACTTACGTGAGAGATCACACTCACTTTCAGACAAACACTCATACACAAACGAAGATACAGGCACCACAAACCGGACAACTACAACAAAATAAACAACAACAAGCTAACAGTCTCCCATCACGGCTAGTCCCCGCGGGACTACTAGACCACTACCTTCCAACTAAAAGATGTGAGGTACTTCATATCGCAACACTAAACACGAGAACCCTTAGAACTCACGAAAGTTTGCTAGAATTAGAAAAATCATTAGAAAACATAAAATACGACATACTAGGTATATGTGAAATGCGAAGACTGGGAGAAAAAATAGAAGACCACGGCAGCTACATACTGTACCATAAAGGAGAAACTGCTGGTTGTAGAGGAGTTTTTTAATAAAACAGTCACTGAGAACATGTATACAAGAATTGATAGGAATATCTGATAGATTAGCAATACTAAATGTAAAACTACCAGGATATAAGAAACCTTGGTCTATCATACAGGCATATGCGCCCACTGAAAACTCAGACCTATCAGTGCTCGAAGCTTTCTATTATGAGATATCTTTAGCTATAAAAAACAACACCGACAAACATATAATCTTAATTTTAATATATAAAGATTTCAATGCACAAATTGGGGCTAGACAAAACAATAGTGAGTACGTACTTGACAAGTTCGAACATGGAAAAAGAAGTCGCAACGGGCAGAAACTAGTTGAATTTCTAATGGAGCATAACCTATCAGCATTAAATACTAACTTTAATAAGAACAAATATAATAAATGGACATGGATTTCCCCGGATGGTTCTTATAAAAACGAAATTGATTATATAATAACCAACTACCCAAGAGCTTTCACCGACACTACTGTTATAAGCAATTTGAACTTTAACACAAACCATCGTATGGTACGCTGCTCTCTTAGAAAATTCCAAACAAAAATATCTCGCAATTATATTTAAAACAATATGATTAAATTGCCAAGTCAACCTTGCCTGATGAAGTGCAACCCGTTCAAAGAAACAAACGAACATATAACAAGCGATGAAATAGAAACAACACTGAAATATGATATACTAGAAAACGAATTACAAAGCTTGTATATCTCAAAAAATAACGCACACAAACCTAATAAGTATCAACTAAGTGAGCATACCTTACAACTAATCGGAAAAAGAAAGGAGCTTATAGCTATCCAAGCAAAAAAGAAAATATAAAGCTGGTTGCAGATTTAAGCAAAAGAATAAGAGAAAGTATACGCAAAGATCGCAAGGTCAAGAGGTTGAAAACATTCGATAACTACATACAAAAAAAGGGGGGTGTGAAAAAAGCTCTGAAAGAACTGCGAGAAGTAGGCAAAGAATGGATACCCAAACTAAAGGATAAGTCGAATACTACCACGATACGACAGAATATCAAAGATCTAGCCACAAGTTTCTACCGTCAACTGTATGCTAGACAGCACCAACTTACAATAGGTCACCACAGAAGAGTGCTCACTCAACATATTGATGAAGGGAAATCAGAGCCTGTGCCGGACATCCTATTGTGTGAAGTCGAAAAGGCAATTAAGAGTCAAAAGATGGAGAAGTCCCCGGGACCAGACAAAATTACCAACGAACTTATGAGGGGAAATATAGAAGAACTGACTCCAATTCTTACAAAGATTTTTAACGAAATCTTAACAAGTAGGCAAATTCCAAAACAATGGACTAAATCTCACGTAATTCTACTATACAAAAAAGGCAATAAGGAAAACATAGAAAACTATAGACCGATAAGCCTTATGTCAAACGTATACAAAGTTTTTGCAAAAAAGAATTAGCAAACTGTTAGATGAACAACAGCCAGTCGAACAAGCAGGTTTTAGGAAAGGATTTTCAACAATTGACCATATCCATACGATCAAACAGGTACTAGAAAAATATAACGAATACAATAAAAACATTTATGTAGCTTTTATTGACTATGCCAAGGCCTTCGACAGCTTAAACCATGAATACATATGGGAAAGTCTAAATCAACAAGGAATACCAAGCGTGTATACTAAAATAATAAAGAACATCTACGCAGACAGTAAGGCCAGAATCCAGTTAGAAACTTTGGGGGATGAATTTAGCATACAAAGAGGTGTGAGGCAGGGAGACCCTTTATCCCCAAAATTGTTCTCTGCTGTGTTAGAAAATATCTTCCGCAACCTATACTGGGATAAGTATGGCATCAATATAAACGGGTCAAAACTACATCATTTAAGATTTGCCGACGACCTGGTATTAATTGAAGAACGTCCCGAAAATCTCGAATATATGATAAATAACTTAAATGAAGAAAGCATAAAAGCTGGACTAAAAATGAACACTAACAAGACCAAAATAATGACAAACAGCACAAAATCTAACATCACAATAAACGGCGATTCTCTAGAATATGTGAAAGATTACATATACCTGGGTCAAGTAATTTCCATAGAAGATCAAATGCCGAAAGAAATTAATCTCAGGATCGCAACAGATTGGAAGAAATACTGGTCATTAAAAGAGATCGTGAAGTCCAAAGACTTAAACATGTCAATAAAAAGAAAAACATTTAATACTTGCATTTTACCTTGTCTAACATACGGATGCGAAACCTGGACCCTCACAAAAGCATTAAGAGAAAAACTTGCAGTAGCACAGAGAGCAATGGAGAGGAGTATGACCGGCTATAAAAGACAGGATAAGATCAGAAATATTGACCTAAGGAATTTAACAAAACTTATCGACATACTCGAACGAATCGATCAACAGAAGTGGAGATGGTCAGGACATATGATGCGTGACAAAATGGGAAAGTGGAGCAGGAGAGTAACAGAATGGTATCCAAGAGACAGTAAAAGAAGACGAGGAAGGCAGCACACAAGGTGGGAAGATGAAATAAGACTTACAGCAGAACCAAACTGGAGAAGGGTTGCTCAAGATAGACAACAATGGAAATCGTTGGAGGAGGCCTTTGCCAATAGGCACGCCGAACTAAGAGACATTTTGTAGTTAGTAGATTATTTTATTTTAGTTATAATGTTAAATGTTATTAGATCGGAATAAAGGGCTTTATTATTATTATTATTATTACCTCATCATCATCATCATTACAAAGCACGGTCCTGAGCCACCTGCATCCATCGACTTCCTGCATGTCTTACCAGGTCGTCACTCCATCTAGTGGGGGACGCCCTACACTTCGTCCGCCGGTACGAGGCCGCCACTCGAAAACCTTTTTTCCCCATCGGTTGTCGGTTAGGTAAACATACTCGTAACTTCGAGCTTAGTGCTCCCAATGGTAGTTAACTGGCATAGGTATGACATCGACGTTATACATGATCTTTGTTTTGTCCATGTTCATCTTAAGACCTATCCGTTGGGTAGGCACTATTGAGGTCATTGAGCATAGTACTTAGGTCCTCCAGTGATTCTGCTATAAGGACTACATCGTCGGCAAATCAAAGGTGAGTGATGTACTCGTCGTTGATGTTAATACCGTATCCTTACAGTCCAGAAGCTTGAAAACGTCTTCCAATGCAGCGGCAAAGAGTTTCGGGATATAATGTCACTCTGTCTTACACCTCTCTGCAGTTGGATAGGTTCCGTACTCTGGCTCTGTACTCGGATAGCCATCTTAGCCCTACTTTACAAACACTTCAGAATTTTGATATACCGACAGTCAACTTGGCACCACTGAAGGGACTGCAGCATCGCCCACATTTCGACAGAATCAAAATCTTTCTCATAGTCTACATATGCCAGACATAGTGGCAAATTGTACTCCTCGTACTTCTGTACAATTTGCCGAAGGGTATGTATGTGGTCTATGGTGCTAAAGCCTTTTAGGAAACCGGCTTGTTCGGGAGGCTGGAAGTCGTACAGTCTGCATGTGAGACGATTCGTAATTACTCTCGAAAACAGCACATAGACGCGGCTCAAAAGGGAAATCGGTATGTAGTTCTTCAAGAGAGCATTGTTGTCTTTTTTAAAGAAGAATACTACCTCACTTCTAGTCCACGCATGTGGAGTAGTCCCACCACAGATGACGGAAATAAAGAGCTTCTGAAGGATTTCAAGTACCGGTTTTCCACCCACTTTCAGAAGCTCTGCTTTAATTACATCCTCGTTTGGGGCCTTGCCATTTTTAAGGTGCTGGAGAGCCATTCTAATCTTGCTCAGACTTACGTTCGGAATATCATCGGAATAGTGTCGAATAACGCTATTGCTCTTGGATTGCGTCTATTGAGTAACGACTCAACTTGCGTGTAGCTCCAACGATGATGTATACAGGTGCTCATAGAACCTCTCAATCTCACTCAAAATCTCAGATGTCCCGGAAACGATGCCGCCACATTCGGTCTTCAGCTTCGACAGTTAGCTCTTTTTGGCTCTGGTTCCGCTCGATCGCTTTTTTAATACGAGCAGTATTAAAATTGCGTAAGTCCCGCCACATGCATTTAGAGATATGTCTGTTCAGTCACTTGTATGCTGTCAAATCTACTGAAGACTGCAGCTTCATTTCGCGTCTAACAGCCATGAGATTAAGAGTGTAATCATAGAGTTTTTGTGTTCTGCGTCAGGTCTTGCAAAACTTAGCTCCGGAGATTCTTAGCACGAACTGCCACGCCGTTACTTTAGCAATAGCGGGGCCGCTGGGGACTGGGGGCCGTCTATTTGTTACTTTAATCATAGGGGATATATTGCCATAGTTGCCACGCTAGGCGAGCGGGTTGGCAACCGCAGTTTTTTTATTGATGTTTTGCTGAAATGCTGCTGCCCATCTTCTGTCTAAGTTTCCCTCTGTCGCCTCTTACAACAGCCACGCCACGGGGAGATATGGTGTAGTGGGTATTTTTACCCGCCCCTACACGGGGTTTGTTTGGGCAAATACAAGCGGGATTTGTTTTGTTCACGAATGATGCCAAACTTATATAGCCCGATAGCGTGGACGTGAATGATTTAGTATATCTTTCTCACTCTAACAAATTGCGTAAACTATGCTAGTTAACTACTAAATATATACTATTTAGTTACTAAATATATGATTCGATATTAATAAAAAAATAAGGATTTGCAATTATGATACGTGAAATGCTAGTGTTTCTAGTCAGCATTATGTTAAAGTAAACATGCTAGTAAATTAAACGAGCTGTTATTTGCCGGGGTTTTTTTTGGAGGGAGATGATTAAGAGAAAACGCTTACATAGTACAACGGTGGAAATTTTATTAGGAACACAATTTTAGCAAGTCTATTAGTTACCAACACAAAATAAAAATAGGACGGAATGTTGCCACTTATGACTATTTATACATTATATATTTAGTGGTATTACACGAAATAAATATATAAAATACATTAAATGTGGCTTTCAACTTCTGGTACTAGAAACGTCAACGATTGCATGTTATTTTTATATATATGTGACGCGTATATTTTTGGCAATTGTGAACTGATTTTAAAGAGTTTTTGTATTAAATAGGTCATATTTCAGAGGTGCTCTCAAACACATTTGGAGAAAAAGTTCTACTCCTAAGGCCGGAAAAATAAAAGATGATGATTTTAATGCAACTGTTTAGACGACATTCTAGATGTTACCTTGAACTTATAATATTCATAAGTCCACTTAAGAGGTTTAAAGGTAGGTCTTACATAGTTTAAAGAAGAATTAAAACCCGTCTTTATATGGTATTATATGGAAATTATATAATTCAATTAAGTTCTTTGATGCCAGTTTTTAATTTTCATCAAAAGTTTAATTTCAATTTGTAACTTGATTAAGGAATAACCGAATTCTTGTAAGTTGTCTGGAAGAAATAGGAAACTTGAGACAAAGAAGTCTAATAATAATACGTTGAAACTCCTGAGGACTAAAATAATATAATTTGTTCGTGGTGAAAAAACAGAAGATAATATTTTTAATGCAACTGTTTAGAAGACAATATTTTGGGTGTTACCTTGCTTCTGATATAACTTTATCCACTCAAAAGGTTTAAAGGAACAGGTGCGATAATTAAATCCCTGACTTTAGAAAATATTGATGTGGAAATTATGTGATTCTATTTAATTGTAATTAATGTCGGGATTTAATTTTCATTAAAAGTTAAATTATTAAAGCAATAAATTTATAGCATACATACGGGTCGAAAAACAAGAGATAAAGTTTTAATTGTAACTATTAAGACGATATTCTAGTTCTTATCTTGAGCTTGTTAAATTGCTTAGTTAAAACCGTCTTCCAAAAGTAAAAAGAAAACAACAATAAAAATGCGACATAATATCTTCTGAGGTCGGGGATTTAATGTTTCGATACAGTTAGCCTCTGCACCGAAATCAGAAGTTATTACGTGAAAATTATTTTATTCTTTTTAGTTTCTGAAGTTGGTTTTCATTTTTATTAAAAAAAAGTTTATTTTATATTTAAGTTATTTGTTTCTGTTAATCTCATATATTTGTATGTAATTTTAAATAAAATAATTGGAAGGATATCAAGCGTTTGTAAAGCTTTATTGGAATAAAATCAAAATAATATTTCAATTAAAGGAAACAGTCGTTTTTGGCCCACTAGAAATTTTCGCGGACAGCAATGGTATTATATACAAAAAAAAAAGATACCAATTTATTATTGTAAATAGCATAAAGAATTTATGAAAATCTACACGGAATCAAGAAATCTGAAAAAAGAGTGGTTTTGATATTTATGTTTATGTCATTAGTTTAGATAAAGTTACATTAAACACAATTGCGGTAGAGATGTGCCAACTCGGAAGAAATTCGACTCGAGTTAATTTGTGTTGAAATTCACGTAATCGAATAGTACTCGAATTACGTAACTCGTACTCGAATTACTAACTGTCTTGATGCAAACGTAGTCTTAAATGAATCTTCGTAGGGTACTGTATATTTTCTACGTCTAGTCGTTGATGACGGTTGATATTTTAGGGAACTATGAAGTTTTAAAACGGTTGCTAAAATGTAAAGTTTTCTTACCGAAAGTAAATTACTCAATTCATAGAGTTCAGTTGTAGGAAATCTATAGGGCTTTAAGAACATAACTTTAATTAAGCACCGTTGAGCTCTTTCAAGCTCAAGGAACCTGGTTCTTGCTGCACCACCCCATATAGGAATACAGTAGCCTACCGTTGACTGAACCAGAGCTATGTATATTTTATTAAGTAAGGACTTCGTGGAGACATGTCGTAGTGACTTAAATATCCAAATAAGTTTCCTGAGCCGAGTTGCCATTAATTCTAGGTGTGAATACCAAGACAGTCTTTGGTCAACCATTACTCCTAGATACTTTATATTTGAGACTTTATTTATTTGAGAGCAGTTACAACTAGAGCTTTGGACGACAGAGCATTCGTGAATTTTAATTTGAAAATCAGGTGTAGGTTGAGTGCTGTTGTACATGGTAAAGCAAATATATTTAGTTTTGGATATATTCAAAGTGAGTAGATTCTGATTGAGCCAATTCACCATCCTAGCAAGACCTAATTCTGCTGTTTTCTTTACAGAGTCCCATGTATCTCCTGTAAATACAATAGCTGTGTCATCTGCATAGGAAAAAATCTGCCCATTATAAAGTTTCATATTACACAGTTCATTAATGTATATCAAAAACAGAGTTGGGCCCATCACACTTCCTTGGGGGACTCCATAGTTGACAGTTACAGTTTTACTTACAGTTGTTCCAATTTTTACCGACTGTTTTCTGTTTCTAAGATAGCTACCAAAGAGAGAGAGAGTTTTATCCCTTAAACCAATGTTTTCTAGTCTTTTTAGCATTATGGGTACGGAAACTGTATCAAAAGCTTTCTTTATATCCAAAAATACTGTTATACATTTTTTATTTTTATCGATTTCCCTTACAATGACTTTAGTAAGATCCCCAACAGCATCTTCAGTGGATAAGCCGTGACGAAAACCATACTGTGACTTTGAAATTAAGTTGAATTTATTAAGATAGCTTACTAGTCTTTTATTTAATATATAGATACATGGATATACATTATATTCGTGTCATAATATAGATAATATCATGCAAGTTATGTAAATATTAATATTCCAAATTATGTATTTCTCTTCTACATGTGTATGTAATATATGAGTTTAATTTTCCACCTAGAGTTTTAGAAAATCTATAATTTGTATTGAATAACCTAAAACAAGTGACAATGTATTAAAGTTTTATGTTATTAGTAAAATCTAAATTAAATATTAGATAGTTTGCATAAGTATTGTGACTTAGTTAAGCCATTTTATTTGTGTAATGTTTGATATCCTTAAAATTCCTATTGAATTTACAAAAAGACTGAAATAAAGCTGATAAACTTCCAACTGCCAGGCAAATCACCTTCAGGAGCTATATTCTCTAAATCATATGAGTTTTTGTTAATAGATTAACTGTTCCATAAGACTGATTATATATTATGTAAATTGACAAATTACATTATTATAAAATTATATAAAAATCCCATGTATTATATAACTTTGGACCATATCCTGCGACAGAATCAGATTCTTCTATTATGCTTATACTGCTGTGTTGTTAATTCTGCAGAAAGGAATATTATTTTTCATGAAAAAAACTATATATTTTTCTCCTACACGAAACCAGTGAAAATAAAAAGCTAGACAACTTTTATATAGTCAAATATTGTTGATGTAAATCCGTAATTACTATTTTTTTACTTGATCAACTGGAGCTAATTAATTGTGTATATTTTATAATAATTTCTTATTTATTTAACATATAGGCATAGATAACAAAATTCTGACAGAAATATGGAAATATAGTTTAATGACATTGAAGGATCTTTAAGGCTTTAACTAGTCTGAATGACCTTGACGAAACGGCGATCGCAGAGATTTTAGCCGACGTCAACACCGTCTAGCAACTACGTTCTGTATTACTTATAAAAGTGCAAAGATTAATAGACTGTAGAGATGACAATTATATAAGTGACATACAGCCTCTTATGCTTGCGCATCACTGAGAATTATGTCGCGGTTACGCATCTTCAATTACATTGTGCTGTAGCTTTGTCCGGTAGGCGTCACGAGCTATCAAGTGTTCAAGTTTCAAGTACGTAAGAGTTTTTAATCGTATTTATTTGTGTCGTATTAGTAGATCTGGGTCAAAGCGTTCGCTGTAAATTTTTCCCGGGTTTGATCCCCGACAGCACGAATGAAATTTGTAATTGCAATTTTCGTCAACACGCTTTGGGGCAGAGCGGCGGACATTTCCTTGCCCTAAAACCCTCCCAGAAATAAAAAAGAGTCCTGTGCCCAGTAGAGGGACTTGTATAGCCTATTACTTTACTTTGTAGCAATATTCTTATTAGTTTCAGATACAGAAGGGTACCTTATGCTGACAAAATATCATGTGGAGGCGACGAAAACGTAAAACATCTTTGTATCTAGATAAAACGTTCGAGAGATTGTCAGTCATGTCATACGCCACATTTTCTATAGAGCGTAGAACATTGCAGATAGGGCAAAATAAAAAATAATACAAAATATTAATAATAATAGGAACTATTTATTAATAATATATACGTTTATAGGTATTTATAATAAAAATAATGAACAAGCTGCAAGATTCAACTAATAATGTTTCTTGTAAACACAATTGTAAAATTCCTGTTTTAATTTTTACCAATGGTTAATTGACGAAACGTAGTCAAGATCACTTCATATATAAGTTGTTTGTTTTGTTGTCAATGTTGTCAATGTTTTTTTTTTTTGTAACGCATAAGGATAAGTTAGACTAAGTTAGATTAACTTGGATAACTTTGTAATTTTTTTAATTTTATCACAAAATTTCCGTAATAAATTATTACCTTTTCTACAGTGATTCTCTCCTCTTAGTTTCGGCGTGACTGTAGGATGTTATACTGAGTCACCGTCAGTTACTAAGCGGCCATAAATCATTATATGAATGTATAGACATACATATAAACATTTTTTGATTTTAACATTTATGTTTTTTTTTGAATTTGGATTGATTTTTTGAAACCTGGTAAAATTATTTTTTTCCATACCAATTGATGGCCCGGAGTATAATGCCAGTTATGCTCTTTGGATGAAGTTATTTTTTATTTTATGCTCAATTGCAGACAAAACAATATTGATTGCGCATTTCTAAAACAAAATTTTACCTCTTCCTTCTAATAATAACTCCTGCACACACAGTTGCCACACGGCGGAATAGTTATTATTATCTATAAGACCATTTGCAGAAACAGTTTTTGTTAACAGATATGAGTGTAACATTTTTATCAGCTGCTTTGTTTATAATGCCTTGAGCAACACTTTGCCGGTTTCTGTACAGAAAATGATGCTGGCTTTGCAAATATGGATGGCCGCTACCATTGAATATAATATCCGCTATGTTACGCTTATTTACATAGAAACTTATCATTTGCATAAAATTCTAAATAGCACTTTTTACACAAGAAAGTAAACTTTTAGATCAGTCCATCTTGTTTTTCACTAATTAAGTGAACAGTAAAACAAACCAATAGGTCCGTGATTTAAAAATTTTTGCAATTTTTTATAGAAAAGCATGACATTATCATAATATAATAGTCAATTACTTAGCCATGGGATAAAACTTTTAAGTGTGCCAGTGAAACATTAATGATGATATTTGGGTCATTATACTGGAAATAGTCTTTTAAATATTTTGTAGTACAATTGACAATCTTCAGTATGATTGACCGTGTATATGACTTTTATAAGTCTATGTTATTTTTGATGAAAATTATTATTTCAGATAAAAGCCCTTTCACATTTATTTTAGTCTCGAATTAAATTAATCCAAATGAAAATAAAAACTTTAGCACTTTATAACTGATTTTTAAATGTAAAACACTGACTTGAAATTATATAATTATCAGTAGTTTTTAATTCATTGAACTTTTTCAAGATTGTATTGGAACTCTACTGGTAAAAAAAAACAATAATATATATTATAGTTCATGATGAAAATAAAGTATGCGCGTTACAATGTATCCCATCAAGAATTTCTAATGTAATTCTTGGTGTAAAGCTAAGACGTGATAATAACTGTAAACATTTTGTTAAACATTTGTAAATACTTGCTTTATAACCTAATAAATATTATTTGACCGTAATAAAATAAAACAAGGTGGTCTTCGGCATGAAAGTAAAAATAAATATTTTCGATTATTTTTGCAATATCGAACAGCCGGATAAGCGCGCGATTTTGATCCATCGTATAGATGCTAAATTTCAGCAAGCACTGTCAAATTCAATAGGAGTGATAGAAAAAAACGCTTCTTGATTTAGAAGGGTAAATATTTTATTTAACCTATAAAGTAAAATCACTTTATTAAAAATCAAAATAGCCCAATAGCTTTATTAACATGAGACACATAATTGTACGAGTGCTAACAATACTTAAATTTATTTTACTGAAATCTCAAAAAGTTTTTTTTTTAATAGAATAAGGGTGAGAAATGAGCACACAGTCCACCTGATGGTAAGTGGTTGCTACGGCCCATAGTCATCTACATCTATTCTCGATTACGTATCAAAATGTAGGTGCGTTGTCACCCGTGAGGACTTAGATGTAATGCCTCGTTTCCAGTAAAAAGGTTCTCCGGTTCTCTACACTCACCATACGAAACACAGCAGGGTTAAACTGCTATTTTACATGGTATTCTGTGAGAGCGTGACCCTTCCCCGGTCGAGCCGACCCATTCGTGCTACAACTATACCTACTACTAGTATAGCTACAGCATAGCTCTACCACGTAAGAAAAAATTGACGTTGAAAATTTAAGTATTTTCAGAAGCAACTTTGCAATTATTTTCTATGGAGTGAATTTTTGTGGAATCGTGTTTTACAAACCGCCACCTGAAATACGTACAATTTTTTTTCGATAGCGACGTGAAATTACAAAACGATCCCCATGCATATCAAAAGAAAAGTTATATCTTAATGCAAACTTTCACAGGTAATTTTTTTTTAACTATTTTTATCCAGCAAGTAGTAAAGCAACTACAATCCCATCGCTGGTTATGTAGCCTAAGATGGTGAATTGCACTGACTTAACAAAAACCTATTCACTCTTGCCTAATATTACTAGGTAAGTATTATTTTCTACCTATTTATGTGTGTGTGTGCGTGCGTGCGTGCGTGCGTGCGTGCGTGCTTGCGTGCGTGTGTGCTTGCGTGAGTGCGTGCGTGCGTGCGTGCGTGCGTCGCTTACCTACACGAGGTTGCCACTCGAGAACCTTTCTTCCTATTTTTTATCGGTTTTCCAAGTTATATAGCCAGCCCAAAGTCATTTCACTGTAATATTCCGTTGGGCTATGTCAGTTACTCTAGTTCTACTGCGAATATCTTCATTTCTAACTTTATCACGTAGAGAAACCCCTCTCCAATTTAAAATTTTTACATTTTTAGATGATAGTTTGTCTAACATAAAAAAAACCATAAACCCAAGAATGTCTTTATATAGTTATTTATAGTTAGGGAAGCACCATTTTTATTATTTATTTAAATTGTTTGATTTAATTTGATAACAGTGTACCTAAATGTAAGTATCTGTATCTATATTTCCCTCCCCAACAATATTTTATAAAGTCATACTCATAAATACAGCGTTTTATTGTAATACATAATTATAAAATTGAGTATCAACTAATGAATAAAAAATGCAACAATAAAATTACATAGGTATTAAAAACTATCGAAATCTAAGTAACGAGAGCATGTTCGTCGTTCCACATCTAAATTATATAAAAATGCATTTTTCAATTTCACTAATCAACGTCGCCGCGAAAATTTCTTCTTCTTTGGGCACTTTAAAAATTAATTTATTTAGAAAATAATATTTACAGTTACCAGTGTATTGATATTTACTAAATTAAGTATTTCTAGTCATAAAAATATTCATAATTGAGTATAAACTTTTAAAAAACTAATATATATTTGAACGAAGTCGCTCCAACACCGACGCGCGGTCCACCCTCGATGATGTCCGAAAACGGACTGACAGGGCGACGGAGCATGCGCGCTCGCGTAAGTATATTCAATTTCAGGGAAAAATGATATATTCTCTTATAAAACGGGTAATAAAAATAAAACTCTCAATTAAAAATATTAATATTTCTAAGACCTTTTTTTAGTGTAAGAACTATTTAAAAAGCTTGTGCCGTTTTGGAGAAATTTTGCAAAATATGACAAAGATAGGTACTCTTTGGGGATTTTTTTCTAATAAGGGGTTGACAAAAATACAATTTTGTTCAATTAAAAACATTTACTAAATCCTCTTCTGTTACCCTGTATTTTTTCTTTGTGGTTTAATTGAACAGTTATTGAGATTTATTTACTTAAATATCCAAAATTTAGGCATTTCAACCACTGTTAAGGCCTTAATGTCTTATCTCTTATTATTGAAAATGTCTTTTTAATTTCTAACAGTATCATAAATAGTCATTATTTTGGTATTATAGCATTTGAAATGCAATTCATATATAAACATAGTCTCCACAAGCTACATAGAATGAAATAAATATAGAAAAATTAATATATTGATAAGAATTAATATTTAGTATATGCACTCTTTACAATAATTAAGTTTTTCAGGTCAATCGCTGAGAACATATTTGTATGCTTTGCAGGCTAAAAGCTTGCAGAGCTGCCCGTAAGCAGAGACAAAAAAGAGTATGGATATTGAAGACAACAGTCTTCTATCATTATCATTGAAAATGTTCTTCGAATTCTTGCCAATATCATAAATGGACATGTTATCATCAAGATATTTAGAAAAAAATATTTTGAAATGGTTTACAATAACAAATACAATTAAATTATACAGGTTTTATTATCCTTCCATAAACAATTTAAAACATCTTACTTCCTCACTATTTATCAGTGTGTAATAACAGATAAAAATGTTTGAGGTATCTAACCTAACCTAATCAGATAATATATTTTCAAACAAAGTTTTGACACCGTGCCTGTCTATTTATTCTACTGTTAATAGACTACTTTGAAATTATGATTTACTATAATAAATGTAGATGCATTATAACTTGTGTTTTTATACTTATACAACCAGTTCAAAACATCTTTCTTACTATATAGCGTGTGTAGGTAATACACGGTGGCCCATAAGTCCCTTGAAATGTAAAAAAATAATTTAAAAAAAACTAATGACATTATGAAAAAGGTTTTTATTTTGTCATAATCCTTATAAAATGGGAATTATTTTTTGAAAATTACATCATCTAAATGTAATCCGTTACGATCGCGGCACTCCTGTAAGCGACGTTTAAAATTATCCATCACTGCGTGGCAAGTAAGCTCTGTAATGTTTGCCATTTCTCTTTGGATATTTTCTTTCAGGACGTCAATTGTCCGCGGGTTGGTTTCGTACACTTTAGTCTTAAGATAACCCCATAAGAAAAAGTCCATTGGGGTCAGATCTGGACTACGTGGTGGCCAAGGAATATCTCCTCTTCGAGAGATCACTTTATTAGGGAAAAGTTGACGGACGACGATAGCGACGTTAGAGGTATGGGCAGTTGCTCCATCTTGTTGAAACCAGGTCCGCGTATTGAAGCCTGGAAAATTCTGCAACTCTGGTGTAAAAAAGTCCTGGATCATAGCTACATACCGTTGTGAAGTAACAGTAAGCGCGCGGCCTCTGCCGTCCTCAAAAAAGTAAGGGCCTGTAATACCATGCGCTGACATAGCCGCCCAAACTGTCACTTTAGGGCTATGTAAGGGCTTTTGATGTTTGCGATTTGGATTTTCGCAACTCCATTAGCGACAATTTTGCTTATTGACATGGCCGTTGATATGAAAGTGAGCCTCATCAGGGAATAATACGTTATTAAACGAAGTAAAGCGGTTCAACATTTCATTTGCGAAATTTAGTCTGTGGATAGTGTCAGTATCTTTTAATTCCTGTACTAACTAAATCTTGTACGGGTGAAGATGTAAATCTTTCTTTAAAATTCGCTGTAACGATGTTCTGGGTAAGTTTAATGCACTGGAACGCTTACGAGTAGACTGGGTAGGATTTTCACGAATTGAGTGTTTCACTACATCGATGTTTTCTTCCGTCCGTGATGTCCTTGGTCGACCTGACCGTTGTTTATCCAACGTCGAACCACTCTCTTCGAACTTAATAACCCAGTTCTTAATCGTTTGAACACTTGGAATGTCTGTAAAGTTGCGTAAATTCTGATATTCTCGAAATTTACGCCGCGCAATGGTAGCCGAATCATTGTTTCGATAAAACTCGCGCACACAAAATGCACGGTCCGCACCGGTGAAACGCTCCATGGCACAGAACACTAATACCCTTAGGCGGGAAGAATGTCAACTTCAAACAAAGAAAATGGCACCCATAACGCACGCCATCTCTGGCGTGCCCCCTAAAACTTTTTGCGCGGGAATTTTGAAACGTGATTTTTTTTTAGTTGTCGTCTTGGTTGTTTCGTTTCAAAAATGGCTTAAGAATGTAAAATACCATATAGATAGATATAGCTTGTAGTTTTTCGTTTCAATGATATATATTGCTAAATTAAAACGAAAACAAAAGCACAAAGTTATTTGTAAATTATGGTACTTTACATTCATAAACCACTTTTGAAACGATTAGCAATCATTTTAATATAAAAAAGGAACTAATTTTTCAAATAAAAGTGGTTTTTGAAATACATAATTTTTATTTACATTACATACTTGTCTACATTGGTACATAGAAAAACCGATGGTACATTGATGGACGTAAGTGACGGAGTAATTAACTAATTTTTAACATGGCATATGTAACATGACATTTAAGCAAAATGGAAAGTAAAGGTACATTGGTTTTATATAAAAAAGATTAGACAATCTAATATAAACACTTTTTTCTAACAAGAAAACATTATTTACCTTCACATTCTACAAACAAGGCAATAGCTTTGCAATATTATGTCTAAACTCCAATAACCTGATTATATTATAGATGCCACCAATAATATTACATTTGTAGAAATTATTTTCGTTATGTTATTGTTATTGACTGCATTAAAAACTAATAAGTCAACATTTTCATGTCATTAATTAGCACTACCTGCTGCAAATCCATCCACGAAAAACAAAAAGGATAAAGATATGTTGATAAAAATGAAATATCATCTGAAAAAATTAACAGGCTTCAAAAAACTGTAAAGCATCTAAAGAATGAAGCATTTCTCAAAGTATTGAGCAAAAATGATTCCGTAAATGAAATATTAAAATGTAAAATATCCCCCTCTTTTGCATTATTTTTGCAAGGAGAATGGCAAAACTATAAAAAAAAATCAAAAGGTCGAAGATGGAACATGGACTCCAAAATAATAGCACTAAGACTGTATAAAAGGTCACCTAGGTGTTACAAATTATTAAGAAGGATGATTTGCCTGCCAACACCTAGTTCATTAAAAGCGTTATTAAGGCTTTAACTAGCCTGAATGACCTTGACGAAACGGCGATCGCAGAGATTTTAGCCGATGTCAACACCGTCTAGCAACTACGTTCTGTATTACTTATAAAAGTGCAAAGATTAATAGACTGTAGAGATGACAATTATATAAGTGACATACTGCCTGTTATGCTTGCGCATCACTGAGAATTATGTCGCGGTTACGCATCTTCAATTACATTGCACGGTGTGGTGCTGTAGGCATCACGAGCTATCAAGTGTTCAAGTTTCAAGTACGTAAGAGTTTTTATTATATATGTTAAATCGTATTTATTTGTATCGTATTAGTAGATCTGGGTCAAAGAGTTCGCTGTAAATATTTTCCCGGGTTTGATCCCCGACAGCAGGAATAAAATTTGTAATTGCAATTTTCGTCAACACGCATTGGGGAAGCACGGCGGGCATTTCCTTGCCCTAAAACCCACTCAGAAATAAAAAAAGAGTCCTGTGCCCAGTAGAGGGACTTGTATAGCCTATTACTTTACTTTGTAGCAATATTTATATTCGTTTCAGATATAGAAGGGTACCTTATGCTGACAAAAATATCATGTGGAGGCGACGAAAACGTAAAACATCTTTGTACCTAGATAAAACGTTCGAAAGATTGTCAGTCATGTCATACGCCACATTTTCTATAGAGCGTAGAACATTGCAGATAGGGCAAAATAAAAAATAATCCAATATATTATGGGAACTATTTATTAATAATATATACATTTATAGGTATTTATAATAAAAATAATGAACAAGCTGCAAGGTTCAACTAATAATGTTTTTTGTAAATACAATCGTAAAATTCCTGTCTTAATTTTTACCAATGGTTAATTGATGAAACGTAGTCCAGATCACTTCATATAAAATATATTTAATTAAAATTGACACGTGACCTATTTGGCCTTCTACTTACAACTTGGCGGAAATTTGAAAAGAAATTTTGTCTTTTCACACAAGTATTGTTTACAACTGGCGTGGTTTCGAAAAGCGTGATTAAGTGTCAGCGGTATATAATCAATTAAACACTGAAATTTATTGAAATTTATTTTTTTGTTTATTTTTGTTATATCTTCTTAAAAACTGACGCCATCTCGCTATTTTATTATTTGTTTTTTCTGTACGCATAAGGATAAATTAGACTAAGTTAGATTAACTTGGACAAGTTTATATTTTTTTTAATTTTATCACAAAATTTCCGCAATCAATTATTACCTTTTCTACAGTGATTCTCTCCTCTTAGTTTCGGCGTGACTGTAGGATGTTATAGTGAGTCACCGTCAGTTACTAAGCGGCCATAAATCATTATATGTATGTATAGACATACATATATACATTTTTCGATTTTAATATTTATGTTTTTTGAATTGTGATTGATTTTTTGAGACCTGGTTAAATTATTTTTTCCATACCAATTGATGGGCCTGAGTATAATGCCAGTTATGCTCTTTGGCTGAAGTTATTTTTTATTTTATGCTCAATTGCAGACAAAACAATATTGATTGCGCATTTCTAAAACAAAATTTTACCTCTTTTCCTTCTTATAATAGCTCCTGCACCTAACACGGCGGAATAGTTATTATTATCTATAAGACCATTTGCGAAAACAGTTTTTGTTAACAGTTATGAGTGTAACATTTTATCAGCTGCTTTGTTTATAGCGCCTTTAGCAACACTTTGCCGGTTTCTGTACAGAAAATGATCCTGGCTTTGCCAATACGGATGGCCGCTACCATTGAATATAATACCCGCTATGTTACACTTATTTACATAGAAACTTTAATTACCATTTGCATAAAATTCTAAATAGCACTTTTTACACAAGAAAGTAAACTTTTAGATCAGTCCATTTTGTTTTTCACTAATTAAGTAAAAAGTAAAACAAACCAATAGGGCCGGGAATTAAAATTTCTTGCAACTTTTTATAGAAAAGCATGACCTTATCATAATATAAAAGTCAATCATTTAGCCATGTGATAAAACTTTTAAGTGTGCCAGTCAAACATTAATGATGATATTCGGGTCATTATACTGGAAATAGTCTTTTAAATATTTTGTAGTACAATTGATAATCTTCAGTATGATTGACCGTGTATATGACTTTTATAAGTCTATGTTATTTATGATGAAAATTATTATTGCAGATAAAAGCCCTTTCACATTTATTTTAGTCTCGAATTAAATTAATCAAAATGAAAATAATAACATTGGCTCTTTATAACTGATCTTTAAATGTAAAACACTGACTTGAAATTATATAATTATTAGCATTTTTTTTAATTCAATGAACTTTTTTAAGATTTTGTTGAAACTCTACTGGTAAAAAAAAACAAATATAATAATAAAAAAAATATATATATTTTAGTTCTTGATGAAAATAATGTATGCGCGTTACATCGCATCCCATCAAGAATTTCTAATGTAATTCTTGGTGTAAAGCTAAGACGTGATAATAACTGTAAACAATAGAATAACAAAATATAGAAAACATTTACATTTACAAACAAAACATTTACAAAATACTTGCTTTATAACCTAACAAATATTATTTGACCGTAATAAAATAAAAAAAAGGTAGTCTTGGGCATGAAAGTAAAAATAAATATTTTCGATTATTTTTGCAATATCTAACAGCCGGATCAGCGGGCGATTCTGATCCATCTAAAGCTGCTAAATTTCAGCACTGTCAAATTCAATAGGAGTGACAGAAAAACGGTTCTTGATATAGAAAGGTAAATAAATTATTTAACATATAAAGTAAAATCACTTTATTACAAATCAAAATAGCCCAATAGCTTTATTAACATGAGATATAATTGTACGAGTGCTTACAATACTTAACATTATTTTATTGAAATCTCAGAAAGTTTTTTTTTAAATAGAATAAGGGTGACAAACGAGCACACAGTCCACCTGATGGTAAGTGGTTGCTACGGCCCATACACATCTACATCTATTCTCGATTAAGTATCAAAATGTAGATGCGTTGTCACCCGTGAGGACTAAGATGTAATGCCTCGTTTCCAGTAAAAAGGTTCTCCGGTTCTCTACACCATACGAAACACAGCAGGGTTAAACTGCTATTTTACATGTTATTCCGTGAGAGCGTGGCCCTTCCCCGGTCGAGCCGATCCATTCGTGCTACAACTATACCTAATAAATATAGCTGTAGCATGGCTCCACGTAAAATAAAATTGACGTTGAAAATTGAATTATTTTAGAAGCAACTTTGCAATTATTTTCTATTGAGTTAATTTTTGTGGAATCGTGTTTTGCAAACCGCCACCTAAAATACGTACAATTTTTTTTCGATAATGACGTGAAATTACAAAACGATCCCCATGCATTTCAATGTGGCTCTATTTAGCCTCTTACTATGAACATACCTCGGAAGATATTATATTATATTATTACTGTTCCGTGTGAGGCAACCTTTATACTTATATACATATTCTCATCATATTTTTATGGTTGGTTAGAAAAATTATATCTAAATGCAAACTTTCACAGGGTCAATTTTTTTTTACTATTTTTACCCAGCAAGTAGTAAAGCAACTACAATTCCATCGGTAAGTGGTTATGTAGTCTAAGATGGTGAATTGCACTGACTTAACAAAAACCTATTCACTCTTGCCTAATAGTACTAGGTAAATATTATTTGCGACCTATTTGTGTGTGTGTATGTGTGTGTGTATGTCTGTGTGTGCGCGCGTGCGTGCATGCGCGCGTGTGCGTGTGTATGTGTGTGTGTGTATGTGTGAAGAAAAGTGTATGAGAATACGTGTAGAGGAATAAAGGTTGAGTACTAATTCGCTTACCTGTACGAGGTTGCCACTCGAGGACCTTTCTTCCTATTTTTTATATGTTTTCCAAGTTATATAGCTAGCCCATTGCCATTTCACTGTAATATTCCGTTGAGCTATGTCAGTTACTCTGATTCTAATGCAAATACCTTCATTTCTAACTTTATCAAGTAGAGAAACCCCTCTCCAATTTAAAATTTTTACATTTTTTAGATGATAGTTTGTCTAACATAAAAAAAAACCATAAACCCAAGAATGTCTTTATATAGTTATTTATACTTAGGTAAGCACCATTCTTTTATTTATTAAATTGTTTGATTTAATTTTATAACAGTGTACCTAAATGTAAGTATCTGTATCTTTATTTCTCTCCCCAATAATATTTTATAAAGTCATACTTATAAAAACAGCGTTTTATTGTAATACATAATTATAAAATTCATTATCAACTTATTAATAAAAATATGCAACAATAAAATTACATAGGTATTAAAAACGATCGAAATCTAAGTAACGAGAACATGTTCGTCGTTCACATCTAAATTATATAAAAATGCATTTTTCAATTTCACTAATCAACGTCGCCGCAAAAATTTCTTGTTCTTTGGGCACTTTAAAAATTCATTTATTTAGAAAATAATATTTACAGTTACCAGTGTACAGATATTAACTAAATTAAGTATTTCTAGTCATAAAAATATTTATAATTGAGTATAAACTTTTAAAAAACTAATATATATTTGAACGAAGTCGCTCCAACACCGACGTGCGATCCACCCTCGACGATGTCCGAAACCGGACTGTGACAGAGCTTACATGGCGATGGAGCATGCGCGCTCGCGTAAATATATTCAATTTCAGGGAAAAATGATATATTCTCTTATAAAACGGGTAATAAAAATAAAACTCTCAATTAAAAATATTAATATTTTTAATACCTTTTTTTTAGTGTAAGAACTATTTAAAAAGCTTGTGCCGTTTTGGAGAAATTTTGCAAAATATGGCAAAGATAGGTACTCTTTGGGGATTTTTTTTCTAATAAGGTGTTGACAAAAATACAATTTTGTTAAATTAAAAACATCTACCAAATCTTCTTCTGTTACCTTGTATTTTTTCTTTGTGGATTAAATGAACAGTTTTTGAGATTTTTTTACTTAAATATCCTAGATTAAGGCATTTCAACCACTGTTAAGGCCTTAAGCAAGTTTCACATGAAATTTGGTATTAATGACTAAATTTTTAATGTTTTGAAAAAAACAATAAAGCAACAGACTCCCTCAGACAATGAGTATATCCTTATGTTTGATGAGATGTCAATAAAAAAGAATTTGTTTTACAACAAAAAGGAAGTTTTGTTCAAAAACTCAATAAATTTGGAGTTTCTCGATAAATGTCCAGAACATAAAGATATGAATATAAATTACTTATTTAATAGCGTATTTCACATTTGTATGAAGAGATTTTGTATTTTGAAAAATCGGCAATTGCAGAAGAGTACTCTGCATCTGCTCTTCAAAGAAAAACTGATATCCTGCAGAATAAATAAGATGTTACATGGATATATACGTAATTAACTAATTTTTAACTTTATGCATGTAAACAGTTCCAACAGCTCTTAACTAAATATCGATTTAATAGTTAAGTAGTTATTATTTATTATTTTTCGATAATACAGGTAGATGTCTAAGTGTCACAGCATTTACTTGCTAAATTCTATAAAAAATACAAATGTATGTGTTATCCATATCCCACAGTAAACTTAAAAGTTAGTTGCATAGCAATACGATTGTTTGTAGGGTGACTACTAAAATATCCGACATTAAACGATAAAAAGACTGTAAGGTATGATTCGCACCAGTAAAGTGATAGTTTCGAAAATACTATATTCGAAATCCAAAAGTGGCTCTATATGGCAAATATTTAAAAAAAAAAACTTAAATTTAAATCCTACCTGCCTCGCGGAAGCAAGGAATATCTGACCCACTCCGACTAAAACTCTCAGATGTTTCATCTTCACCACTTATCGGCAGGACTACGGGTACACTTTTACACACATCCGTAGCCTCATCAGCGCTAGTCACTCCTTGGCAGCCTCTCTCTCGAGAGGACAAATCCTCCCTCTCCTTTTATCTCCTTATATAATGTCACCACTGAAGTGATTATGACTGTACATACAGAAAAAGTAGTTCCATGTAATATCTTATTTATTCAGCAGGATATCAATTTTTCTTTTAAGAGCAGATGCAGAGTACTCTTCTGCAAATTGCCGATTTTTGAAAATACAAAATCTCTTCATACAAATGTGAAATACGCTATTAAATAAGTAATCTATATTCATATCTTTATGTTCTGGATATTCATCGAGAAACTCCCAATTTATTGAGTTTTTGAACAAAACTTTAATTGTCCCTTTTAATTTTTTTTTATATGCTTCTGCCTCTAAAAAATCATAAATCATCGTAGCACTACTTTCAATACAGTTAATGAGGTTTTTAGAGGCGTATTTAAGGGACTTTTTTAGATCACTATATTCTTTAAAGTCAATAAAAGTATGTGATTTCTCTTGTGTCTCAGATACAAAAATTTTTTTACAAATTTCACATTTGTTGAGATTATTTTTTACTATAAACCCACAGACATAGGCACACGCTTGTATTTCCCCACTGCTTTCTTCCAAGCTACATTCAAATGTAGAATTTACACTTTCTTCTAACTCATCGGTTAAAATTGTGACATAAGCAGTGTGTGTGTCTGTGGGTGGAGACAATAAAGATTTAAAATTTGTCAATATAACTTGATTTTGGTCTTCTACACAATTTCCTGTCCCAATAAAAGATAAGTTGCTAAGGACAGCCGTTTTAAGACCCGCAACAAACTGCCCAGCAGTGGGATTTGAATTGCAGCCGCAATTGGCCCGAACGCATCCAAAAAGATTTTCTAACAGGTCCTGCTGGAGCCTTCTTGTTTCCAAACTTTTTATTGATTTATATTTAGAACTGAGATTTCTCCAAATTCGTTCTATTCCATTGATGGACCATATCCAACCTTCTTGGGATGGAGGAGCTCGTTTGCATCCCAAAAACGTCATTTCTTTAAAAAAATTCTTCATTAAAGTCAAATGTGTGAGATGTGGTGTATTATTTGTCATGTTTGTCGAATATGGTTTCCCCCTTCTTAGGTCTGGTGTGCATGCGTTGACACAATCAAACAGCTTGTTCATATTTGCAATAACATTAGCTGTAGTGACAGCCTCTGAAGAGAGTTCCCCTGTAAACAACACATAATTTAAGATCTTACTATTAGGATTAAAGAAACATGATTTAAAGTATGTTACAAGACAACTCAAAAATAATATCACATATCAGTATCACACAATAAACAATAATTTGTACTTGGGAGAGCCTAGTTCCTTTTAAAGTTAATAATTATTTTAATGGGCGGACATATGTTTAAATATTATACTTTAAATTATAAATTTAATTTACCTTGTGAAACTTTAGCATACATTCCTGCAGCAACTGAGTGGCTTAACACTTGTGCAGCTAGCTTCACCTTCATCTTCTGCTTCGTATTTGGATTTAAATGTTCTTGTTTTAAGCAAGGTGCAAACACAAAATTGGGATTGGTGTTATCTGTTTCATAAAACTCCTTTATATGGCTCCATTTAGCAACACCTGTAAAAAAAATTTGTGTAAATATCCAGTAAATTGGAAATATGTATAATATTATGATTGTAATAAAACAAAATATCTTACCAAATCCAATTTGATCATTTGATGTTATATTTGTTGGACATTTAATGTCATATTTTAAAAACATATTTCTAAAGCATTTGAGCAAATGCGGAGTATCAAAAATGGTAACCACTTCTCGATTATTTAGCAGAATATATGGCTGTTCTACAGATGCTCCCAAGATACTTAAAGCTCTCTTATTCACACCATCCATATCACACACTGTAGCTGAAATATTAATTCCAGCATCAAAACAATGTTGCAGGACCTAGAATGATAAAAGGGTAAATGAATATGGTAAAAAAGTACTACTACTTATATTGACATAATAACAAATAAAAGACCATAATGCTCACCTCCTTTATAAGAACTGACAGCCTATCTGCAGTCACAGATCCACTAGAAAAATAATAAGGAATTGGTTGTTTCAGCTTTTTACGAATTCCGCCAATCATGAACACGAGGGCATGTGTTGCCATTTGTGGTGACCTGCCATGCAGTGCATGGTCTTGATAACCCTCAATTATGTCCTCCTTTTTGTTGTAAAACAAATTCTTTTTTATTGACATCTCATCAAACATAAGGATATACTCATTGTCTGAGGGAGTCTGTTGCTTTATTGTTTTTTTCAAAACATTAAAAATTTAGTCATTAATACCAACTTTCATGTGAAACTTGCTTAATAACGCTTTTAATGAACTAGGTGTTGGCAGGCAAATCATCCTTCTTAATAATTTGTAACACCTAGGTGACCTTTTATACAGTCTTAGTGCTATTATTTTGGAGTCCATGTTCCATCTTCGACCTTTTGATTTTTTTTTATAGTTTTGCAATTCTCCTTGCAAAAATAATGCAAAAGAGGGGGATATTTTACATTTTAATATTTCATTTACGGAATCATTTTTGCTCAATACTTTGAGAAATGCTTCATTCTTTAGATGCTTTACAGTTTTTTGAAGCCTGTTAATTTTTCTCAGATGATATTTAATTTTTATCAACATATCTTTATCCTTTTTGGTTTTCGTGGATGGATTTGCAGCAGCAACAGGGTTGATATTCTCAGTTACTTGAGGAATATCACTAGTTTTGTCAGGAATGGTTTTATAATTTACATTCTCACACAAGGGTTGTATAAATTTTGACGGACCCGCAACAGGCTCAAATACATTTGAAACAGTTATACATCTTCTGAATATTTTCAGACAGTGGTTGTTTATTAGTTGATGGACCTGCAATATGTTGAATGACATTCCTTTGTTCCAAATTAAGGTCAGCTAATGTGATCTGAAAATTAGAGATTATCAAATCATTATTACTAAATTTCAAACAGCCTTATAAATTTATAAACATTAAATACAACTTGTTTTTTTAATGAATGTTGCTTTAACACCATTACCACCACCATCCTATTTTTAAGACACTATTTTAATTTCTTTTAATTGTAAATATATTCTGTAAGTAACTAAATTATAATCATGTCATTTAAACAACATTGACAGCTCGCGGAGCAGTGGCTTGCATTGAGTTGCGGCACTAAAGGTCACAGGTTCAAATGCTGCACAGAATAAGTATTTGTAAGGGGGTCAATTTAAAATTGGTTGCAGATAAAGTCGTCCCTGAGCAAAAATATTTTCTTCTCGGTAATATTAATTAAATTGTTATAATGTTATTGAATTTGTCAAATATGGGGCGAATTACTAAGCTTATTCTCAAGAAAAATGATTTTTATTATTGATTTATCACCACTTTTATCAAGTAACAGAGTGGTCATTCTTGGTAACATAGTTGTTTTCCATACAAAAAAATTCTGTCCCATATGCAATGCATCATGCGAAAATCATAATATCTTTTTATCAATTCAATGTAATTGTTATGTTTGAAAGCTAGTGTAATAAAGCAATCATAACACATTTAAAAACATACTTCAATCTGGAGTCACCTTCATCCTATACTTTCCTCAATTCAAGACCAATCCCCTAAGATAAAAGTGATACACATATTTTCAGATGACCCGCTACTCAGTACCGTCAGAATCAAAACTTCTGCTAAATATGGACAAAACTTTTCTCAAAGTACAACCTCACCAAGCCTACATGGAATTTTTTCGAGTCGGGACACGGCAAAGGAGCAGCTGTTGGTGTTGGTGGCTTTCTAAAACGGACTGCTGACCAGCTTGTTGCTGTTGGGAAAGACATTCTCATAGCGTCTTCGTTCTATCAGTCTCTGAAAGATAGTAGTAGAGTTAAGGTCAATCTTGAACTGATTATGATATTGAAAGAATCGCGAATGAAATTCCAGCAGAAATTGTTCCTTTCTATGGTATAATGAAAGTACATCAAGTGTACTACTAGTGTATTACAGAAGAAGTGGAAGCGCTGAAATATCGAGAGTTGAGCTGTTTCTGTTAGCTTGATATCTCCTCATGAATTAATCCAAAAAACTATTGTCCACTAAAGGACATATACATATACATACGAAGAATCAAAGGAGTAATTCTACTAATCTAGCGGATATAAGTAATTTGATTGAACAGAAAAGGAAATCTTTTTACAATGTAATTTACAGTTAGAGTTCGGAATCAGATGATGATAATCCTTTGCTACGATTAAAAGATAAGGCATCAGATCAACCCTGCTTGTCTAAAGAAAAAAATGATGAGAATCACTTGATTCATAAAGAAAATATTCATCCAAGTAAAATCAAAGAAGGAGTCTAGGTCTTAGTTAAAGTTTACAATTCTGAAAGTAAGTGTTTATCTAGGCAAAGCATTAAGCGAAGTAGACGATGATGGTGAAGTAAAAATTGTCTTTTTAAATTCCGTTGACGATACTAGAAAAACATACAAATTAGTTTAAAACGATATATCAAATGAACAATATGAGAGTTTCATAAGAGTTGTTTCAGTACCTAAAAAGTAAATAAAGGCAAAAGGGTATATTACCAGTTCCATACTCCACTAGAGATATTTGAAAAATAAGTTATCAGCTTAGGTTTAATTTGATCTCAATAAGATTTTTTAGCTTTTTCCCCTTAAGTTTTATAATCTAGTTAAGTTTCTAAACTTCTTAAAATAATTCATAGCCAAAAAAAATTTTTTTTGTGATAGTAGTTCATAAATTAGTTGCGAATAGTACAACTATGTTATTGTTCCTACAACTTTGTTACTTTTGTGTCCCTAAATATATAAGAGTAATGTCTCGAATTTTATGAAAAGCTGACACCTGACTCTATGCATTGTTTATTAATTATTTAATATTCTCATTTATACACAACATCATCATTATATTTTAATAATTTAATTCAATTTACATAGTTTATAGTGAAAATTTGATCATTAAAACAAAGGAAGTAACAGAGTATATTTAACTTCCATTACTGTTCCTACTTAAGAAGAACTATTGTGTAATTTTACATGTTGAACATGAGAGTACAGACTTAATTAATGTTCATAACAAAGAATGTTTCTAAAAATAATTGTTTGTTGTTTAAATATGAATAAATATATGATGGTAACAGAGTTGTAATTTTTTTTACCCTGCACTAGTAAATTACTTGAAAATCTAAAAATAGTGGCAAGACATCGCGCCCAACCACGATATTGCATTTAACAATGATATCTACATAGCATAAATACCTATACAACTAAGTTAAACAGAATTTTATTTTCTTTTGTTTTCGAAATTTACAGTCATTTTCTGCCACCGATTTTAAATTGACCCAAGGTCTATAAATAATTGTGCCGGGGGTTGTTTGTCCTCATCCAATTTATGTTTGTAAACTGCCTCCACAAAGAGGAGAAAATCCTAGTATGGATAAGGTTTTTTTTTAAAATAAAAGATAACTTTTTTTTAAAGTTTATATCTTTTGTTTTTTTTATGGTTGAGAAGTAATGGTAGGTTACGTCGCATACCCTTATAAATCACCACTCAATCTGCTACCACCGTTTGTTAACTAGATAATATTTTCACTGTAGTATGAGAAAAGCCACACAAAAGAAAAAAATGTAGATAGTAACTAAAGAAAGATTAACTAACCTTATCACATTCCTCATCAGGTACTGCAGATTTGACTAGCCTCTTTCCAAAATTATCAATGAATGATGATTTCTTAAAATGTTTAGTGCACAACATTAAATGCCTAGAATGAAGATTGTTTTGAAATTCTGGTGACCACTAAGATTCATGAGGAAAACAGTACTTCGCCCATAATTCACATCTGAAAAAATACAATTAGATAATAATATACTACTGAGGTGCTAAAAACGTGCTTGGAAGAAGAGTGCAATACAAGAAGATTGTTCCTTTCAAACAATGTGATTGTATTGTATACATATATAAATATTATTCCACAAGTTATTTTTATGTGTACCAATACATCTAGAACTTTTTATTATGTTATGATTTCTATGTGATAAACCTCATGCTGTTCTGCATAATTTCTCTAATTTTCAGATTTATTTGCACACGTTTTTAAATCGCTTAATATGTATCTTAGGTTTTATTAGCCGATGCGGCCCATAATAATTTTTATTTCTGCTACTTTATTAATTCAGTGGTTCAAATTTAAACATTTTAAAACTGTTTTAATCAGTAATCAAAAAGCTATTTAGCATACGTACCGTACGCTATTTGTTCTCCCAGGCTTAGGAAAACGATGCAATGTGATGTTACGATCATGAGCAGGAGAACATCCACACTTGTAACATTTCCTTTCGTTTTCTTTCATGATGAAAGATAAAATTGAGTCTCTGTCTCTTTAGCACAATGCACAGCACTTGTTTATGAGTCTCTTTCTCACTGTAAACACTAAAACGGAGGAACGGGATGTTCAACTCAACGTTAGTAATGTAAGAAATAAGTTTATATCGAAATATAAACTTAATTTGCAACACAAATAAACAAGAACGCAATAGCAAGCGCAACGGATCTGCCATTTGTAATTTTGTTTATTTGCTGTTGCCATAACTTGCCTTTTTATTATAGTATGCAGTTTCATATTTATACATTTTGTTACTTCAATAAAGACGTAATAAATATATGTTTAACGAAATATATTATATAATAAAGTATTATAATTATTAAATAAATAAATGATTAAAATGATGTGTCATTTAAAATAATATTTCTTTCATGGCAATATAACATAACGTGCGTGGGAGATAGATATTATTCCATCTCGCTTCTTTAAAGCCCCCCAAGGTCATCTCCCGGTCCCAATCTGCTATTAGGAAGTTGACCGGCCCTGCTCCATGGCGACTGAATTCCCAGAAACCGTCGGTACTCCCCCCGTACCGCGCGCGCCTCTCATGCGCGCCTTTTGTATTTTATTCGAAATTTACATTTCTAACGACTTATGGGCCACCTGGTATTATAAATGTACATATTATCCCTGACTCATCTTGGCTTTAATCATATTACTTAAATGGTATTTGAGATGTATACTCACAAATAATACATGTAAAAAATAGTATCCATACTATAGTCATGCACAGACATGCACTATATTATTTTGCCAGAACTACTAAAAAGATTTTCCATCAATTTTAAAGTACCTATAAATGCTGAATGTAACTACAACTTTATTTTGTACTATTATTTATTGAACAGTGCACTATTTTAACTTATAATACCATTGAAAACTAATAGAAAATAGCTTTTAGTTTGTTTTTAGGTTATAGTAAGATACATATTTTATTTGCTAATTACTCAGTATTCCCATTAGATACGGTAAAACTAATATTACTATTGTAATCTTTAGATTATAATAAATAAATCGACATGCATTTCATTAAGGTTCTCTAAAATTTGTGGTGGGCCAATTCTCCATACAAAAAGAAACTGTCTCCTTTACAATGATGTTGTGCTTAGTTAACCTTGCATATGCATAACACTATAAGGCCGGCCACATACATACGGAATTCCGTTTCGTGATTCCGTTTCGGAATCCCGTGAACACATCACACACATACGTTTATTTCCGTTTGGAATAACAAATCTCAGTTGGCTCATTCTCGAATCGGAGAAAATTTCGTACGAAGAATTACCGTACGTGTGTGGCGGGCCATAGATTTTATATGGACGATAGGTTTGATATGGTTAATTATGGACACTCAATTTTTTTTGGACAAACAAAAACGTTTTTATTCATCGGCGAATTCGTGGTAAATCGTCACTTAAAATTGCAATTAACAATTTTATTTTTGCCTACGGGGATTAAAGGTGAATTATTCACCTACTGTGAAAATTACAGCATGCATTTCGATTCTGAGCTACCACGGTTCTTCACCCCTTACTTAAAGGCCTACTACACTATGCAGTATCAAGACAGTCTTACTAAGATTTAGCGTAGTGTAATAAGGGTAAGCAAGTTAGTCTTTCTAATTAGACGGACCGAGTGGGTTCGGCCGTGCTTGCATGCTTTCTTGCTGAATATCGCATGGTGTAATAAGACTTAGCACGCTTAGCCCTCGTCCACAGTGCGAGCCTAGCGCGGTTGCGACGACGGGCGCGAATTACCAAACATATGAAACCGCCGTTTGCGTCCATAGTGTAGTGACTAAGGCGGACGCCTAGCGCGACGGGCATGAGCGGGATAGCGCGCGTAGTTTTCAAACGTTCATATCCGCGCGTTTTGGCCACACTACAGGCCTAGTCAGCAAGCGATCCAATGCGCGGGTGCGGGGGTATCAAACCAGTTTGGTCTTATCGCTCGGCGTAAGCGCGTCTTCATTTTTTTTTTTGTTAAAACATTTGTATCTTCTCTAGTGATTTCAGGTGATATTTTACTCAGGACGTAATCAAATGGTGATACGGACTTTCGAGTATACTCAAAGAATTTTCTAGGGTACAAATCTCAATTCTTCTTACAAATTAAAAAATTCACCATTTACTTGTCGGTTTTTATTTATTTCGTGCACACCCTCTCTAATGTTCAAAATCTCCCATCTCGGGATCGGACTATCTAGTAGAAATAAAAAATCCTCGTCCATGGTTTACAACACCTGTAATACATCTAAGCACACCAACAGCTTGTTCGTCACTGTGGCCACGGCACGCGCCCGCCGTCGCGCCCGCAACAGGCTCAAGTCGCCGCGCATTCACTGTGGACGCACACTTAGACTGTTTAGTGAGCGCGCGGCAGCAGCAGAGTGAAGTCACGTTTTTGTTTGCTGTGGCGTGCACAATGGCTAGCTCAAAAGAAAAGGACTTGATTTTTAATCTTATTGGTGTGTAACGTAACATTCTACGTGGTAGAGCCATGCTGCAGCTATATTAGTAGTATTAGTTGTAGCACGAATGAGTCAGCTCGACCGGGGAAGGACCACACTCTCACAGAATACCCAGAATGCGTAAAATAGCAGATTCATACTGCAGTGTTTCGTATGGTGAGTGTAGAGAATCGGAGATTCATTTTACTGGAAAAAAGCATTCCATCTTAGTCCTCACGGGTTACGACGCATCTGCATTTTGAATCTTTATTGAGGATAAATGTCTATGGGTCACAGCAACCACTTACCATCAGGTGGACTATGTGCTCGTTTGTCACCCTATCCTAAAAAAAGACATGCCATATTTATGGCAGAAAAATCACAAAGATTATTTAAACCAATCACTTCGTGCAGAAGGATTCCGGGTGTTGTTAGCAATTTATAAAAACTACGATGAAAAGGCTACAGTGAAAACAAAAAGAGGCGTATCTTCCTTCTTTTATATGATAAGGGTAACAAACGAGCACACAGTCCACCTGATGGTAAGTAGTTGCTGTAGCCTATAGACATCTACATCTTTTCTCGATTACGAATCAAAATGCAAATACGTTGTCACCCGTGAGGACTAAGATGGAATGCCTACTTTCCAGTAAAAAGGGTCTCCGGTTCTCTACACTCACCATATTAAACACAGCAGCGTTAAGTTGCTATTTTACGCTGGTATTCTGTGAGAGCGTGGTCTATCCCCGATCGAGCCGAGCCATTCGTGCTACAACTATACTACTAATATAGCTGCAGCATGGATCTACCAAGTATGAAATTTTTCCCGTAACAGTAAATACTCCTTCAACCATATTTTTCTTTTCTTTCTTATACTACAAGTAATAGCCGCGGCAAGAGCTATGGCGATTTTCTGGTGCTTTGAAAGTCTTCCCATGACACCGCGACAACCGTCACCGGCTACGTAGGCCTTGCAAATGATTTAGCATGCGGTATTCAGGGCGGTGTAATAGCGAGCTTGTCTAATTAGACTTTAAGACAGTCTTAATAAGACTGTCCTGATACTGCGTAGTGTAATAGGCATATTAATACTTAACTTCTGAGCTTATTACGGTTCTGAAATAAGCTTTATTAATAGAAATTATTTTAA